>CM076580.1:64116369-64512879 GCA_034641835.2 Pinus albicaulis
CCTTCCTATGTAATTCATCTTGTTGGCAGCTGCGAGAAAGGGGTCTACTATAACTAGTCACAATTCCTTTGCACTAACTTGTTAGAAAATGTGCGTGAGGCACAGGACCATGGGAAGGCATTCTGTTACTCCTCGCTGCTGCTGCTAATTGCCTTGGTGGCGTGGGAAGCCCCTGAAGGAGAAGTCCTCCCCGTGCTCCAACCACATATGTGTGAAGGGGCGCGATATGCGAACCTGTGGGATTCAAAGGTTGCGAAACGTGTTGAATAAAACAAGGTGTTTTGGGTGCTATTTGACATCGCGCTGATGGAAAAAATTCATTCCTAGTCGTGCATGTCCCCTACGATGTATGCTAATATAAGGGCATCACAAAATTTTAGGTTACAATGCACAATGTGAAGATTCGGGGCCACAAGGATCCAACTTGGATGTCGCTCCCATACATGGTCACGGATGAGGAAATTGATTGGCTCATTGCCACTTGGCTGCCGCACTGGAGATTGGGATTCAAGTCAGCTAGCCCTGTCACTATAGGTACCGTTGGTACAAGCACAACTCCAAAAGAAACCATACCAGATGATACGACCAAGGAGTCGGAGGTGCGCATCATGGAAGGTGCCACCATGATAGACGTCCCTACATATACGACCCAGGGCATGGAGTAGGAATCGCAGCAGGACATGGAGACCAAAGGACGTGATGGACAGAGCGCAGGGTCCACGCATGGAAAAAAATGGTCAACTGAGCCCCCCAAGGGCTAGTGAATGAAACGTCGGGCTACTAGGCCTGATAGGGAGATCGAGGTCACCCTGACTAAGGAAGATTTAGATCATATTGCGGATGCGGTCACTATCGCTTCGGAGGACAACTGGATTGCCCTAGAAGAGCAATAGAAGGCTCTAGTCGCAACATTATAGTCCACGCTACATGCCCTCCAGCTAAAATCCAATACCCTACAAGCAAGCATGGCTCAAGCGAGGCAGCATCAAGTGAGCCAGCCCACCACAAGCACAAAATTGATCTCCACGACTGAAAGCCAACTCTGCCCCCTACTAGGCGCAACATTCACTTTGATTCCACCCAGCTTGTGCGAGCAAGTCCATACTTGCGCTGAAGTTCATCTCGACCTGGATTGGCTCAAGTGAGAGTCATTGTACACTCTCCATATGTCCCTCTTCGAGGAGATCCAACATAGAGACAGGTGGGCGCAGCAGAAACTGATTGAGGCGGAGCAAACCATTGCGGCTAAGACTACTGAGGCTACCTAGGCTCATGCTGCGTGCATCACTGTCTCTTTGCAGCAGACAGAGTTGGAGCATATGATCGACAGACTCTATGAAGATGTGCGAGAGGACATTCCAGACTCCGTCACCCCATAGGCCAAGATTGAAGGATTAATGGTAGCTCTGAAAGCCTCTCAGACCGAAATGCAGAATGTTAAAGCAAAGCTTGAACAATAGATCGCTGCGCTGCAGGCTAAGTTGCAGCCTGAGACCCCTCCCAAGGTGCATGCCCATAGAGCTGTGTTAGTCATAGAAGCTACAAATACCATTAGAGCGCAGATTTCCTAGTGCGTCAAATTGTTTGAAATAGATATGAAGCTATGGTCTACGGTGCAACACGATCCTCTTCTACACGAATTTACTCAAGAGCTGCGCCATAAGGAAGAAGAATTTGAAAAAATGGAGGCTATGATGCCCACGCTATTCCAGCACAACACCTGGCACGTTCGCAGGATAGCCACGCACTTAGGGATGAACTCGAGGGGCTCCGCCACAAGAAGCAAGTCCTCAATGACCACCTCAAGCCATGAGCAGATGAAGCCCTCAAGTTGTCACATGATTTGGATGTAGTGGTAAAGCAACTGAATCAGACCTTGGAAAGTGTTACTGCCGCCACCGAAGGCCCAAATTCGCAAAATTTGGTTGACATTGCACAGAATGCCACCACGCAGAGCGAAGGTGTTTTTCCCCCTCTGTTCATCTCCATCAAGCAGCTCCAGCGGAAGATGCATACCCCACGACAGTTGTGACTCGGGAAAAGTCACAAGATTGTGTTGGGGGCCTGTTGGAACGGGGTCCCAAAGCTACATTTTGATATAAATTTTGTAATTATTCTAGCGCAGGGGCTTTGGGGTGCGTCAAAGTCCCCAATGTATTGTAATGGGTCAAAGGGTAGACCAAGAGTCCGCTAACCATAGTTTGCAAACCATAGGATAACGCAGGCTATGATTTTATAAATAGATGGATAGATTGAGTCTAGAAGGAGGCTAAGTGTGATTGATGTTGGTTGTGAACTGTTGAGATCTGTTTGTGTTGTGTTTGGGTAAGGAATCCTATTGGCTATGTGCGTGGAGATCCTCAATCCTGTTGTGTGCGGACCCCGCTGGTTGTGTGCGCGGGTTGGGAATTGAGTCTGTAAGTGGAATTTGAATGCTAATGAATGAGAGGATTGCCTGGTGTTGGGGTTCTTGTGTTTTGGCAGGTTTGGAAATACCAAAATACAAGACAAAATCAAACCACTTTGGGATCTCAGGATCTAGCCCTCCTGGATCCAGAGAGGGATCTCTCTATAAAGGAAAAGAAATATATATCTTTGAAGTTCAATTTTAAGGTATTAGGCTAGTTATAGGGCACAAGGGTTGTTGTTTTGTTTGTTTGGTTGGGAAACATGAAAGAAGGGTTCAATGTAAGACAAAGAAGTGAGCAAAGAAGGATTTTTGGCAATGGGGAGATAATTCAAAGAAAACTCAAGTCCATTGGGCAATGGGGTCATAAAAGGATTTACTTGCAATTCAATATCCAAGACTTTCAAATGGGCTAGTCATCTAAAATAGAGGATCTCTAAAGATGATAGTATGGGATGAAACAATAAGGAAATGAAGGGGAATGACAAGGAAACCTTCCAAGGTGACCACTTAGGAAAAAATCTAGGGACAGGGCATGCCTTAACCATCTATGATCAAACTCCTAATGAGGCTAACTCTTCAGAAAATAGAAAACATTTAAGATTTGACACAAAGTGAAGCCTAAGATCAGAGAAAGACTTTTAAATTTCAATGCTTTAAACATTCAACTTAAGGGATCTTAGAAAGGCTAAATGTTAGAAAAGGACCCTAGTGAGACAGAACCAACTCTAAATCTCCCAGTTTCCCAATTCTTTCAGACAAACCCAACAAGAACATCTAAAAACAAACTCTAAATTCATACATCAGTAAGCATGGAGAAACCAACTTCTATACTGGTTAAATTATATGGAATTTGTTCTTAGATACACAATTAGCAGAAAACATAAAAGATAAGAAGAGCAGGAAGCATTAGGGTACTTTGTAGCAGTATATCCTAAGCTAGATTACTGATTCTTATCAAAGAAATGAAATATGATGAACAATAGAGGGAAAACATTGACAAAGATAGAACACATCACCACTGATTTAGATCAGGATCCAATGAACATGCTTGTCATATTAGAAGAGCAACACCAGTCACATACATCATTTTCCAACAACTTGATATCAGTCTGAAATCATCTCCCAGCCTATTTTACAACTAATACACACAGAACTATATCTCAAAGAAAACAGCTTACAATCCACAGTTAACCAACCAACAAACTTTACAATGTATTTTTCATGAGTTCTTATAGCTAAAAGTGTGGCAGTAGAGGTAGATAGGACTTTAAATGACTCATTAAAACATAGGGAGAAGTGTTTTGCTGCCCATTTTGTCTTAATATCCCTGTATTGACTTTCAGTACCCTTTAGATGAATTAATGGTCTTCGACAGACTGATAATAACTTTAGGGGTATGTTCCTGATGTAATTTATGCCTTTTTGTACTCTGTTTGTACTCTGAGACAAGTAAGGAAGAAAAATGACTTTCAGGCCTTCCATACTTTGTAACTAATTCTCTAGAAATTTCAGGACTTTTGTCAGGGTGATAGTCTTCTCAGGAGCTTGATGGAGAATGGAAACTGCTGTGGGAACTTGTCCTTTCTTGGGAAAGAACGTTCTGCTGATGTGAAAACACTGATATGGTTTGTTTCATGTGCTTTAGGCCTTATTAGCTTTCTGTATCATTTATAAGGTATTCAAATTGTATCTTCGTCCTTTAAACACTGGATCATAGCATTTAATATTCAATAATAGGCTTTAAATCCCTTAATCCTGTCACTGATACACTTTGTCGCTTCTCTTCTGATTTGTCTATGAATATGCAGGTTTTAATGGTGCTGGAGGCTTATGAGAGGGTTTCATACTGATATTTTAATGAAATACATGTTTAAAACCTTCTCAGGTGTCTTCCCTGCAATCTTCGGTTCTGAAAAAATGGCATTCTGCGCCCTGTATCACCATGACAGTGACTGTGTAGAAAGAATGGTTTTCACCGTCTGTAACCCTGCAAAAACCCAATAAATATGTTAATAAAATCAATGGGAGTGGAGGAGGATTGCTCTGGAGGGCCAAGGAAATAGTGTCACAACAATGGAAATGGTGGATGCAAGAGAAGAAACGGGTAAAAATCATGGCGGAATGGAGGAAAACTGACCTGATGGAAGTTCAGTGCGAGGCGGGTTTAGGACCTTCCAATTAGACCAGACATCGGCGATCAACGGTTGACATTTACCGATGGGACTGTTGGGAGGATGGACGAATGAGAAATGAATGCGGGGGAGATTATATCATGACCGTGGGATCAGATTAACGGACGGTGGAGATTCAAAGGAGAAGTTTGATGCGGAGGGAGGTAAGCGGAAAACCGGAGTGGTTATCGCGCAGTTTTAAAGTGGTTTCAGATTTTTGCCGAAAAAAAACGATACCATACATGACACGCCACGTAGCAAAACAAAACCGCCCATATCGCATAAATTTTAAACATTAATTCTCGAATGCAAAAATTATGCAAAATGCATATCAGCTGTTGGATGGAGGGCAGGGAGATCTGACGATGGGAATGAAAGAGCGATGTGGAAAGATGCATAGGCAGTAAGGTGGGTAGAGTCAACGGTTGTTTAAATGTTGACCATTGGATCTATGGATCAGACGATCAAGATGTGTCGATGAGAAAGAAATGAGCAGGGGTGTATCGGGCCATCGGGTTTATTGTGAGCCATCGGATCTTATGTATGGAGGAATGAGATTTGAAACTGGCGCGACAGTGTTACAAAGGGCAGTGGACTGTTATACAGATGCGGAAATGATCTTGACCATCAGATCTGTGAAAATCAATGGTCAGGATTGAATCAGCGAGTTAATGCCGAAAGGCTAATGAGCAGAGTGCGATGTTCTTGTGGATTCAACGGTCCAAATTAAATCGGCGGAGCGATGATGTTGGGCTTAGGAGGGGGGTGCGATGGTATCTCAGTCGTCGGATTTATATGGATGGACGATAGAGATTAGATCAAGGATCAAAAATCGGAGGAGACAAGGGGGTGGCACTTTGAGACTTGCGATGCGCAATTAAGCGCCAGTTGTCCGATCAAGGAGCAAGATCGACGGTGGAAATTAAATCGGCGAGGCGAAAACAGAGTATTATGGGAGGAGCGCGATGAGATCTGGACCGTTGGTTCTTGTGGATTCAACGGTCCAGATCAAATCGGTGGATTGGCGTCAGAGGAGGCAAAGAACATGGAAAAGAAAAGTTACGATTGCTGATTTGCGATTGGGCGCAGGCTGTTAGATCTGTGGATGATCAACGATCCTGATTAAATCGAAGGTCGGGAGAAGAAAACCCATCGCATCGGAAGATTTCAGAAGAAAAAAGGAAAAGTCAGAAACGAAAAATCTCTGACTGCAATTTGCGATTGGGGCTAGCACTAAGCGCCCATACGTGGTCCCATGGATAGAAAGGACCGGGGCTGGTAGTGAGTTTAAGCCCTTGGGGGCTTAATATTTCAAAAGAGCAGAGAATGCATTTTTTGTGTTTTTTAAAGGGATTTTTGGGGTTTTAGCACCTAGTTGCGGGGCTAAGGGCCTCTGAAGAAAGGGGCCATGGCATATAAGCCCTTAGGGACTTAAGGCCTGATATAGTGTAAAAAGAGGGTTTTCAGGCCAAAAGAGTGCTTTTTTAGGCCCAGAAAGGGGTTTTGGCAGGCAGAAAAAGGGGTTTTTAAACCAAATAAAGGGAGCTATAAGGTTTAAAAGGGAAATTTGATGATTTTGAGGGTTAATGAAGGGATTTTGTGGGAATTTTGTGAGGGGAAAAAGGGGTGAAAATGGGGATTTTTAAGGGATAAAATGAAGCAGATGGAGGCTTTTTTGAAGCTTTTTCTTTCACAAACAATGAGGCTAATCAAATGGAAACATCAGTGAAGATTTTTTCAGAGGACAAAGACACATGGAGGCTTCAAGGATGATAGATTTTCAAAGAAAATGTCTCTCTTGAAGGCTCAGAAACATTTTTAGCCACCTATTTGCTATGCCAAAATTTTATAGGTGGCTAATAGTGACTCCACATGGGGATGGCATATTCTTGAAGGTAACAAGAACTTCAGGAATAATATTTGGAATTAGGCCAGATGACTAATATTTAACCATATTTCTCATCTTGGATCAGATGCTACAAACATGTTGTATATTAAGTCAACAGAAAATATTCTACCAAACAATCTACCTACCCATCCTACAGTCCTAACATTTTTTCTTCAAGGTGCAGTTAGACTTGCAGACCTTCTTCATAATTTTTTATTGAAAGCAGAAAAAAAAACTAATCTAAATCTACCCTTATTCCTCCATGAGATCAGATTAAACAGTTGGCCTCATAGCTTCTCTACCTACACTAATATTTGCTAGGATTAAACTGTCTAACAGATTTCTTTCTCTACATTCTAAAACATAAATTTAAAAACAGTCGAACCACGATTAGACTATCTGGTTTGCTGTGGGTCCATGGCATAAATATAGCTGCACATGAACTGAAATTTGTAGGAAATTGAAACCAAAATGTGAAGGCTTTGAAATTGGAAACTTTAAGGCATCCTTCTTTTTCTTATGACTCAGATTTTGAGCTTGTTAGAGTCACTTTTCTTTCTTCATTCAGCTCTGGTTTTGATCATGTTAGAGCTGATTCTTTTTCTTTCTTTGCTGGTTTAGGTTTTGGGCATATTAGAACCGGCTTTTCACTTTCTTTGGCCTAGGTTTTGAGCTATTTTGAGCCATTATTTTGGAGCTTCATAGGTTCGAGTTTTGAGCTTGTCTGAACCTTTATTTTCTCTCTTTTTTGTATATTTTTCTCTCTTTTTTTTTAAACAAAACACAGCAATGGTATTTACAATGGAAGTGAACACTTTAAACTGGAACTTAGCAGTAATAATGCTTGAGCATCCTACCATTGACAGGACCCCCAAACAGATCTGTACCATCTAATTCTTGCAGAAAAAAGGCATTGGGACCAATGGTGGATTGGATGATATAAGGACATTGCCACAAACTGTCAAATTTTCCATGCTTAACCTTGTCTTCTCTCCTAGAGTCACATTTAAGTACCTTGTCTCCAATTTTGAAATCACAAGATTTTGTTCTTTTATAAAACAATTTTTTGATGTTCTCCTGTACTTTCTGAGCTCTGTTGTAGACTTCTTCCCTTGTCTACTGGAGATGTATAGTTTGATTGATCCTCCTTACCATGATGTCCTCCTCTGACTGTATTTATTGTACCAATCTTATCACTGGTAACCCTAAGCTGGTAGGGAACATTGCATCTACCCCATATACAAGCTAATATGGAGACATCCCAATGGACTTCTTTGTTGTCAATCTGTTAGCCCATAGAGCATGCACCAACTTATTATGCCATGATTTCTTATTCTCTTCAAGAAGCTTCTTGATGATGGTCACCAAACTTTTATTCGATGCTTCTGCTAGCCCATTACCCTTAGGATAATAAGCAGTAGAATGACCAAGTGCAATCTAATACCTGTGTCAAAAATCAATCATCTTTTTGGAACCAAAAGCATCAACATTATCAATGATAATATTCCTAGGGCAGCCAAATATAGATAGGATATGGTCTTCAAGGATTTTTATAATAATAGAGTCTGTGGCATTCCTAGAAGGGATGGCCTCTATCCATTTTGTGAAATAGTCAGTGGCTGTGAGAATCCATTTGTGTTGGGCTGATGAAGCAGGATGGATTTCCCCTATGAAATCTAGGCCCCACTGTTGAAAGGGAGCTTCAACAGTGATTGGTTGTAATGGTAAAGGGAGGAGTTTCCTTTTGCCCTCAAAGATTTGGAACTTATGGCAGGCAACTATCATTTTGTGGATATCATGGAAAAGGGTGGGCCAGTAATAGCTAGCTCTAAGGATTTTGTTAGCGGTGGTTTTCTAGTTGAGATGGCCTCCACACTCTCCTGCATGGAACTCATGTTTGATTCTCTCTGCATCCACTTCAGGCAAACATTTAAGAAACAAACCATTTTCACTTTTCCAGTATAAACATTCATTTAAAATGCAATAATTTCTAGATTTTAACTTTAGAAACCTTGCCTTGGTCTTTGATAAATCAGGAGGAGCATTAAGATTTGTAAGTACATACAAGATGTCAGCATACCAAGGAGAGATTTGGAATTGTTCTTCAACAGTGGGAGCAGGAAATCCTTCATGTTCATCCAAGGCATCTACCATGTTTATGTTAAGGGCTTGTAAGTTAGATTCAGCCATTAATTGAGCTAAGCCTTGACCTTTGATAAGTTTTGTGAGTTTTATTTCCAAATCATATTCTATTATTACAGCAATCCATTTTCCCCTCTTTCCATCTGGATCCTGTGACAAAATATCTTTCACCACTATGTTAGGCACATAGGCAATGATGTGAGAATGCATAATTTACACCCTGAAGTCTTTTAAGGCCTTTACCAAAGCGTAAGCCTGTTTTTCCATGATGTTATATTTCAAAGGTGCATCCCTTAGTGCCTTGCTGAAAAAAGCAATAGGCTGTTCCTGTCCCTATGGATTTTTCTGCAACAGGACAACAACCACTGTATGCTCTAATGCAAAAGAGAAAATTAGGAATTCTTTGGAAAAATCAAGGCTGATTAGGACTGGTGCCTGGGTGAGTGCGTGTTTAAATAATTCAAAATATTTTTTGGCCTCTTGAGTCCATTTAACTCTTACTTATTTTTTCAGCATGTTTTTCATATTCCTAAGGTGTTCTGCTAAGTTGGGAATAAACCTCCTCAAGAAGTTAATCTTCCCAATAAAGGACTGCAATTCTTTTATGTTTCTTGGGTGACTAATCTGCAGTATTCCCTCAACTCTTTTTGGGTATATTTTAATTCCCTTTTCTAATATAATATGGCCAAGAAGCTTCCCCTCTTAGAGCTCGAATACTATCTTCTTGAGATTTAAAGATAGCCCGAACCTTCTACATTTCTCAAATACTTTTCTCAGATGTTTAAGGTGCTCTTCATCATTTTTGGAATAAACTGTTATGTCATCAAGATAAATTACAATGAAGTGCCCTATTTCCTCTGAAAATGTGATGTCCATAGCTCTTTGGAAGGTTGCACCAACGTTCATTAGTCCAAAAGGCATTTTCACATACATGAAAGTGCCCCATGGAGTGGTGAAAGTTGTTTTTAGTTGATCTTCTAGGAGTACTAAGACGTAGTTATACCCTGAGAAAACATCTAACAGAGAAATCCTCTTTGAACCAACTACCCTTTGTAGGGTGTGTTCCATTTTGGGTAAGGGGTAATTGTCCTTTAAGCAGGCTCTGTTAAGGTTTCTAAAATCAATGCACAGCCTAATCTCTCTTGTCTTTTTCCTTACAACCACAAGGTTGGAGACCCAATTTGAAAACCTCACAGGCACTATGATACTAGCTTCATAAATTTTCTTAATCTCCTTTTCTACTAGAGGCAATTGTACTGGGTTATTTCTGTGCAGTTTTTGCCTAAAGGGTTTTTGGTTTTCTTTCAATGGGATATTACGTTGGATGATCTCTGTGTCATAGGATTTTAAGTCCTCATAGCTCCAAGCAAACACATCAACAAACTCTTTAAATAAATCAATGTATTTCTTCTTGATGTGTGTTGGCAAGGATTTAGATAATTTAATCATTTTAGGCTTGTCATGGCTGCCTATATTGCATTCTTCAACATCTGATTCAATGTGTTCTATAGTGGGCTTCTTTGCCAAATCATTAAAATCAAAAAGGTCCTCAAGGGGTGCTAGTCCTCTGGGTATGTTTTTGTCCTTGGACTGCAACACCTCTATGTCTTCCTTTTCTGCGTTCTTGTATTCCTCAGTTTGAGTTCCAAGTTCTTTGGTTAACATGTTTATTTCTGCATTATGGGATGGTTTTTCTTCATCAGGGGGCTCTTTATCTGAACTTCTTTCATCAGACTTAAAGGCTGACTCTGGCAATTCAAACTCATTCCTACAAAGCAATAAATCCTCTATCTGTTTGTCACCCTCGAAGACCTGCCAATATTTCTCATTGTCTGGCACTACAGGTCTATATTTTGTTTGAATAACGATATGTTTGTCACTAGGTGATTTCTGATATGAACTAGCAGTGCAGGCTAATCCATTTGCAATGATGTTCTAACTCCTAGGGACAAATACAAGCTCATATTCTATGAATGTTTTCAGCAGATCCATGGCATCATTTCTGTATGCCCTTAATCTAGGATTCTTAGCAGTGTACTCTCCATTTACCTATTTGATGACTAATTCAAGGTATCCATGCAAAACTATCCTTTGGGCTCCTAGTTTTCTCAATAGATGCAATCCTAGGATGAGAGCCTCATACTCTGCAATGTTGTTTGTGCATTTAAAGTCTAGTTTGAAGGCATGACTCTTAGTATAGTTGCTTTCAGTATTGTGCAACCATACCCCAGCTCTTGCATTATTTTTAGTGCAAGATCCATCGAAGCTCATGCACCATAAAGGATTGTTTGCAGATTTGTTATCAGTTTCATCATTATGTTGTATTATGAGGTCTGCACCATCTTGTGTAATGTTTAATTCCTTAGGACTTTCATGGAGTTCAGAATGATGAGTAATTTTCTATTTGCAGTCTTGGTTTTGTTCACTCTAGTTTTTTGACTCAGTACACTGTTCAAAGGTTTCTTCCTTGTTTTCCTCTACATCTAGAGCTGCCATTATGTTAAGATCTTTGGGCTCTACTTTGTTGTTTGAATTTTTGTCCTCTAGCTCTGGCTCATCTATAAATTCATCATTGTAAAGGATAAAAGAGTCTAGATTTGTATGGACAGAGTACAGAGGCGAATTCTCAGGTTTATCAAGGCTTCTAACCATAAAATTCATGTGTGCCTCTCTATATAGTCTTCTAAGCTGGCTAAAGACAGGGATTGTGGCATATGTCATGTCCATCTGCATTGTACCTTATAGCTTGGAACCCCATGAGCTTGACAACAACATGCCATAATTAGGAGGTACATTTTCCACTACAACATCCATTACCATGGACTTGGCTGGGATTTGGGTCAAATTCACACACAGATCTTTGATTAGGCCCAGGCACTTCACTCTGCTAGAGTCAAATGAATATAAATCCTTATAAGGTCTGGTTATCTCTAGGCCTAACTTCTCCATAATCACTTTTGGCATAAGGTTGTGTGAGGCCCCAGAATCATGCATGGAATTATGCATGATCTTGTCATGGATATTGAGGCTGACATAAAAAGTATGTACCACCCCTTCCTGAAATTTCCCTTCAATTTTTGGGCCAAACAAAAGAGTTGGTTGATCATCATTTAAATTGACAGTATCATTGTTTTCTCCTAGGTTTAAAGCTTTCCAAATTTGACCTTTATATACATCTTGGGTAGCCAACTCAGTGAGGGGGACTGAAATTTTGATTTTGGCTATCTCACTTTCCAAATTGAAAGGAGACTGACTCTTTAAAAGGTTCAATTCTGCTTTATTGGCCACTATTTTATTGGCAGAATCAGCTTGCTGATTCTCACTATGTACAATGTTTGAAGCTATTTTATCAGGAGCATTAGCTGCAATGCTAGTGCTGCTATTTTCTTGACTTGGTTTATCAATGATTTGGGTGTCTTTATCTTTGTTTTTTCCAGAACTCTCAGCTGCTGATTTGTTACTTTCAGCAGTCACTCTAGGAATCTTCTTAGGTCTCTTCTTAATGCTGATTTCAGAGTTTTTTGGTTTAGGAGTATCCAGGATTTTTTTTTTCTTTTGAGATCATATTGTTCTCGGACCTACATGATGGAATTTTTGAATCCTAACCTATAGTCTTCAGACTCTAACCCTTCCTCATCCCAATGTGAGTATGAGGTCTGATTATCCTCTGTAGGAAAGGTGTGATCTTGGTTATCTACTTCCACCATGTTTATGATGGTTCCCTCTGATTCTTCTATTATTCCTTCATATTCATCAAGGAAATTCTCTTGGAATGGAGGTATGACTTGTTGATCAGAGTCTCTTTGTCTATTTGGGGGATTGTTTCTCCTAAAATTTTGGTTCTGGTTTTGATTTTGGTTTCTGCTCTGATTATTGACTTGGAAAACCATTTTCTCCATCATTCTTTCTATCCTCTCCATGTTTTTTGCTAGGCTATCATATTTGGAATCAGATGAAGAAGCTGCAGTGTCATCCCTATAGGTTACCTTCTTTTAAGCCCTCATTCTAGCTCTTTTTTCAATCAGGTTTGCTTCTACACTCACTGCTCCTTTCTGCACGTCTTTTAATGTGTTATAATCTCTCTCCCTTAACTGATAGGCCATGTCAGCATCAAATCATTCAGGGTATTTCACTAAGGCCATTCCTTGGGGAGGTTTCATGTGAGGTAGAAGAGTATTGTAGACACTGTTAAATCTAGTAGAATAGTCATGGACACTCTCTCCCTGATTTCTTTTAAGGTTCTTATATTCTGCTAATATTTGGAGAGGGTTGCTTTTGACTTCACATTTGTTTATGAAGGTTTGATGTAAAGAGGGAAGATCATGGATACTATTAGGAGGTAGGCCTTTAAACCACTTCTTCACTTCTCCTCCTAAACTCTGAGCAAAGATTCTCATTTTGATTGTCTCATCTTCTATCTCCATATAGTCAAAGGCATCTTCCATCCTATCTACATGGTGTTGAGCTGTGGTAGACTCTTTTCCAGTGAAATGTGGTATTTTAGATTGATAATCATTGGGTAAAGGCACTAGAGGCTGTGGTAACACCAAGGGAGCATACCATGCAGCCATGGTAGTGTTTTGTGGAGGTAGAGTTTGGGCTTGAGAAGAAGGTATATGAATGACAAAAATGCTAGGACCAGCAGAAAAATGTTGAGCAGATCTAGGGTGAGAGAGACCCAAGTTATGGATGAAATGAATATCAAGAGGTGTTGATGGAGGGGTCTCCCTATCCCTAATGTGTTGACCACTATGAAATGGTGAACTTGGAGGCTCGAGGTCTGTCTGATCTAGACTACTAAATGACTTAGTTCTTGGAAAATCACTTGGTAAATCTAAGTCAAATTGAGTGTTCGATAGAACTGCAAGGTTTTCAGGTGTTGAATTAGCTCTATTAATGTGTCTGATAATAGTTGGATCTCTAGGGGTGGGAGACTTCCTAAGAATGTTCTCTGGATTTTCAACTATTTCAGGGGGGTTTGGATTAGGATAAGCTCTAGTATGGACTGTTCTTGAAGCCAGTATGTCTGTCTCTTAACAAAGAAGCTTAATACTATGTGTTTCCTTTAATATGGATGGTGTTGTAATGAAACTAGTCTCCCAGTGGAGTCTTGTGAAAAAAAAGATAATCAGCAGGCCTACTGATCATCAGTGAAGTCTTTGGTCATTTGGAATTTGTGGAGTCGCTAGGTGGAAGGTTTAGAATGTTTCGAGGAGATTTACTGTCCACCACAATGAATAACTACCAAACCAAGGCTAATTGGTCTTTCTTCCCCAGCGGAGTCTCCATTATGTTGGGGTTCCTGTGTTTTGGCAGGTTTGGCAATACCAAAAGACCAGACAACATCAAACCACTTTGGGATCTTAGGATCTATCCCTCCTGGATCCAGAGAGGGATCTCTCTATAAAGGTAAAGAAATATATATCTTTGAAGTTCAATTTTAAGGTATTAGGCCAGTTATAGGGCAAAAGGGTTTTTGTTTTGTTTGTTTGGTTGGGAAACATGAAAGAAGGGTTCAATGTAAGACAAAGAAGTGAGAAAAGAAGGATTTTTGGAAATGGGGAGATAATTCAAAGAAACTCAAGTCCATTAGGAAATGGGGTCATAAAAGGATTTACTTGCAATTCAATATCCAAGACTTTCAAATGGGCTAGTCATCTAAAACAGAGGATCTCTAAAGATGATAGTATGGGATGAAACAATAAGGAAATGAAGGGGAATGACAAGGAAACCTTCCAAGGTGACCACTTAGGAGAAAATATAGGGACAGGACATGCCTTAACTGTCTATGATCAAACTCCTAATGAGGCTAACTCTTCAGACAATAGAAAAAATTTATGATTTGACACAAAGTGAAGCCTAAGATCAGAGAAAGACTTTTAATTTTCAATGCTTTTGACATTCAACTTAAGGGATCTTAGAAAGGCTAAATGTTAGAAAAGAACCCTAGTGAGACAGAACCAACTCTAAATCTCCCAGTTTCCCAATTCTTTCAGACAAACCCAATAAGAACATCTAAAAAAAAACTCTAAATTCATACATTAGTAAGCATGGAGAAACCAACTTCTATACTGGTTAAATTATACAGAATTTGTTCTTAGATACACAATTAGCATAAAACATAAAAGATAAGAAGAGCAGGAAGCATTAGGGTACTTTTCAGTAGTATATCCTAAGCTAGATTACTGATTCTTATCATAGAAATGAAATATGATGAACAACAGAGGGAAAACATTGACAAAGATAGAACACATCACCACTGATTTAGATCAGGATCCAATGAACATGCTTGTCATATTAGAAGAGCAACACCAGTCACATACATCATTTTCCAATAGCTTGATATCAGTCTGAAATCATCTCCCAACCTATTTTACAACTAATACACACAAAACTCTATCTCAAAGAAAACAACTTACAATCCACGGTTAACCAATGAACAAACTTTACAATGTATTTTTCATGAGTTATTATAGCTGAAAGTGTGGTAGTAAAGGTAGATAGGACTTTAAATGGCTCATTAAAACAGAGGGAGAAGTGTTTTGCTGCCCATTCTATCTTAATATCCCTATATTGACTTTCAGTACCCTTTGGATGAATTAGTGGTCTTCAACAGGCTGATAATAACTTTAGGGTTATGTTCCTGATGTAATTTCTAGCTTTTTGTACTCTGTTTGTACTTTGAGATAAGTAAGGTAGATAAATGAATTTCAGGCCTTCCATACTTTGTAACTAATGCTCTGGAAATTTCAAGACTTTTGTCAGGGTGATAGTCTTCTCAGGAGCTTGATGGAGAATGGAAACTGTTGTGGGAACTTGCCCTTTCTTGGGAAAGAACGTTCTGCTGATGTGAAAACACTGATATGGCTTGTTTCATGCGCTTTAGTCCTTATTAGCTTTTTGGATCATTTATAAGGTATTCAAACTGTATCTTTGTCCTTTAAACACTAGATCATAGCATTTAATCTTTAATAATAGGATTTAAATCCCTTAATCCTGTCATTGATACACTTTGCCACTTCTCTTCTGATTTGTATGTGAATATGCAGGTTTTAATGGCACTGGAGGCTTATGAGAGGGTTTCATACTGATATTTTAATGAAATACACATTTAAAACCTTCTCAGGTGTCTTCCCTGCAATCTTCGGTTCTGAAAAAATGGCATTTTGCGCCCTGTATCACCATGACAGTGACTGTGTAGAAAGAATGGTTTTCACAATCTGTAACCCTGCAAAAAACCAATAAATATGTTAATAAAATCAATGGGAGTGGAGGAGGATTGCTCTGGAGGGCCGAGGAAACAGTGTCGCATCAATGGAAATGGTGGATGCAGGCGAAGAAAGGGGTAAAAATCATGGCGGAATGGAGGAAAACTGGCCTGATGGAAGTTCAGTGCGAGGCGGGTTCGGGATCGTCCAATTAGACCAAACATCGATGATCAATAGTTTCTATTTACCGTTGGGACTGTTGGGAGGATGGAAGAATGAATAATGAATGCGGGGGGGGGGGGGGAGAGATTATATCTTTACCGTGGGATCAGATTAACAGACGGTGGAGATTCAAAGGAGAAGTTTGATGTGGAGGGCGGTAAGAGGAAAACTGGAGTGGTTATCACGCATTTTTAAAGTGGTTTCAGATTTTTGCCGAAAAAATGCGATACCATACTTCACACGGCACGTGGCAAAACAAAACTGCCCATATCGCGTAAATTTTAAACATTAATTCTCGGATGCAAAAATTATGCGAAATGCATATCAGCCGTTGAATGGAGGGCAGGGAGATCTGATGGTGGGAATGAAACAACGATGTGGAAAGATGCACAGGAAGTAAGGTGGGAAGAGTCAACGGTGGTTTAAATGCTGACCATTGGATCTATGGATCAGACGGTCAAGATCTGTCAATGAGAAAGAAATGAGCAAGGGTGTATCTAGCCATTGGGTTTATTGTGAGTCGTGGGATCTTATGGACGGCTGAGATTTGAAACTGGTGCGACAATGTTACAAAGGGCAGTGGACTGTTATATGGACGCGAAAATGATCTTAATCGTCAGATCTGTGAAAATAAACGTTCAGGATTGAATCGCCGGGTTAATGCCGGAAGGCTAATGAGCGAAGCGCGATTGAATTTGGGTCATTGGTTCTTGTGGATTCAACGGTCCAGATTAAATCAGCAGAGCGATGATGTTGAGCTCAGGAGTGGGGTGCGATGGTATCTCATCCATCGGATCTATATGGATGGACGGTCAAGATTAGATCGGGGATCGCAAATTGGAGGAGACAAGGGGGTGGCACTTTGAGACTTGCGATGCGCGATTAAGCACCAGTCGTCCGATCAAGGAGCAAGATCGACGGTGGAAATTAAATCGGCGGGGCGACAACAGAGTATTATGGGTAGAGCGCGACGAGATCTGGACCGTTGATTCTTGTGGATTCAACGGTCCAAATCGAATCGGCAGATCGGCGTTGGAGGAGGCAAAGAACATGGAAAAGAAAAGTTGCAATTGCTGATTTGTGATTAGGCGCAGGCCGTTAGATCTGCGGATGATCAACGATCCTGATTAAATCGGAGGTCGGGAGAAGAAAAGCCATCGCATCGGAAGATTTCGGAAGAACAAAGGAAAAATCGGAAACAGAAAGCTCCGACTGCGATTCACGATTGGGGCTAGCACTAAGCTCCCATACATGGTCCCATGGATAGAAAGGACTGGGGCTGGCAGTGAGTTTAAGCCCTTGGGGGCTTAATATTTCAAAAGAGCGGAGAATGCATTTTTTGTGTTTTTTAAAGGGATTTTTGTGGTTTTAGCACCCGGTTGCGGGGCTAAGGGCCTATGAAGAAAGGGGCCACTGCATATAAGCCCTCGGGGGCTTAAGGCCTGATATAGTGTAAAAAGAGGGTTTTCAGGCCAAAAGAGTTCTTTTTTAGGCCCAGAAAGGGGTTCCAGCAGGCAGAAAAGGGGGTTTTTAAACCAAATAAAGAGAGCTATAAGGTTTATAAGGGAAATTTGATGATTTGGAGGGTTAATGAAGGGATTTTTTGGGAATTTTGTGAGGGGAAAAAGGGGTGAAAATGGGGATTTTGAAGGGATAAAATGGAGTAGATGGAGGCTTTTTTGAAGCTTTTTCTTTCACAAACAGTGAGGCTAATCAAATGGAAACATCAGTGAAGATTTTTTCAGAGGAAAAAGACACATGGAGGCTTCAAGGATGATATATTTTTAAAGAAAATGTTTCTCTTGAAGGCTCAGAAACATTTTTAGCCACCTGTTTACTATGCCAAAATTTTATAGGTGGCTAACACCTGGTAGTAACAGATGTATCTCTGTGTTATAAGCATTTGTTGGGTTTTGTGTTATTTCTATTATTATGTATGTTATTGATGTGCACGTGGATGCGATGCTATAAGAAAGGGTTATTTGAATAGATATAGTTATTAATAGTTTCTTTACTTATAATTACATGCTATATGTAGGTTTATGAGCTGCGCATTCTGCAAGTATACTATTAAAGGTTCTGCGGTAGGACTACTTCTGTGCAAGACTGATATATCTTAAAAGGGCTGCCTTAAATAACCCTCTCTCTCTTAGGGTGCGGAAACCTGGTTCCAACACCCTCCCATACTAGTTCGAGTGAGACCTTGGCCTGCGCAAGCAGGTCATTGCCGAAAGGGCCAGTAGTATAGGGTTTTGTTGGAAAACCTTAAATCTAAACCTGGGTTAGGATCCCTCAAGCCAAAAATGCTTGGAATATGGCACGAGGGTGATTGGTTAAAGTATATTTGGCTCAACCAATCTATGGTCGGGTGGAACGTGGAAGTCCCATCAACGGTTTGTTTTTACATTCAAAATTGAAGAGCTCATTCCTTTGGTATTTGGTATGCAAATGCACTAGTTATTTTGTGGATTTCATTGATGATATATCCATGGTATTTATGTTTCTATTTTGTTGGTTATAAGCTTGTATTTTATCAGCGATGATGTATGGCTCTATCTATGTTTTTTCCTATAAATGAATATACAATGTATCTATGGTAAAATGGATTGTATTGCAGCTTATTATGTAAGGGAGAAATGCTTCGTAGTGATTCTCAGATAAGTATTAGACCCCTATGTTTAAATCTGTTGTTTGTACATGTAAATGCAATGTTTGTGACATGTTTAACGAAATTCCTGTCATGGTTGGGCGGGGTCCAGATGAGTTCCTGATGATGTGATTTCCTTACATATATTTGTTTTAATTTTATTTACCCTCTCCTAAAGTTATAGGAAGTTTTGGGCAGTGACCTGGGCTGAGGGGCTAAAAAATGTGGCACAAATCCGAGAGCCGCAGGCACCCTACCCCTTGAAAGTAGAGGACGATCAATCTATTGGTTATCAATTCTACACCTTACTCATATTTGGAATAGTTCAAAGGTAGTAAGGAAGGTAGGTCCTTAGCTCCGCAGGATACAATTTCTTAGAGAAGGAAGGAAGCTAGCTCACTTTCAAACCATACTTAAGTGGTAGAAGAGAAGGAGTTATAAACCACATACCATAAAGGAAGGTAAGGATATGGAGCTAGGTAAGTTGAAAACCTACCTTAAGTGGCCATATAAGTAGTTACCGCTGCTTAGAGAAGGAAGGGAAAGTTTTCAAAAATACGGGGAAATATATTCAACCGATTATACAATTACTCCTTTTCTCTCGCATATGCAACAGATCTTTGGACTTCTCCTTGCCTTTGGAATATGGAGACGAGAGTCTTACTGGTGAAGTGGTCAACCAAAGCTCCACCCCAATCCCTCCAAAACGGCCCTGGCATACCAATATTCATTTTGAAGAAATCAGACCTCTTTTATGACTCTTAGGGTAGGCGAGAGCGGTAAGTTACATTCCCTTCAAAGAGCGGGGAGAGCCCATCTCTATGGAGAATCCATCCCTATGGGAGCTGCTATGGGAGTCGGGGGCCTATAGTAGTGGTAGAACCCACCCCTATAGTTGCAGTTGCAGGGCCAACCACTGCTATGGTTGCAGGACCCATCCCTACGACAGGATCTACTAAATCAACTGCTCAGTCCACTTCTACCCTTGCTTATGTTATTGGCTTACATGCTTGCTCAGATGCCTGTTTTGATGCTACCTCTTCCCCTTCGTAGAGGGGATCTGCTACTGGATATATTTCCCTCGCTCTAGGTGCTACTGCCTCTGCTTATTATGTTTATGGTTCTCGATATTTAGCTGCCACCTTTGCTTCCTTCTTGTCTTTGCTACTTGCTTGGGTGCTGGTGGATATGTATATATATATGTCTCTATCTGGATGAGATGCTACCTTAGCCGGTGCTTAGCTGGTTGTGTTAGTGCTATTGGTTATCAAACTTTTGGCTTTCATGCTTTCTCCTTTGCCCATATTACCAACGTTGTGGGGTCTATTGCATATGGATCCTATATGGCCTCTGCCCCGCCCTGCCATTATCGATCTGATTGATCCCCCTTGAAATGGTTCAGTCGAATAAGCAAATCCATACCCAGAGAAAGACCCAGACCCATAGATAGATTTCGTTGTTGCATAAAGACAAAATCGGGTGAGACCAACCCAATAGCTGGAAGTTCTCCCGCTGAGTCCAACAGAGATTTAGTACCGCTTCTCTACGGGAAATTCCCCTGGTTGCATGAGTATGGGGCTTCTTCGGATCAAATTCACCTCCTCAAAGTCATCTAGGAGGTTGAATATCATATTAGTAGCCTCCTGTCGCATGTTTAACCTAGTTGGACGGTTACTTTGGTATATGTGGGAAGAGGGTGTTAGAAAGTGGTATCAAAGCATGGTTCAACTCTCGGACTGGATGGGTGGTGTGTTGGTCATGCTTTTATGTTGATTGCTTATCTGTTTTCATACCTATTTTGTATGTGGTTGATGCATCCGTGTTGTGTTTGTCATGGCGGCTGTGGTGTATCCATGGAAGTGATTATGGTGTCATAGTCAACATGTTTTCATGAATGTATGATTGATTGTGTGTCATTCTTGTTTACGTATTGTGTGTGCACTCTTGCTTACATATAGTTACATGTTGTATATGAATTTCTTGGTTATACTAGGTCACACTGGCTCATTCTTATGTATTGGTTGTGCTTGCTTGCTTGTGTAATGTTATATGTTGAATATGCATTGGTCCATCATGTTGGGTTACATGTTTCTTATGCTCATGTATGGTTCATGCTTGTAGTTTTGTAGGTTCAAGCTTGCATTGGTGTGAATTTGGTATGTTCATGCATGGATGACTGGACTCCAACTAGAATGAAATTTATGTATTTATATGCCTAAACATTATATGTTTACATGTTGTCATGATTATATCTATACATGTATTACACTGATGAATTGATCTTGCAGGAATTATCCTCCCCAAATTACACTAAGGTACGGTGGTTTATTGCCATCTGGTTTAGCTAAAATATTATGCTTGGCAGGAAGAAAGATCAACACGGATAGAAAGATGGTAGACTACAAGGAATCTCCCAATGAGTCATATGAGAAGCATGGTGGGAATTATTTTTACTTGGAATACACATTGAGAAGCCTAAAGGAAGAAATAAGGAATTGTAAGGCAGACAATGACAGGACCATATAGGCATAAGAGAAACAAGAAAAGGTGAATGCAATACTTCTTTAGAGCTTGTCAAATTTGTAGAAACAAGGGCCATTGTGGTTTAGTTATGGACATGAGGATAGAACCAATGGGGCATATGGCAATAGGTCTCATGGTAGACACTGGTCGGATAGAGTTGATATAGTGAGATATGGCAGGTTGTTGGACACTCCAGATAGGCGAGGTGATGAGTATAGATATTATAATTCCAATTCTGGTTCGAATAGACATCATGATCATCATCGGTATAATCCTTACATGAGGAGTGATAGAGGATATTACTTGTCAGATGAATTTAAGAAAGCTAAACCACCTAATTTTGATGGAGACTTGAAGAAACCAGAAGATGTAGAGGCTTGGATACTTGGAATGAACAAATTCTTTGAGTTGCATGAGTACTCAAATAACATGGAGGCCATCATTTCTATTTTCAATTTGAAAGGTAAAGTAGACATATGGTGGGACGATGTGAAGTGGGTCAAAGACATCATAATAGAGGGATTGAGTTGGCATGAGTTCAAGAAGATTTTCAGGAAGAAGTAATTGTCAGAGAGGTATTATAGCAATAAGGCCAAGGAGTTCTAAGAGCTAAGAATGGAATCTATGGCAGATGAAGAGTACACGACCAAGTTGTTGGAGCTATTGAGGTATGTGCCATATATTACCGATGAGGAGGCTAAAGTTCAGCGATTTGTTATTGGTTTTCCATAAGCATTCAAAGATCAGATTCAATGATGAGGCTCGGTAACTTGAGGAAGTCATTGGGAAGTTGAACCACTGATATGAACAGTCAAAGTGAAAAAATTAGTCTCAACAAGGATGGAAAGGGAAGGACAAAGGTAAAGGTTAATGGAAGCCTAAGAGATCAAGGCCTCAGAATGCATATGAAAAATAAAATGTGGCACCACAAAAGAAGTATAATGCAGCTGGATAGGGACATAGGGCAAAATAACATCATGGAGGTAATGGTATGGGGCGGTTGGAGTGTTGGACATATGGTGAGGAGCATATTAAAAAAAATTGTTCACAGAATCAGGGAGGTAGAACTAATATATATAGTGCACAAGAGGCACAAACTGTTGGGGATGTTGGGCAGATCATTCCTCGCATTTATGCAGCAACAGACAATAGACAGACGGATCACCGAGATTCTATCATTGAGATGGATGGTAAGCTTTTTGATAAAGTTATTTCTATTTGGTTGACCCTGGATCTAATTATAGCTATGTTAGTCCTGAATTGGTGGATAAGTGTGGTTTGAATAAGGAAATGTATGCAGAATCTTGGTTATTGCAGTTTCCCATAGGTATGAAGAAAAGAGTTCGTCATTAGGTAAGAGCTTGTGAATTTGAGTTAAACGGTATGGCTACAACAACGCACTTGAAAATATTTCCATTGGGTTGCTACATTATGATATTGGGTATGGATTGGTTATATCTTCACAAGACCAAGGTATATTGTTATGACAAATCTATTGAATTCTTGGATGATAATGGGGAACCAAGAATCCTACAAGGAAAGAATAAATACACATCAGTTAGGATGGTGACAGCTATGCAGGAAAAGTGCAGTCACAAGAAAGTATGTGTGTTATTTGCAGTTCATATGTATAATGAAAAAGGTAAGGAAGTTGAGGATGTAGATGTGTTGAATATTTATTCAATTTTGCAGTAGTTTCAGGAAGTGTTTTCAACGGAGATTTTAGAGTTTCCACCTCACAGGGAGGTATAATTTTCTATTGAGTTGGTGCCAAGGGAAGCTCTAACATCAAAAGCACCTTACAGGATGAGTACACCAGAGTTGGTAGAGTTAAAGTTGTAGTTGAAGGAAATGTTGGACAAAGGGAACATTAGGCCAAGTGTATCACCATGGGGTGCACCAGTGTTGCTCGTGAAGAAGAAAGATGGCACTTTAAGATTGTTCATTGACTATAGGTAGTTGAATAAGGTGACCATCAAGAACAGGTAACCATTAATGAGAATTGATGATTTTTTTTATCAGCTGAAGGGAGAAGCAATGTTATCCAAGATCGACTTGAGATCGAGATATTATCAGGTATGAAACAAAGAGCAAGACATCCACAAAACCACATTTAGCACCAGGTATGACCATTATGAGTTTGTTGTAGTTCCATTCGGTTTGACGGATGCCCGGCTACATTTATGTTTTTAATGAATAATGTGGTGAATTCTTACTTGGAAAAGTTTTTTATTGTGTTTATTGATGACATATTGGTGTATTATAAAAATGAGGAAGATCAAGTAGAGAATTGTGACAATATTGAGGTTTTTGAGAGAGCATCAGTTGTATGATAATATCAACAAATGTAGTTTCTTCTGGGTTGAGGTAAATTGCTTGGGACATGTTGTCTCCAAGGAGGGCATTGCAGTAGATCTAGAGAAGATAAGAGCCATCATGTAGTGGGTAGCTCCTAAGAATGTAGATGAGGTGATATCATTCATGGGATTGTTAGGTTACTATAAGAGGTTCATCAAGAATTTCTCACAGATTTCTTATCATATTATATCACTGTAGAGGAAAAGTAAGAAGTTTGATTTGACAAAGGAGTGTGAGGCTAGTTTTGAGCAGCTCAAGCAGTTGTTGACACATTCTCCAGTGTTAAGGATTGTCGATCTGGATAAGGAGTTTGTAGTTTGTAAATATGCTTGTAAGACAGGAATTGGTGGGGTCCTTATGCAGGATGGACAAGTAGTATGCTATGAGTCCCAGAAGCTAAATGAACATGAGAAAAACTACCCAACACATGATCTTGAGCTAGCAACAATCATTCATTCATTGAAGATGTGGAAGCACTATCTTCTTGGCAGACAGATTGTATTGAGAAGTGATCGCATTGGGTTGAGGTACTTGTTTGACTAGCTGAATTTGAATTACAGGTAGGCTCGATGGTTGGGCACGATTAGTGAGTTTGACTTCGAGATCAATTACATCAAGGGAAAGGAGAATAGGTCTGCAGATGCTCTTAGCAGGCGAGTACAGGTAAATCACTTAGTAGTGAAGAGCTCCAATGGGACATATTTACAGGATAGGATCTCATAGGCAGGTCAGTTGGATCACAAGTATATGGAGATTGTGCACAAGTTGCAGTAGAGTACTAGTACAGGTGTTGCTACAGGTACAAGTCTTGGTACAGGTATAGGTACAGGCACAATTGGTAGCACAAGTATAGGTACATGTGGAAATATAGGTGCAGGTATAGGTTTAGGTAGCGGTACAGGTACAAGTAAAAGTACTGGTACATGTGCATGTGTAGGTGTACGGGATTTGGACTATTACATTAGAGCATATGGATTGGTTATATTTAGAGACATGATATATGTACTAGACAGTAGTGAGCTCAAGAAGGTGATCTTGAAAGAGTTTCATGCAAAACCATATTCGAGTCACACAGGTTACCAGAAGACTTTGACTGTAGGGAAGAGATTCTACTATTGGCTTAATTTGAAGAGGGATGTGGCATATTTTGTAGCCAGATGTTTGGATTTTCAGATGGTTAAGGCAGAGTGAAAACATCCAGTGGATTGCTACAACCGATCGCAATAACATAGTGGAAATGGGAGGTCGTTTCCATGGAATTCATCACAGGTTTTCCTTAGACAACTAGGCATCATGATTATATTATGGTTGTTGTGCACAGGTTAACAAAGGTTTCATATTTCATACCAGTGAAGACTACATACTCAGCTAGTGATGTAGCACAAGTATTTATCAGATACAAAGTCATATTGCATGGTGTTCCAAAGAAAATTGTGTCTGATAGGGATACAAAGTTCACTTCTATGTTTTGGAAGGAGTTGTTTTAAAGTTTGGGCACTTAGTTGGCCTTCAGCACAACTTATCATCCACAGATAGATGGGCAGACTGAGAGGGTCAACGATATATTAGACGATATGTTGAAGATGTATGTCACACATCAGCAATGAAAGTGGGAAGAGTATCTTACACTAGTTGAGTTCACCTACAACAATGGGTACCAGGATTCATTGAAGATGAGTCCATTTAAGGCTATGTATGGGTAGATTTGCAACACTTCTATCAGTTGGAGTGATTCGGTTAACAGGGTACTAATTGGGGTAGAGAGGCTATCAGAGATGGAATAAGAAATTCAGGTGATCAAGAAGAACTTGAAGGCAACACAGGATAGGCAGAATATTTATGCATATTGGGACATGTTTCTCAAGGAGTTTTTGTTGGGGATTAGGTGTACTTGTGTATCAAGCCCAAGAAGAGCTACTTGCGGATTGGATCATGTGCCAAGTTGGCACCATGATTTTGTGGACCCTTCAGGATCATTGAGAGGATCAGACCAGTGGCCTATCAACCTGCATTGCCTTCCATAGTGAAATTCCATGATGTTTTTCATATATCATTACTTAAAAAGTATGTTAAAGATGATGATCATGTGATTGACTGTTTTGTATTGCGGGTGGAACCAGATGGAGAATTCCTATTGGAGACTCAGTGTATATTTTAGAAAAATGTGCTCATGATCCGGAACCGAGCAATAGAGAAGTTTAAAGTGCAATGGAAGCACTTTAGGCCCGATGAAACTACATGGGATATGGTGGATCATATGTGAGCCATGTATCCTTCCTTGTTTTTTGGTTGAGGCAAAGTAGTTTTGGGCAATGTTGGCATTCATTTAGAATATGTTTTGATGGTGTTTTGGTATGATGTTTGGGTATGTGTACTTATATATATGGATGTAAATACCACCATAAGCTATGTTATAAAGCTCCAATAAGTGGTATGGTGTCATGTTGTTACGATGTCATGTTGGTTTTCTTTTCAGTAGGGTGATTATTGTAAATACCGCATCGAGCTATTGTTGAGGTTTTACAGAGGAGATGTTGTAATGTTTAACCTTTTGAATTAATGAAATTCAATTAAATTAAAACTAAAATAAAATAAAATAAAATAAAATAAAAAACATAAAATTATCCATCCCATGGTATTTTTAACTCAGGATTTTTTTCATGGTATTCTTCTCTCATGTGTCATATTTAAAGGTTAATAATTAAACCAGCCTAGATCCATCTTAACTCCGGTCTACCAAGCACCAAGAGGCATCAAATATATTTTCACTCTAAACAAAAGAGAGATTTGATCTCTCTCGAGGATTGATAGATCCAAAATTAAAATAAATTAAACTAATTATTTTGTTTAATAAAAAATCACAAATAACATAAACAATTCATATGTGAAAAAACTAATTCATATCCAATTAATTTGTAGTGGGAACCCAATGAGAAAGAAAACCCATTTAAAGTGATAATGATGTTAAAAGGTACTTTAAGAAATCACCATGATGGAGATATTGTCACCTAGCAATAAGTGCATATATTGTGAGGTGGTATATATATATATATATATATATATATATATATATATATATATATATATATATAGGTTAAAAAAATATATCATGTTTAAATATGATTTTAGTGTAAATATATATATCTTAACAATAACCAATCAATGTTTTTGCATATAATGTGTAGGTTAAAAGAAATATATCATGTTTACTTTTAATGTAAATATAAATATCTTAATAATAACCAATTAAATTTTTTGCATATTTGTCATATCTCCATAAGTTATGAGTTGTGAGGCTTACGAAGTTGAGTGAGACTATAAGCAACCTAGATGTGTCTTAAATTATCAAAAAAGTATGCCTTAACATATTTACTGTTCTCATAAAGGTACACTTCAACATATTTGATCCCTCTCATTATTTGATAGATTTGAGGTACACCTCAACATTGATACTTAGTCCAATAATAGTGACAATAGATAAAGTTGAGTTGTAAAGCACCATCAAGAATGTACCTTGATCAAATCATTAATCACTTATTTACAAAGAGAATGGAGAATTACTTACAAATTAAATTTTCAAGCCAAATGGTTGTTACAACAATGTTATTACCAACTAGGCCATCTACTCAAATATGTATTCTGTCTCATAACAAAATTGTCTAAGACAAACATTTATCCGAATGGATAGTGACCTACACCCATGGTATTAATCCACCCATGGTATTTATCCGCCCATGGTATTGTAAGTGGCATCCACCCATGGTATTCATCACCCATAGTATTGTAAGTGATATACACCCATGGTATTCATTCACCCACGGTATTCATTTAGCCATGGTATTTACCTACCTATGGAATTTACCTGTGGTATTGTAACTAAAAAATACTATAAGTAACAGGTCACATTTTGTAAAAGGACAAATTTTCCACCACAATCTAGTATTTTACAGTTATTCTCTGTTTTAATAAAAAAAATTGTTGTGATTTTATTTACAGTGTGTTCTCTCTTTTCTCTATCATTCTATTTTTTCATATCTTTGGGCTGCCCCCCCAAATATTCATTTCAATTTTTTTGTTTGTTAAGTTGTTTGTGGTCTTCTAGGCTTGACCTGTGGCTTGAGAAACCGTGACCCATGGGCATCTAATCCATCAACGTCCCCCGAGCATCGCCCCTGGTCTAAGCCACACCTGCCCTAACCTGACTGGATTTTTTAGCATGTCTCCTCCCCCTAGCACATGACACAACCATCCCCCATGAGGATTGATCATGGATCTCCTTGCTAACAAGTCCCATCCTCAATCAATTATGCTAGTGGGAGGGGATGCCCACAAGATCTAAAAAATTGAAATGGATCTTGGCGGGTAAGGCCCATAAGATATGAAAAATTAGAATGCTAGAAAAAGGAGAGAACAAAATGTAAATAAAACCACGACAATTTTTATTATTATTAAAATATAGAATAACTGTAAAAGACTACATTGTGGTGGATAATTTGTCCTTTTACAAAATGTGACTTGTTACTTATAGTCTTTTTTAGTTACGATACCACAGGTAAATTCCATGGGTGGGTAAATACCATGGGTGAATGAATACTGTGGGTGAATGAATACCATGGGTAGATGTCACTTACAATACCATGGGAGGATAAATACCATGGGTGATGAATACCATGGGTGGAGGCCACTAACAATACCATGGGTGGATGAATACCATGGGTGTAGGCCACTTTCCATTCAGATTGTTCCTCCCTCCTTATGAAGCAACGGTCCCCATTGTGTGAAGTTCCCTCCCAAGAAACCTTTATTGAATATGAAGAGTCACTGAAGAGAAGGGTTTTGTGTGGTTAAACCATAACTGTGATGAACAAAGATCCGAGGATAGAGATACCTTGTAATGTTTGTGACTAGATGTGAGAGTGTAAATGTGTTGCCTAGAAAATGGTTTTTGATGAAGTGTGGATTAGTGGATGACTCATAACCATGAAAAATGAAGATATGAGGATAGAGATACCCTGTAATGCTTGTGACCAATTGTGATGCTAACAATGTGCGGGCTAGAAAATGGGCTTCGATGAAATGTGGGTTTGTGGAGACACATAAACATGACAAAGGAAGATCAGAGGATGGAGATACCCTGTAATGCTTGTGATAAATTGTGACACTAACAAAGAGCGACCTGGCAAATCGACTTCGATAACAAGGGTTTTTTGTGGTTGACCCATAATCATGATGCTAACTGTTGATGAAGTAGTAGGTACCTACATAGCCTGGGGTGGGAGGACACGTATCCAAAGAACCCAAGTCGGAAAGAAGAAATACTTGTCCAAAAATCAAGTTCTTTCATTGTCATGAATTTGGGCACTAGGCAATGAAGTTTCCACACAAGAAGGAAAGAAATAAGGAGCATGCAGTAGCAATAACAGGTGAAGCCTTGGCTTCACAGTTTGAGCTTGATTTCACTCTGTTCACATGCATGGAGAGCACAATGATGGGAAGTGTGTGGTACTTGGATTTGGGTTCCTCATTCCACATGATGAGGAATAGAGAAATTTTCAATGACTTGGAGGAGAAAGATCTCAAGATGAACATTGAGTTTGGAGATGACGAAAGTTACAGTGCTACCAGGATTGATATAGTAACCTTTAAGAGGGATTAAAAATTCCCTCCTAAACTCAAAGATGTTATGTTTGTGCTGGGTTTGAAGAATAATATCATCTCTCTAACATCGTTGGAAGACTGTGGTTATGATGTGATCTTTAGCAAAGGGAAAGCATTCATGAGACACATAGCCACGGGGAAAGGAAGGGAGATTAGTGCTCAAGTCAAGAACATGTATGCAGTTGAGGTAGAAGACGCATGAAAAGACTTGAGGAGCAAGGTAAGGGTTAGAGACATGGTGGTTGAGAGGGAGCATGATTTACCTCTCAAAATAGAGCCTCAGAAGCAGCCTCGGGAATTTGTGGAGCAACCACAATTGGAGAAGAAAAGAGGAGATAAAGTGGAGACATCCACTCAAGAAGAGACCTCAAATAGGGGTAGAGTTCGAGCCAAGTGGCCAGAAGGAGAACATGCAACCATACCTCCATGTGTGAAGTGGGGTAATGTGAAGCCTTAGTCTAATAGTTTCAGAAATTCGGGCACGATCAACTAAGGTGCTTTTTGTCTCATGGATATTTACCTTGTTACGAGGGTCCACAATATTCAGTAGTAGGAGGATCAATATTATTCAAATACTGAGGAATACGAGGAGTGTTGACAATAGAGAAGAAGGCTTAGTAGCAGAGTCAACAACAACACAGTTTTCCCAGTGGACAGTTGCAGATTGAGTTATATTTTATTTTTTTATGCTTCTTAGTTGCATATGTTGTAGTAGCAGTATCAATAGAGAAGAGTGTTGCATGCAATACATTCCACGGTAAGAAATTCTTAATTTTATTTTTCCTTAGTCAAATTGAGGAAATTCAAAATTCCACATCAGCAGATAGCTTGGAGTAGTTAACTGAGGTAAAATGACATTTGGCACACAGTTAACTCAGTTAATTTGAGTTAGGGACACGAAGTTCAGTTGTATGTAGTGATTCCTAAATGTTAGGATCCTTGGTTGAGTTAATTTAAGTTATAATCAATTAAACTAGTTCTAACTGTTAATAGAACTAGTGGGTGGTTACTTAAGTAGTGGGACATCAATCGATCTCAAAGATCATCTAGTTAACTAATCAATCAACTAATATTTAGCTCATGCATGCAAAGAATATGAGTTTCCCAACTCTGGTGGAGTTTCCAAGGTAGTGTACAATTAATTATATACTAAATTGAGTGTATAACTATTATATTGGTAAGGTGGTCAACCCAAAGGAATTGTACAATAAAATAGGGCTAAATTCCTAAAGAATATGAACTTATTTCCTCGGGAATTGCACAAGCAAATAGGGGCTCAAGCAGAGGCAAAAATTGATTAAGTCTGTGTCATAGCTTCTCAATGAGAAGAGAGATATGTTATGCACTTGCACGTTGTGCTCAGTTGAGCAAAGCAATTGTAATACATCTCTATTCATCAGATTAATACAAGTAGACATTGGGATTTTTAGCAGTTTTCTTTCTCGAGGAAAAATATTGTGTGCATGTGTGTGATTTCTTATCGCATGTTTATGATTTGTGTTGTGAATTAACTTCCGCAAATGAGTAGAGTAGATTTGAGTCTTGTGTTTTAGTGAATTACATGAGCATTTTCAGATCTACAAAATAATTTCTAAAAAAATAATTAAAATAATTTTAAATAAATTTAAAGTTATAATTTAGTTATTACATAGGATTTTTTAAATTTTAATAACTTAAAATGTGTAAGGAAGTTTTTTTTTTTTTTTTTGGATTGATACTTATCAACATTTAAGAATTTGATTGAAAGTGGGAATTGATTGGAAAATATAATTTTACATAATTATGAGAAATTTTGATTATAAAATTTCATTTGTAATTATTTTATAAAATTAATAAAATTATGAATATGATTTTTTTTCAAAAATTAAATTATATTATCAAAATTAAAAGAAAAGAATGTGTAATTCGAAAATATAAATTTATTAAAAATCCTAAATTTATTTGTTATTAGCTCACTTCTCAACCGTTTTTATTGCGTTGAAAGGTGTTCTCCACCCTACTATGGAGGAGATGTTGTATTGTTTAACCTTTTGAATTAATGAAATTAAATTAAATTAAAACTAAAATAAAATAAAATAAAAAACATAAAATTATCCATCCCATGGTATTTTTAACTCAGGATTTTTTTCATGGTATTCTTCTCTCATGTATCATATTTAAATTTTAATCATTAAACCACCCTAGATCCATCTTAACTGTCTACCAAGCACCAAGAGGCATCAAATATATTTTCACTCTAAACAAAAGAGAGATTTGATCTCTCTCGAGGATTGATAGATCCAAAATTAAAATAAATTAAACTAATTATTTTGTTTAATAAAAAATCACAAATAACATAAACAATTCATATGTGAAAAAATTAATTCATATCCAATTAATTTGTAGTGGGAACCCAATGACAAAGAAAACCCATTTAAAGTGATAATGATGTTAAAAGGTACTTTAAGAAATCACCATGATGGAGATATTGTCACCTAGCAATAAGTGCATATATTGTGAGGTGGTATATATATATATATATATATATATATATATATATATATATTTCTTAACATGATATATTTCTTTTAACCTACACATTATATGCAAAAACATTGATTGGTTATTGTTAAGATATTTATATTTACACTACAATCATATTTAAACATGATATATTTTTTTAACATATATATATATATAGGTTAAAAAAAATATATCATGTTTAAATATGATTTTAGTGTAAATATAAATATCTTAACAATAACCAATCAATGTTTTTGCATATAATGTGTAGGTTAAAAGAAATATATCATGTTTACTTTTAATGTAAATATAAATATCTTAATAATAACCAATTAAAATTTTTGCATATCTGTCATATCTCCATAAGTTATGAGTTGTGAATCTTACGAAGTTGAGTGAGACTGTAAGCAACCTAGATGTGTCTTAAATTATCAAAAAAGTATGCCTCAACATATTTACTGTGCTCATAAAGGTACACTTCAACATATTTGATCCCTCTCATTATTTGATAGATTTGAGGTACACCTCAACATTGATACTTAGTCCAATAATAGTGACAATAGATAAAGTTGAGTTGTAAAGAACCATCAAGAATGTACCTTGATCAAATCATTAATCACTTATTTACAAAGAGAATGGAGAATTACTTACAAATTAAATTTTCAAGCCAAATGGTTGTTACAACAATGTTATTACCAACTAGGCCATCTACTCAAATATGTATTCTGTCTCATAACAAAATTGTCTAAGACAAACATTTATCCGAATGGATAGTGACCTACACCCATGGTATTAATCCACCCATGGTATTTATCCGCCCATGGTATTGTAAGTGGCATCCACCCATGGTATTCATCACCCATAGTATTGTAAGTGATATACACCCATGGTATTCATTTAGCCATGGTATTTACCTACCTATGGAATTTACCTGTGGTATTGTAACTAAAAAATACTATAAGTAACAGGTCACATTTTGTAAAAGGACAAATTTTCCACCACAATCTAGTATTTTATAGTTATTCTCTGTTTTAATAAAAAAAAAAATTGTGATTTTATTTACAGTGTGTTCTCTCTTTTCTCTATCATTCTATTTTTTCATATCTTTGGGGCCTCCCCCCAAGATACATTTCAATTTTTTTGTTTGTCAAGTTGTTTGTGGTCTTCTAGGCTTGACCTGTGGCTTGAGAAATCGCGACCCATGGGCATCTAATCCGTCAACGTCCCCCGGGGATCGCACCTGGTCTAAGCCACACCTGCCCTAACCTGACTGGATTTTTTAGCATGTCTCCTCCCCCTAGCACATGACACAACCATCCCCCATGAGGATTGATCATGGATCTCCTTGCTAACAAGGCCCATCCTCAACCGATTATGCTAGTGGGAGGGGATGCCCACAAGATCTAAAAAATTGAAATGGATCTTGGGGGGTAAGGCCCATAAGATATGAAAACTTATAATGCTAGAAAAAGGAGAGAACAAACTATAAATAAAACCACGACAGATTTTTTTACTAAAATATAGAATAATTGTAAAAGACTACATTGTGGTGGATAATTTGTCCTTTTACAAAATGTGACTTGTTACTTATAGTATTTTTTAGTTACGATAACACAGGTAAATTCCATGGGTGGGTAAATACCATGGGTTAATGAATACCATGGGTAGATGTCACTTACAATACCATGGTAGGATAAATACCATGGGTGATGAATACCATGGGTGGAGGCCGCTAACAATACCATGGGTGGATGAATACCATGGGTGTAGGCCACTTTCCATTCAGATTGTTCCTCCCTCCTTATGAAGCAATGGTCCCCATTGCGTGAAGTTCCCTCCCAAGAAACCTTTATTGAATATGAAGAGTCACTGAAGAGAAGGGTTTTGTGTGGTTAAACCATAACTGTGATGAAAAAAGATCCGAGGATAGAGATACCTTGTAATGTTTGTGACTAGATGTGAGAGTGTAAATGTGTTGCCTAGAAAATGGTTTTTGATGAAGTGTGGATTTGTGGATGACTCATAACCATGAAAAATGAAGATATGAGGATAGAGATACCCTGTAATTCTTGTGACCAATTGTGATGCTAACAATGTGTGGGCTAGAAAATGGGCTTCAATGAAATGTGGGTTTGTGGAGACACATAAACATGACAAAGGAAGATCAGAGGATAGAGATACCCTGTAATGCTTGTGATAAATTGTGACACTAAGAAAGTGTGACCTGGCAAATGGACTTCGATAACAAGGGTTTTTTGTGGTTGACCCATAATCGTAATGCTAACTGTTGATGAAGTAGGAGGTACCTACATAGCCTGGGGTGGGAGGACACGTCTCCAAAGAACCCAAGTCGGAAAGAAGAAATACTTGTCCAAAAATCAAGTGCTTTCACTGTCATGAATTTGGGCACTAGGCCATGAAGTTTCCACACAAGAAGGAAAGAAATAAGGAGCATGCAGTAGCAATAACAGGTGATGCCTTGGCTTCACAGTTTGAGCTTGATTTCACTCTCTTCACATGCATGGCAAGCACAATGATGGGAAGTGTGTGGTACTTGGATTTGGGTTCCTCATTCCACATGATGAGGAATAGAGAAATTTTCAATGACTTGGAGGAGAAAGATCTCAAGATGAACATTGAGTTTGGAGATGACGAAAGTTACAGTGCTACCAGGATTGATATAGTAACCTTTAAGAGGGATTAAAAATGCCCTCTTAAACTCAAAGATGTTATGTTTGTGCTGGGTTTGAAGAATAATATCATCTCTCTAACATCGTTGGAAGACTGTGGTTATGATGTGATCTTTAGCAAAGGGAAAGCATTCATGAGACACATAGCCATGGGGAAAGTGAAGCAGATTAGTGCTCAAGTCAAGAACATGTATGCAGTTGAGGTAGAAGACGCATGAAAAGACTTGAGGAGCAAGGAAAGGGTTAGAGACATGGTGGTTGAGAGGGAGCATGATTTACCTCTCAAAATAGAGCCTCAGAAGCAGCCTCGGGAATTTGTGGAGCAACCACAATTGGAGAAGAAAAGAGGAGATAAAGTGGAGACATCCACTCAAGAAGAGACCTCAAATAGGGGTAGAGTTCGAGCCAAGTGTCCAGAAGGAGAACATGCAACCATACCTCCATGTGTGAAGTGGGGTAATGTGAAGCCTTAGTCTAATAGTTTCAGAAATTCGGGCACGATCAACTGAGGTGCTTTTTGTCTCATGGATCTTTACCTTTTTACGAGGGCCCACAATATTCAGTAGTAGGAGGATCAATATTATTCAAATACTAAGGCATACAAGGAGTGTTGACAATAGAGAAGAAGGCTTAGTAGCAGAGTCAACAACAACACAGTTTTCCCAGTGGACAGTTGCAGATTGAGATATATTTTATGTTTTTATGCTTCTTAGTTGCATATGTTGTAGTAGCAGTATCAATAGAGAAGAGTGTTGCATGCAATACATTCCACAGTAAGAAATTCTTAATTTTATTTTTCTTTAGTCAAATTGAGGAAATTCAAAATTCCACATCAGCAGATAGCTTGGAGTAGTTAACTCAGGTGAAATGACACTTGGCACACAGTTAACTCAGTTAATTTGAGTTAGGGACATGAAGTTTAGTTGTATGTAGTGATTCCTAAATGTTAGGATCCTTGGTTGAGTTAATTTAAGTTATAATCAATTAAACTAGTTCTAACTGTTAATAGAACTAGTGGGTGGTTACTTAAGTAGTGGGACACCAATCGAACTCAAAGATCATCTAGTTAACTAATCAATCAACCAATATTTAGCTCATGCATGCAAAGAATATGAGTTTCCAAACTGTGGTGGAGTTTCCAAGGCAGTGTACAATTAATTATATACTAGATTGAGTGTATAACTATTATATTGGTAAGGTGGTCAACCCAAAGGAATTGTGCAATAAAATAGGGCTAAATTCCTAAAGAGTATGAACTTATTTCCTCGGGAATTGCACAAGCAAACAGGGGCTCAAGCAGAAGCAAAAATTGATTAAGTCTGTGTCATAGCTTCTCAATGAGAAGAGAGATATGTTATGCACTTGCACGTTGTGCTCAGTTGAGCAAAGCAATTGTAATACATCTCTATTCATCAGATTAATACAAGTAGACATTGGGATTTTTAGCAGTTTGCTTTCTCGAGGAAAAATATTGTGTGCATGTGTGTGATTTCTTATCGCATGTTTATGATTTTTGTTGTGAATTAACACCCGTAAATGAGTAGAGTAGATTTGAGTCTTGTGTTTTAGTGAATGACATGAGCAATTTCAGATCTACAAAATAATTTCTAAAAAAATAATTAAAATAATTTTAAATAAATTTAAAGTTATAATTTAGTTATTACTTAGGATTTTTTTAATTTTAATAACTTAAAATGTGTAAGGAAGTTTTTTTTGTTTGTTTGGATTGATACTTATCAACATTTAAGAATTTGATTGAAAGTGGGAATTGATTGGAAAATATAATTTTACATAATTATGAGAAATTTTGATTATAAAATTTCGTTTGTAATTATTTCATAAAATTAATAAAATTATGAATATGATTTTTTTTCAAAAATTAAATTATATTATCAAAATTAAAAGAAAAGAATGTGTCCTTCGAAAATATAAATTTATTAAAAATCCTAAATTTATTTGTTATTAGCTCACTTCTCAACCGTTTTTATTGCGTTGAAAGGTGTTCTCCACCCTACTATGGAGGAGATGTTGTAATGTTTAACCTTTTGAATTAATGAAATTCAATTAAATTAAAACTAAAATAAAATAAAGTAAAATAAAATAAAAAAACATAAAATTATCCATCCCATGGTATTTTTAACTCAGGATTTTTTTCATGGTATTCTTCTCTCATGTGTCATATTTAAAGTTTAATAATTAAACCACCCTAGATCCATCTTAACTCTGGTCTACCAAGCACCAAGAGGCATCAAATATATTTTCACTCTAAACATAAGAGAGATTTGATCTCTCTCGAGGATTGATAGATCCAAAATTAAAATAAATTAAACTAATTATTTTGTTTAATAAAAAATCACAAATAACATAAACAATTCATATGTGAAAAAACTAATTCATATCCAATTAATTTGTAGTGGGAACCCAATGAGAAAGAAAACCCATTTAAAGTGATAATGATGTTAAAAGGTACTTTAAGAAATCACCATGATGGAGATATTGTCACCTAGAAATAAGTGCATATATTGTGAGGTGGTATATATATATATATATCTATATATATATATATATAGGTTAAAAAAATATATCATGTTTAAATATGATTTTAGTGTAAATATAAATATCTTAACAATAACCAATCAATGTTTTTGCATATGATGTGTAGGTTAAAAGAAATATATCATGTTTACTTTTAATGTAAATATAAATATCTTAATAATAACCAATTAAAATTTTTGCATATCTGTCATATCTCCATAAGTTATGAGGTGTGAGCCTTACGAAGTTGAGTGAGACTGTAAGCAACCTAGATGTGTCTTAAATTATCAAAAAAGTATGCCTCAACATATTTACTGTTCTCATAAAGGTACACTTCAACATATTTGATCCCTCTCATTATTTGATAGATTTGAGGTACACCTCAACATTGATACTTAGTCCAATAATAGTGACAATAGATAAATTTGAGTTGTAAAGCACCATCAAGAATGTACCTTGATCAAATCATTAATCACTTATTTACAAAGAGAATGGAGAATTACTTACAAATTAAATTTTCAAGCCAAATGGTTGTTACAACAATGTTATTACCAACTAGGCCATCTACGCAAATATGTATTCTGTCTCATAACAAAATTGTCTAAGACAAACATTTATCTGAATGGATAGTGACCTACACCCATGGTATTTATCCACCCATGGTATTGTAAGTGGCATCCACCCATGGTATTCATCACCCATAGTATTGTAAGTGATATACACCCATGGTATTCATTCACCCTCGGTATTCATTAAGCCATGGTATTTACCTACCTATGGAATTTACGTGTGGTATTGTAACTAAAAAATACTATAAGTAACAGGTCACATTTTGTAAAAGGACAAATTTTCCACCACAATCTAGTATTTTACAGTTATTCTCTGTTTTAATAAAAAAAAAAATTGTGATTTTATTTACAGTGTGTTCTCTCTTTTCTCTATCATTCTATTTTTTCATATCTTTGGGGCCTCCCCCCAAGATTCATTTCAATTTTTTTGTTTGTCAAGTTGTTTGTGGTCTTCTAGGCTTGACCTGTGGCTTGAGAAACCACGACCCATGCGCATCTAATCCGTCAACGTCCCCCGGGGATCACACCTGGTCTAAGCCACACCTGCCCTAACCTGACTGGATTTTTTAGCATGTCTCCTCCCCCTAGCACATGACACAACCATCCCCCATGAGGATTGATCATGGATCTCCTTGCTAACAAGGCCCATCCTCAACCGATTATGCTAGTGGGAGGGGATGCCCACAAGATCTAAAAAATTGAAATGGATCTTGGGGGGTAAGGCCCATAAGATATGAAAAATTATAATGCTAGAAAAAGGAGAGAACAAACTCTAAATAAAACCATGACAAATTTTTTTATTAAAATATACAATAAATGTAAAAGACTGCATTGTTGTGGATAATTTGTCCTTTTACAAAATGCGACTTGTTACTTATAGTATTTTTTAGTTACGATACCACAGGTAAATTCCATGGGTGGGTAAATACCATGGGTGCATGAATACCATGGGTAGATGTCACTTAGAATACTATGGGAGGATAAATACCATGGGTGATGAATACCATGGGTGGAGGCCACTAACAATACCATGGGTGGATGAATACCATGGGTGTAGGCCACTTTCCATTCAGATTGTTCCTCCATCCTTATGAAGCAATGGTCCCCATTGCGTGAAGTTCCCTCCCAAGAAACCTTTATTGAATATGAAGAGTCACTGAAGAGAAGGGTTTTGTGTGGTTAAACCATAACCGTGATGAACAAAGATCCGAGGATAGAGATACCTTGTAATGTTTGTGACTAGATGTGAGAGTGTAAATGTGTTGCCTATAAAATGGTTTTTGATGAAGTGTGGATTTGTGGATGACTCATAACCATGAAAAATGAAGATATGAGGATAGAGATACCCTGTAATGCTTGTGACCAATTGTGATGCTAACAATGTGCGGGCTAGAAAATGGGCTTTGATGAAATGTGGGTTTGTGGAGACACATAAACATGACAAATGAATATCAGAGGATAGAGATACCCTGTAATGCTTGTGATAAATTGTGACACTAACAAAGTGCGACCTGGCAAATGGACTTCGATAACAAGGGTTTTTTGTGGTTGACCCATAATCGTGATGCTAACTGTTGATGAAGTAGTAGGTACCTATATAGCCTGGGGTGGGAGCACACGTCTCCAAAGAACCCAAGTCGGAAAGAAGAAATACTTGTCCAAAAATCAAGTGCTTTCACTATGAAGAATTTGGGCACTAGGCCATGAAGTTTCCACACAAGAAGGAAAGAAATAAGGAGCATGCAGTAGCAATAATAGGTGAAGCCTTGGCTTCACAGTTTGAGCTTTATTTCACTCTCTACACATGCATGGCGAGCACAATGATGGGAAGTGTGTGGTACTTGGATTTGGGTTCCTCATTCCACATGATGAGGAATAGAGAAATTTTCAATGACTTGGAGGAGAAAGATCTCAAGATGAACATTGAGTTTGGAGATGACGAAAGTTACAGTGCTACCAGGATTGATATAGTAACCTTTAAGAGGGATTAAAAATGCCTTCTTAAACTCAAAGATGTTATGTTTGTGCTGGGTTTGAAGAATAATATAATCTCTCTAACATCGTTGGAAGACTTTGGTTATGATGTGATCTTTAGCAAAGGGAAAGCATTCATGAGACACATAGCCACGGGGAAAGTGAAGAATATTAGTGCTCAAGTCAAGAACATGTATGCAGTTGAGGTAGAAGACGCATGAAAAGACTTGAGGAGCAAGGAAAGGGTTAGAGACATGGTGGTTGAGAGGGAGCATGATTTACCTCTCAAAATAGAGCCTCAGAAGCAGGCTCGGGAATTTGTGGAGCAACCACAATTGGAGAAGAAAAGAGGAGATAAAGTGGAGACATCCACTCAAGAAGAGACCTCAAATAGGGGTAGATTTCGAGCCAAGTGGCCGGAAGGAGAACATGCAACCATACCTCCATGTGTGAAGTGGGGTAATGTGAAGCCTTAGTCTAATAGTTTCAGAAATTCGGGCACGATCAGCTGAGGTGCTTTTTGTCTCATGGATCTTTACCTTGTTACGAGGGACCACAATATTCAGTAGTAGGAGGATCAATATTATTCAAATACTAAGGAATACGAGGAGTGTTGACAATAGAGAAGAACGCTTAGTAGCAGAGTCAACAACAACACAGTTTTTCCAGTGGACAGTTGCAGATTGAGATATATTTTATTTTTTTATGCTTCTTAGTTGCATATGTTGTAGTAGCAGTATCAATAGAGAAGAGTGTTGCATGCAATACATTCCACAGTAAGAAATTCTTAATTTTATTTTGCCTTAGTCAAATTGAGGAAATTCAAAATTCCACATCAGCAGATAGCTTGGAGTAGTTAATTGAGGTGAAATAACACTTGGCACACAGTTAACTCAGTTAATTTTTGTTAGGGACATGAAGTTCAGTTGTATGTAGTGATTCCTAAATGTTAGGATCCTTGGTTGAGTTAATTTAAGTTATAATCAATTAAACTAGTTCTAACTGTTAATAGAACTAGTGGGTGGTTACTTAAGTAGTGGGACATCAATCGAACTCAAAGATCATCTAGTTAACTAATCAATCAACTAATATTTAGCTCATGCATGCAAAGAATATGAGTTTCTCAACTGTGGTGGAGTTTCCAAGGCAGTGTACAATTAATTATATACTAGATTGAGTGTATAACTATTATATTGGTAAGGTGGTCAACCCAAAGGAATTGTGCAATAAAATAGGGCTAAATTCCTAAAGAATATGAACTTATTTCCTCGGGAATTGCACAAGCAAATAGGGGCTCAAGTAGAAGCAAAAATTGATTAAGTCTGTGTCATAGCTTCTAAATGAGAAGAGAGATATGTTATGGTCTTGCACGTTGTGCTCAGTTGAGCAAAGCAATTGTAATACATCTATATTCATCAGATTAATACAAGTAGACATTGGGATTTTTAGCAGTTTGCTTTCTCGAGGAAAAATATTGTGTGCATGTGTGTGATTTCTTATCGCATGTTTATGATTTGTGTTGTGAATTAAAATCCGTAAATGAGTAGAGTAGATTTGAGTCTTGTGTTTTAGTGAATTACATGAGCATTTTCAGATCTACAAAATAATTTCTAAAAAAATAATTAAAATAATTTTAAATAAATTTAAAGTTATAATTTAGTTATTACTTAGGATTTTTTTAATTTTAATAACTTAAAATGTGTAAGGAAGTTTTTTTTTTTTTTTTTTGGATTGATACTTATCAACATTTAAGAATTTGATTGAAAGTGGGAATTGATTGGAAAATATAATTTTACATAATTATGAGAAATTTTGATTATAAAATTTCATTTGTAATTATTTCATAAAATTAATAAAATTATGAATATGATTTTTTTTCAAAAATTAAATTATATTACCAAAATTAAAAGAAAAGAAAGGATTATATAAATTTATTAAAAATCCTAAATTTATTTGTTATTAGCTCACTTCTCAACCGTTTTTATTGCGTTGAAAGGTGTTCTCCACCCTACTATGGAGGAGATGTTGTAATGTTTAACCTTTTGAATTAATGAAATTCAATTAAATTAAAACTAAAATAAAATAAAATAAAATAAAATAAAAAACATAAAATTATCCATCCCATGGTATTTTTAACTCAGGATTTTTTTCATGGTATTCTTCTCTCATGTGTCATATTTAAAGGTTAATAATTAAACCAGCCTAGATCCATCTTAACTACGGTCTACCAAGCACCAAGAGGCATCAAATATATTTTCACTCTAAACAAAGAGAGATTTGATCTCTCTCGAGGATTGATAGATCCAAAATTAAAATAAATTAAACTAATTATTTTGTTTAATAAAAAATCACAAATAACATAAATAATTCATATGTGAAAAAACTAATTCATATCCAATTAATTTGTAGTGGGAACCCAATGAGAAAGAAAACCCATTTAAAGTGAAAATGATGTTAAAAGGTACTTTAAGAAATCACCATGATGGAGATATTGTCACCTAGCAATAAGTGCATATATTGTGAGGTGGTATATATATATATATAGATATATGGCTAAGCAATAACATTAAATTAAGGAGCGTTAGGGTTTCTCTCCGCATGGCGGATCTCTGAATCACTGTAGGCAGGGGCCGACCCAGGCCACACGGGCGATGGGATGTGACAGGGGTCCCTTACCTGTCAGGGTCTCGCTCCCATCTGGATCTTTCGGAGTCAGCCTGAACAGTGCTCTCCCCGAGGTGGAATAACCGTTCGGTTTAAACCCTGACCTGAATGGAGGTAGCGGTTTTCCTCGTTTTTACTCTTTGCGACGGATTTTTTACCTTGGATCCTCAACGGCTTTCCTTTTCCAGAGGCGGCGGGCTAGGGTTTGAGTAAAACTACTGAGATGGGGCTCGATCGTGACCATGTTGATGTTGAACCAGCGCCGGCAGATTTACTCACTGTCTGGGGTCACGAAGTCTTTGTCCAGAATCTCGAACGCTTCTTCCCCAAATCGACAGTGAAACCTGCCCCTCCTACATCAGAAGAAGGTGCAGTCTCGTTCCCCCTCAGATCTGCACCTCGGGACTTGATTGGCGCTTCGAAGGCTGACAAAGGCTCTCCCTCCAGCAGAGGTGGCCTCACTCGGGGCAACGACCTCAATAGCGACCGACTCAGGGCTCATGGGTTTTCCTCCCTCTCCGAGGGGCCAGATCCCTTAGTCTTCCCTCCTCTCACGGGTGGGTTAGAAGACGTGGTGGCGAGCTGCGGTTTTCATGTGCACAAAGGGCTTCCAACCGCAAAAGATATAGCATGGAGAAGGTTCGCCATCGGAGCAGAGGCCCCTTGGGCGACGGACTGTGGAATTAGGGCCTTGATTCAGAGCAGCAAACTGGCCCCTTCTCCTAGTTGCTTGGCCGTAGTCTCTGCTCAGGCGAGTGGGGCTTAGTCTCAAAAGGGCCCTCAGGACGAAGGCACTGGTCTTGACCCAGATTTTGAAAGCCATCCGAAGCTTCTCGAGGTTGGAACTAACGCGAGCCACTTGGAGGGTTTAGAACCTGAGGTTGACACAGAACTTGAGAAGGGCCAGGCTGTGAAGGCGCTCTTGGATGAGGGGGCGACGAATTGTATCATCCACGCTAATCATGAGCTGGATGAGAGGAGCCAGGAGCGGCCGGGAGAGAAGGAAGCAGAGGGTCGGCCTTTCAAAGGGCTGGGGTGGATGATGTGCAAGCGAAGATAGTGGGAGGGAAGCGCAAAAAACCGACTTCTATCAGAACGAAGGAGCCTCTCCCTTGCTGCGCCCTTGGAGTGGATATCCTCGTTGAAGAAGCAATGGCAGCCTCAGAGTCCAGACTTGTAGGCATAGTGCGTGGAAGAAAATACACTGCTGCATACATTCGGGATTGGGTCGACTCAGAATGGGCACTTGCGCCAGGTAAACCAGTTGAAATCAAAGTTCTGGAGAGAGGGTCGTTTACGCTGTGTTTCGCCCAAAAGGACCATGCAAACTGGGCTCTTGAAAGGAACTGGTGCTTCGGTAAGCGCCCAGTCCTTCTCCACAGATGGACTCCGATGTTCGATGCCCAAACCGAAAAGATGAACGAGTCACCTGTTTGGGTAAAATTTCCAGGGCTCCCTCTCCAATTTTGGGTTGACTCGGTCTTCACCTCCATCGGGAACACTCTGGGTAAGTTTCTGGAAGTTGACAGGTATTTTTTACAAACAAATGATCTCAGTGTGGCCCGGATCCTTGTAAGTCTCAATCCTAGGGAAGGGATCGCAGAAGCAATGACCCTAAAATACAGAGAGATGGAACTTCTGCAACAGTTGGACTATGATAACTTGCCCTTTCGCTGCCACAGATGTCACAAAGTCGGTCATCTGGCTAAAGAATGCCCCCTGGGCCACCGTCGCAGAAGGAATCCTTTTAAGACTTTCAGGAAGCCATCGGCTTTTCCAGCTCTCGACCCAAGCTCGGTTGCTCCGAAGGAACCTACCAACGAGGAGTTAGAAGCTGATGTGGAGATTGTGACCTCCGGCGCACCTCGACAGCAGGTGGCACCTGACCCTCGCCCTGATACAGCTCCTGTGCAGACCACCTCTCAGTCTCCTCCAACTCCTGGGATAGCAGAGGCTTCACAGGCGGGTATGCCCCTCTCTCTCCCCTCCTCTCTTTATTTTTCTGATTCAGCTTCTGGTTTATTTGTCTCTGAGTCTGGTCCATCCTGCCAGCTCCAGATGGAGCTCTCCTCCTTAAACTTGAACTCCTCCCCTGTTGACAGTCTGATTGTTTCGATACCTCCGCCCTTCAACCCCCCGCCTCCTCCCTTGGATAACCCTCCAGCCCCTTGTTGGCCCTCGGAGCCTGCTCCCCCCTCCGCCGCTCCTCCCTACAACTTGAGTTCGATGACAACTCGTCCCAGGATGGGCTCAGCCCCTTGTGGTCTTGAGCAGGATCTGGTGCCAACAGGGCCCCGAAAATCAAGAGGTAGAAAATCGAACCTCTCTAAGGCACAACAAAAGGCAAAGATCGACATTGTCGATGGGAAACAAAAATCCTTAACCGGGGTGCTTAGAGCAGCATAGCCACCCCTTGACTCTTTGAAATGATCCTCCTCTCCTTCAACTACAGAGGGTTAGCTAGTCAACCCAAAAAACTAGCCTTGAGGGATTTAATCAAGTCCTACAATCCTGACATTCTTATGCTTCAAGAAACCCTTGGGAAAGGGGAGGATATCATTGCTCTTCTCTCCAAATTGCTCCCTGGCTGGCGCTTTCAGGCCATTGATGCAAACGGTCGCTCAGGTGGGGTGGTCATCGGATACAAAGCAAGCAATCTCAGAGAAATCTCTGCTTGGGGGCTTGAAAACTCTTTGGCGCTGGAAATTTATTCCAGGGAGCTCTGTCTACCTCTCCTTCTCCTCAATGTCTATGGGCCCTGTTAGGAGAGGGAGTTGTTCTGGACCTCTTTCTTCCAAAATTCCTTTCTCGCCCACCCGAACCTGATCATCGGTGGCGACCTCAGCTTCTCTTTGGGGGCCTCGGAATCATGGGGAGCCAATGCACGAGTTGACCCTCTTTCTGATTTCGTCCTCTCCAAGATTGCCTCCTCCCACCTGGCGGATCTCTCACTTCTTAAATCTAGACCTACTTGGCACAATAAAAGAGTAGGCGATGACTAGGTGGGCAAGAAGTTGGACCGCTTTCTTCTGGGTGAAGACTTTTCTGAAAAACTTTCAACCTTTAGGTATTGGGTGGGCGAAGAGGGCCTATCTGATCATTTTCCAATCCTTTTGGAGACAAAAGGATCTAAAAAAAAAACCAGGGTCTCCCTTTAAATTCAACTCCTCTTGGCTGGCAGATGATTCTTTCATTGATCTCTTTCACTCCACTTGGAGAAGGACTGGGCCAGGAGATGGAGAGAGGCTGGGCCACTACAAGGCTATTATGAATAATTTAACCCGCCTCAAAGTAGCCACCAAGAAATGGGTTATCCAAAAGACTCAAAAGGAAGATGAGGAGTTGAGAACCATTAATGCAGAACTTGACCTCCTCGAAGACCCTGAAGGGGGTGGTTATGCCACCCTGGCCTCTCGAGATAGAATCCGGAAGCTCGAAGCAGACTGAAGGAGAATTCTTCAGGTGAAAGAGGAAAGATGGCGCTTAAAGAGCAGGGCTATCTGGCTACAAGCAGGGGATGAAAATACAAATTTTTTTCAGCAATATGCCAAAGGAAGGAAAAACCTAAACACCATCTGGGAAATGCCAAAAGCAAACGGGGAAAGGGCTCAGTCTTTTGAAGAGCTTGCCTCTTTAGGGGTTGCCCACTTCAAAGATATTTTTAAAGCCCTAGAATAAGCCTCCATAGCTGAATTTATAAGGGTTGCTCAATACTTCCCAAGATTTATTGATGAAGAAGGCAACGAAAGCCTGATGGCTCCGGTTTCCAAAAACGAAGTGGAGGACACCCTTAAGTCGATGCAAAGAGAGAAAAGCCCAGGTCCGGATGGCTAGACAGTGGAATTCTTCCTCCATTTCTTTGACTCCCTTGGTGACGATCTGGCTGCGGTGGTGGAAGAATCCAGGGTCTCTGGTTTGATCTACCAGCCTCTCAATGCTACTTTCCTGACCCTCATTCCCAAGTCTGAACATCCCTCTTCCTTCAATGACTTCCGAACCATCTCCTTGTGCACCTGCCTTTACAAAGTCATTGAAAAAGTCATTGCCTCCAGGCTGAAACCCTTTCTTTCTACAAACATCTTTGTGGAACAGTTTGGCTTTTTATATGGTCGTCAAATTCATGAGGCTGTTGGGGTTGCGCCGGAAACACTCCACACTCTGAAAAAGAGCAGGAAAAAAGGGGCCATAATCAAGATAGATCTGTCAAAGGCCTTTTATAGAATCAGCCGGATGTTCCTAAGGCTCCTCCTAACGCACCTTGGCTTCAGGCACGATTTTGTAAGGTGGATTATGGGATATGTTTCCTCGACTTCTATTGTTGTCTTGATTAATGGTGCTGCTTCGGATTTCTTCAATCCACAAAGGGGTCTGCGTCAGGGATGCCCCCTTTCGCCCCTGTTTTTCCTGTTTGCTGCTGAAGGAATCAGCCTAATGATCAAAGAGGCCAAAAGACAGGGCGAACTGAAAGGAATTGAAGTCGGGCTAAATCTCTGGGTAACCCATCTCCTTTTTGTTGATGATATCCTCTTGTTCTGCGATGGGAGCCGGGATGATTGCCGCTGCCTGAAAAGGATTCTCGATCTCTTCTTAAAAGCCATAGGACTGGCTATAAATGAGCAGAAATCCTCCATCACTTCCGCAGGGCTCTCGTCCTTAGAAGTAATCAGAGCTAAAGAGATTCTCCCCTTCGAAGCAAAATCCCTTCAGGATCTGTTCAAATACCTCAGCTTCTCTCTCAAGCCTGATTCCTATAGAGCTCAAGATTGGACCTGGCTCCTAGATAAAATTGAGCACAGATTGAAACTTTGGAGTCTTAAATGGCTGTCAAGGGCAGGCCGCCTTGTCCTCATCAAATCGGTGGTCTTGGCCATCCCAGTTTATTGGGCCAGTCTCATCTGGGTGTCGAAGTGTATCCTCCTGAAAATCAATAAAATCTGTAGCAGATTCCTATGGGCTGGCCAGAAGAAGGATCACGTCACGCCATGGTTGGCATGGGATAAAATTGTCAGACCAAAACAGTGGGGAGGGTGGGGGATAAAGGACCTGTATCCTTTTTCTAAATCTCTAGCAGCCAAATTAACCTGGAGACTGGTGTTCTCAGATAATCTCTAGACAGCTGTAACCAGAAGGAAGTATATTGACCCTCTCACTCCTTTGGAATGGATCAGAATGCCCAACAAATCCTCAAAAAACTCTTCCGTGGTTTGGAAAGCTCTGGTAGCTGCTGCTCAGGTCATTGAAAAAGGCTTGGTATGGAACGTGGGAGATGGCTGATCAGTAAGGCTCGGGAGAGACCCCTGGGTGGGTTGCCCGAACTCTTTTGCCCTCTCTCGAGATTTGATTGATGATCTTAACAGCAAAGGGCTATCTTCCCTCAACCAAATTGCAGATCATGCAAACTCTTCCATCTGGCGACAGGAGTGGTTCACCGGGGAAACTCTCGGCCTAGATGACAGGTGGCTGCAGGAATGGGGGGCCTATTGTACAGGACTGCTGACTTCCCACATTCGCATTTCAAAAAAGCCAGATGAGCTGAGATGGGTTCATTCTCAGACCAGTCTTTACTCACCAAAAGCAGGATATGACTGGCTAATGACTCAAAAGGGATGGGAGGAACCTAGCTGGTGGGCCAAGCCACTGTGGAAATTGAAAGGGCCAGCCAAGACCAGACTTTTCTTCTGGTGTGTACTCCAAAAGAGAGTCCCCACATGGGATTATCTTCAAAAAAGGGGGAAAATTGGACCCGGGTGGTGCCCCTTGTGCAAGGAGAGCGAGGAAACAACTCAGCATATTTTCCTCTCCTGCTCTTTCTCCAAAAGCTTATGGAATGAAATGTTGGGACTGACCAACACCCCCTTCGTTTGGGAGGGGGAGGAAATATCTAAAGCCTGGAACTCTTTGTGGCAGTAGGCACCCAATGAAAAATTCAGAGCGCTGGCTCTTCTGGTTGTTTGGGGAATCTGGCTCGCCAGAAACCGCTTGATCTTCAACGACTCCACCTTTCCAATTGCCAGATTAGCAGCAGAGGGGGTGGAAATATATGAAAACATCCCATCTCCCTCCATCTCGCAGAATAGCAGGCCTGTTCAGCAAGAAGAAATTAAAGGATCCATTCCCTGGGCTTACTTCGACGGGGCCTCAGATATCAACAAGAACTGTGGAGTTGGCCTGGTCATTCACCTTCCTTCCGGAAAAATTCTCAAAGCATCCATAGGGCTTGGTACCGGAACAAACAATTTTGCCGAGCTTAAAGCACTGCACCTTCTTCTTGGATGGCTCGTTGCGTGCAATGAGCGCGAGGCCCAGATTTTCGGAGACTCTTTGAACACTATCAAGTGGGCCAACGGTTCACATCACTACAGGAACTTTCTGTTATCTCCTTTGCTTAATGAGATTTTAAATATTAAATGCTGGTTTTCTGGGCTCACTATCTGTCACATTTTCAGGGAAAGAAATTCAGAAGCAGACAACCTTTCTAAAAAAGGCACTGAGCAGGTTTTGGGCGCATGGATAGTTGAAGAGGTGGCTGATGGGGTGGCAAGGCGACTCGCCCCCCCAGCATTTGCATAACTTTCATATTATTTCTGGTTCTGTTTCGATGTATATACTGCTACTTATTTTCCTTTGTTTATGTATAAACTTTTTCAGGACTCAGCGCTGTTTTCCTGTCATAGGAGGCCTGAGTTCCTGTACACGTCTGAACCTTATTTTTCCTTTTGTTTTTTTTCCAGTGTAGTGCCTACTATCTGGCTTAAATTCTGACATTATGGCTTCCCCATCACTCTGTTTCGGCTATTTTCCTTCTAGGAAGCCGGGAGTTGGGGAAACTACAGGTATCTAGCTGTCCAAAAGATCAGCTTTGTGACATGGCTGTTTGGAGGAAATTTCTGGATATTTCTACAAACAACATTTTTGGCTTTCTCTGTAAACAAGGGAAAGGAAATGCCCAACATATGCTATGTAACCCCTATATATTAATAGACGATTTGATTTTTTTTCTGTGGAAAAAAAAAATATATATATATATATATAGGTTAAAAATATATATCATGTTTAAATATGATTTTAGTGTAAATATAAATATCTTAAAAATAACCAATCAATGTTTTTGCATATAATGTGTAGGTTAAAAGAAATATATCATGTTTACTTTTAATGTAAATATAAATATCTTAATAATAACCAATTAAAATTTTTGCATATCTGTCATATCTCCATAATTTATGAGTTGTGAGCCTTACGAAGTTGAGTGACACTATAAGCAACCTAGATGTGTCTTAAATTATTAAAAAAGTATGCCTCAACATATTTACTGTTCTCATAAAGGTACACTTCAACATATTTGATCCCTCTCATTATTTGATAGATTTGAGGTACACCTCAACATTGATACTTAGTCCAATAATAGTGACAATAGATAAAGTTGAGTTGTAAAGCACCATCAAGAATGTACCTTGATCAAATCATTAATCACTTATTTACAAAGAGAATGGAGAATTACTTACAAATTAAATTTTCAAGCTAAATGGTTGTTACAACAATGTTATTACCAACTAGGCCATCTACTCAAATATGTATTCTGTCTCATAACAAAATTGTCTAAGACAAACATTTATCCGAATGGATAGTGACCTACACCCATGGTATTAATCCACCCACGGTATTTATCTGCCCATGGTATTGTAAGTGGCACCCACCCATGGTATTCATCACCCATAGTATTGTAAGTGATATACACCCATGGTATTCATTCACCCACGATATTCATTTAGCCATGGTATTTTCCTACCTATGGAGTTTACCTGTGGTATTGTAACTAAAAAATACTATAAGTAACAGGTCACATTTTGTAAAAGGACAAATTTTCCACCACAATCTAGTATTTTATAGTTATTATCTATTTTAATAAAAAAAATTGTTGTGATTTTATTTACAGTGTGTTCTCTCTTTTCTCTATCATTCTATTTTTTCATATCTTTGGGGCCTCCCCCCAAGATTCATTTCAATTTTTTTGTTTGTCAAGTTGTTTATGGTCTTCTAGGCTTGACCTGTGGCTTGAGAAACCGCGACCCATGGGCATCTAATCCGTCAAATCCCCCGGGGATCGCACCTGGTCTAAGCCACACCTGCCCTAACCTGATTGGATTTTTTAGCATGTCTCCTCCCCCTAGCACATGACACAACCATCCCCTATGAGGATTGATCATGGATCTCCTTGCTAACAAGGCCCATCCTCAACAGATTATGCTAGTGGGAGGGGATGCCCACAAGATCTAAAAAATTGACATGGATCTTGGGGGGTAAGGCCCATAAGATATGAAAAATTAGAATGCTAGAAAAAGGAGAGAACAAACTGTAAATAAAACCACGACAAATTTTTTTATTAAAATATAGAATAACTGTAAAAGACTACATTGTGGTGGATAATTTTTACTTTTACAAAATGCGACTTGTTACTTATAGTATTTTTTAGTTACGATACCACAGCTAAATTCCATGGGTGGGTAAATACCATGGGTGAATGAATACTGTGGGTGAATGAATAACATGGGTAGATGTCACCTAGAATACCATGGGAGGATAAATACCATGGGTGATGAATACCATGGGTGGAGGCCACTAACAATACCATGGGTGGATGAATACCATGGGTGTAGGCCACTTTCCATTCAGATTGTTCCTCCCTCCTTATGAAGCAATGGTCCCCATTGCGTGAAGTTCCCTCCCAAGAAACCTTTATTGAATATGAAGAGTCACTGAAGAGAAGGTTTTTGTGTGGTTAAACCATAACCGTGATGAACAAAGATCCGAGGATAGAGATACCTTGTAATGTTTGTGACTAGATGTGATAGTGTAAATGTGTTGCCTAGAAAATGGTTTTTGATGAAGTGTGGATTTGTGGATGACTCATAACCATGAAAAATGAAGATATGAGGATAGAGATACCCTGTAATGCTTGTGACCAATTGTGATGCTAACAATGTGCGGGCTAGAAAATGGGCTTCGATGAAATGTGGGTTTGTGGAGACACATAAACATAACAAAGGAAGATCAGAGGATAGAGATACCCTGTAATGCTTGTGATAAATTGTGACACTAACAAAGTGCGACCTGGAAAATGGACTTCGATAACAAGGGTTTTTTGCTGTTGACCCATAATCTTGATGCTAACTATTGATGAAGTAGTAGGTACCTACATAGCCTGGAGTGGGAGGACACGTATCCAAAGAACCCAACTCGGAAAGAAGAAATACTTGTCCAAAAATCAAGTGCTTTCAATGTCATGAATTTGGGCACTAGGCCATGAAGTTTCCACACAAGAAGGAAAGAAATAAGGAGCATGCAGTAGCAATAACAGGTGAAGCCTTGGCTTCACAGTTTGAGCTTGATTTCATACTCTTCACATGCATGGAGAGCACAATGATGGGAAGTGTGTGGTACTTGGATTTGGGTTCCTCATTTCACATGATGAGGAATAGAGAAATTTTCAATGAATTGGAGGAGAAAGATCTCAAGATGAACATTGAGTTTGGAGATGACGAAAGTTTTAGTGCTACCAGGATTGATATAGTAACCTTTAAGAGGGATTAAAAATGCCCTCTTAAACTCAAAGATGTTATGTTTGTGCTGGGTTTGAAGAATAATATCATCTCTCTAACATCGCTGGAAGACTGTGGTTATGATTTGATCTTTAGCAAAGGGAAAGCATTCATGAGACACATAGCCACGGGGAAAGTGAAGCAGATTAGAGCTGAAGTCAAGAACATGTATGCACTTGAGGTAGAAGACACATGAAAAGACTTGAGGAGCAAGGAAAGGGTTAGAGACATGGTGGTTGAGAGGGAGCATGATTTACCTCTCAAAATAGAGCCTCAGAAGCAGCCTTGGGAATTTGTGGAGCAACCACAATTGGAGAATAAAAGAGGAGATAAAGTGGAGACATCCACTCAAGAAGAGACCTCAAATAGGGGTAGAGTTCGATCCAAGTGGCCAGAAGGAGAACATGCAACCATACCTCCATGTGTGAAGTAGGGTAATGTGAAGCCTTAGTCTAATAGTTTCAGAAATTCGGGCACAATCAACTGAGGTGCTTTTTGTCTCATGGATCTTTACCTTGTTACGATGGCCCACAATATTCAGTAGTAGGAGGATCAATATTATTCAAATACTGAGGAATACGAGGAGTGTTGACAATAGAGAAGAAGGCTTAGTAGCAGAGTCAACAACAACACAGTTTTCCCAGTGGACAGTTGCAGATTGAGATATATTTTATTTTTTTATGCTTCTTAGTTGCATATGTTGTAGTAGCAGTATCAATAGAGAAGAGTGTTGCATGCAATACATTCCACAGTAAGAAATTCTTAATTTTATTTTCCCTTAGTCAAATTGAGGAAATTCAAAATTCCACATCAGCAGATAGCTTGGAGTAGTTGACTGAGGTGAAATGACATTTGGCACACAGTTAACTCAGTTAATTTGAGTTAGGGACATGAAGTTCAGTTGTATGTAGTGATTCCTAAATGTTAGGATCCTTGGTTGAGTTAATTTAAGTTATAATCAATTAAACTAGTTCTAACTGTTAATAGAACTACTGGGTGGTTACTTAAGTAGTGGGACATCAATCGAACTCAAAGATCATCTAGTTAACTAATCAATCAACTAATATTTAGCTCATGCATGCAAAGAATATGAGCTTCCCAACTGTGGTGGAGTTTCCAAAGCAGTGTACAATTAATTATATACTAGATTGAGTGTATAACTATTATATTGGTAAGGTGGTCAACCCAAAGGAATTGTGCAATAAAATAGGGCTAAATTCCTAAAGAATATGAACTTATTTCCTCGGGAATTGCACAAGCAAATAGGGGCTCAATCAGAGGCAAAAATTGATTAAGTTTGTGTCATAGGTTCTCAATGAGAAGAGAGATATGTTATGCACTTGCACGTTGTGCTCAGTTGAGCAAAGCAATTGTAATACATCTCTATTCATCAGATTAATACAAGTAGACATTGGGATTTTTAGCAGTTTTCTTTCTCGAGGAAAAATATTGTGTGCATGTGTGTGATTTCTTATCGCATGTTTATGATTTGTGTTGTGAATTAACTTCCACAAATGAGTAGAGTAGATTTGAGTCTTGTGTTTTAGTGAATTACATGAGCATTTTCAGATCTACAAAATAATTTCTAAAAAAATAATTAAAATAATTTTAAATAAATTTAAAGTTATAATTTAGTTATTACTTAGGATTTTTTAAATTTTAATAACTTAAAATGTGTAAGGAAGTTTTTTTTTTTTTTTTTTTGGATTGATACTTATCAACATTTAAGAATTTGATTGAAAGTGGGAATTGATTGGAAAATATAATTTTACATAATTATGAGAAATTTTGATTATAAAATTTCATTTGTAATTATTTTATAAAATTAATAAAATTATGAATATGATTTTTTTTCAAAAATTAAATTATATTATCAAAATTAAAAGAAAAGAATGTGTCCTTCGAAAATATAAATTTATTAAAAATCCTAAATTTATTTGTTATTAGCTCACTTCTCAACCGTTTTTATTGCGTTGAAAGGTGTTCTCCATCCTACTATGGAGGAGATGTTGTATTGTTTAACCTTTTGAATTAATGAAATTCAATTAAATTAAAACTAAAATAAAATAAAATAAAAAACATAAAATTATCCATCCCATGGTATTTTTAACTCAGGATTTTTTTCATGGTATTCTTCTCTCATGTGTCATATTTAAAGTTTAATAATTAAGCCACCCTAGATCCATCTTAACTCCGGTCTACCAAGCACCAAGAGGCATCAAATATATTTTCACTCTAAACAAAAGAGAGATTTGATCTCTCTCGAGGATTGATAGATCCAAAATTAAAATAAATTAAACTAATTATTTTGTTTAATAAAAAATCACAAATAACATAAACAATTCATATGTGAAAAAACTAATTCATATCCAATTAATTTGTAGTGGGAACCCAATGAGAAAGAAAACCCATTTAAAGTGATAATGATGTTAAAAGGTACTTTAAGAAATCACCATGATGGAGATATTGTCACCTAGAAATAAGTGCATATATTGTGAGGTGGCATATATATATATATATATATATATATATATATATATATATATATATATATATATATATATATATATATATATATATATATATATATATATATTTCTTAACATGATATATTTCTTTTAACCTACACATTATATGCAAAAACATTGATTGGTTATTGTTAAGATATTTATATTTACACTAAAATCATATTTAAACATGATATATTTTTTTAACCTATATATAGAGAGAGAGAGAGAGAGAGAGGTTAAAAAAATATATCATGTTTAAATATGATTTTAGTGTAAATATAAATATCTTAACAATAACCAATCAATGTTTTTGCATATAATGTGTAGGTTAAAAGAAATATATCATGTTTACTTTTAATGTAAATATAAATATCTTAATAATAACCATTTAAAATTTTTGCATATCTGTCATATCTCCATAAGTTATGAGTTGTGAGCCTTACGAAGTTGAGTGAGACTGTAAGCAACCTAGATGTGTCTTAAATTATCAAGAAAGTATGCCTCAACATATTTACTGTGCTCATAAAGGTACACTTCAAAATATTTGATCCCTCTCATTATTTGATAGATTTGAGGTACACCTCAACATTGATACTTAGTCCAATAATAGTGACAATAGATAAATTTGAGTTGTAAAGAACCATCAAGAATGTACCTTGATCAAATAATTAATCACTTATTTACAAAGAGAATGGAGAATTACTTACAAATTAAATTTTCAAGCCAAATGGTTGTTACAACAATGTTATTACCAACTAGGCCATCTACTCAAATATGTATTCTGTCTCATAACAAAATTGTCTAAGACAAACATTTATCCGAATGGATAGTGACCTACACCCATGGTATTAATCCACCCATGGTATTTATCCGCCCATGGTATTATAAGTGGCATCCACCCATGGTATTCATCACCCATAGTATTTTAAGTGATATACACCCATGGTATTCATTCACCCTCGGTATTCATTTAGCCATGGTATTTACCTACCTATGGAATTTACCTGTGGTATTGTAACTAAAAAATACTATAAGTAACAGGTCACATTTTGTAAAAGGACAAATTTTACACCACAATCTAGTATTTTACAGTTATTCTCTGTTTTAATAAAAAAAAAAATTGTGATTTTATTTACAGTGTATTCTCTCTTTTCTCTATCATTCTATTTTTTCATATCTTTGGGGCCTCCCCCCAAGATTCATTTCAATTTTTTTGTTTGTCAAGTTGTTTGTGGTCTTCTAGGCTTGACCTGTGGCTTGAGAAACCGCGACCCATGGGCATCTAATCCGTCAACGTCCCCTGGGGATCGCACCTGGTCTAAGCCACACCTGCCCTAACCTGACTGGATTTTTTAGCATGTCTCCTCCCCCTAGCACATGACACAACCATCCCCCATGATGATTGATCATGGATCTCCTTGCTAACAAGGCCCATCCTCAACCGATTATGTTAGTGGGAGGGGATGCCCACAATATCTAAAAAATTGAAATGGATCTTGGGGTGTAAGGCCCATAAGATATGAAAAATTAGAATGCTAGAAAAAGGAGAGAACAAACTCTAAATAAAACCACGACAGATTTTTTTTATTAAAATATACAATAAATGTAAAATACTACATTGTGGTGTATAATTTGTCCTTTTACAAAATGCGACTTGTTACTTATAGTATTTTTTAGCTGCGATACCACAGGTAAATTCCATGGGTGCGTAAATACCATGGGTGCATGAATACCATGGGTAGATGTCACTTACAATACCATGGGAGGATAAATACCATGGGTGATGAATACCATGGGTGGAGGCCACTAACAATACCATGGGTGGATGAATACCATGGGTGTAGGCCACTTTCCATTCAGATTGTTCCTCCCTCCTTATGAAGCAATGGTCCCCATTGCGTGAAGTTCCCTCCCAAGAAACCTTTATTGAATATGAAGAGTCACTGAAGAGAAGGGTTTTGTGTGGTTAAACCATAACCGTGATGAACAAAGATCCGAGGATAGAGATACCTTGTAATGTTTGTGACTAGATGTGAGAGTGTAAATGTGTTGCCTAGAAAATGGTTTTTGATGAAGTGTGGATTTGTGGATGACTCATAACCATGAAAAATGAAGATATGAGGATAGAGATACCCTGTAATGCTTGTGACCAATTGTGATGCTAACAATGTGCAGGCTAGAAAATGGGCTTCGATGAAATGTGGGTTTGTGGAGACACATAAACATGAAAAAGGAAGATCAGAGGATAGAGATACCCATGCTTGTGATAAATTGTGACACTAACAAAGTGTGACTTGGAAAATGGACTTCGATAACAAGGGTTTTTTGTGGTTGACCCATAATCGTGATGCTAACTGTTGATGAAGTAGTAGGTACCTATATAGCCTGGGGTGGGAGCACACGTCTCCAAAGAACCCAAGTCGGAAAGAAGAAATACTTGTCCAAAAATCAAGTGCTTTCACTGTCATGAATTTGGGCACTAAGCCATGAAGTTTCCACACAAGAAGGAAAGAAATAAGGAGCATGCAGTAGAAATAACAGGTGAAGCCTTGGCTTCACAGTCTGAGCTTGCTTTCGCTCTCTTCACATGCATGGTGAGCACAATGATGGGAAGTGTGTGGTACTTGGATTTGGGTTCCTCATTCCACATGATGAGGAATAGAGAAATTTTCAATGAATTGGAGGAGAAAGATCTCAAGATGAACATTGAGTTTGGAGATGACGAAAGTTACAGTGCTACCAGGATTGATATAGTAACCTTTAAGAGGGATTAAAAATGCCCTCTTAAACTCAAAGATGTTATGTTTGTGCTGGGTTTGAAGAATAATATCATCTCTCTAACATCGTTGGAAGACTATGGTTATGATGTGATCTTTAGCAAAGGGAAAGCATTCATGAGACACATAGCCACGGGGAAAGTGAAGCAGATTAGTGCTCAAGTCAAGAACATGTATGCAGTTGAGGTAGAAGACGCATGAAAAGACTTGAGGAGCAAGGAAAGGGTTAGAGACATGGTGGTTGAGAGGGAGCATGATTTACCTCTCAAAATAGAGCCTCAGAAGCAGCCTCGGGAATTTGTGGAGCAACCACAATTGGAGAAGAAAAGAGGAGATAAAGTGGAGACATCCACTCAAGAAGAGACCTAAAATAGGGGTAGAGTTCGAGCCAAGTGGTCAGAAGGAGAACATGCAACCATACCTCCATGTGTGAAGTGGGGTAATGTGAAGCCTTAGTCTAATAGTTTCAGAAATTCGGGCACGATCAACTGAGGTGCTTTTTGTCTCATGGATCTTTACCTTGTTTCGAGGGCCCACAATATTCAGTATTAGGAGGATCAATATTATTCAAATACTGAGGAATACGAGGAGTGTTGACAATAGAGAAGAAGGCTTAGTAGCAGAGTCAACAACAACACAGTTTTCCCAGTGGACAGTTGTAGATTGAGATATATTTTATTTTTTTATGCTTCTTAGTTGCATATGTTGTAGTAGCAGTATCAATAGAGAAGAGTGTTGCATGCAATACATTCCACAGTAAGAAATTATTAATTTTATTTTGCTTTAGTCAAATTGAGGAAATTCAAAATTCCACATCAGCATATAGCTTGGAGTAGTTAACTGAGGTGAAATGACACTTGGCACACAGTTAACTCAGTTAATTTGAGTTAGGGACATGAAGTTCAGTTGTATGTAGTGATTCCTAAATGTTAGGATCCTTGGTTGAGTTAATTTAAGTTATAATCAATTAAACTAGTTCTAACTGTTAATAGAACTACTGGGTGGTTACTTAAGTAGTGGGACATCAATCGAACTCAAAGATCATCTAGTTAACTAATCAATCAACTAATATTTAGCTCATGCATGCAAAGAATATGAGTTTCCCAACTGTGGTGGAGTTTCCAAGGCAGTGTACAATTAATTATATACTAGATTGAGTGTATAACTATTATATTGGTAAGGTGGTCAACCCAAAGGAATTGTGCAATAAAATAGGGCTACATTCCTAAAGAATATGAACTTATTTCCTCGGGAATTGCACAAGCAAACAGGGGCTCAAGCAGAAGCAAAAATTGATTAAGTCTGTGTCATAGCTTCTCAATGAGAAGAGAGATATGTTATGCACTTGCACGTTGTGCTCAGTTGAGCAAAGAAATTGTAATACATCTCTATTCATCAGATTAATACAAGTAGACATTGGGATTTTTAGCAGTTTGCTTTCTCGAGGAAAAATATTGTGTGCATGTGTGTGATTTCTTATCGCATGTTTATGATTTGTGTTGTGAATTAACATCCGTAAATGAGTAGAGTAGATTTGAGTCTTGTGTTTTAGTGAATTACATGAGCAATTTCAGATCTACAAAATAATTTCTAAAAAAATAATTAAAATAATTTTAAATAAATTTAAAGTTATAATTTAGTTATTACTTAGGATTTTTTTAATTTTAATAACTTAAAATGTGTAAGGAAGTTTTTTTTTTTTTTTTTGGATTGATACTTATCAACATTTAAGAATTTGATTGAAAGTGGGAATTGATTGGAAAATATAATTTTACATAATTATGAGAAATTTTGATTATAAAATTTCATTTGTAATTATTTCATAAAATTAATAAAATTATGAATATGATTTTTTTTCAAAAATTAAATTATATTATCAAAATTAAAAGAAAAGAATGTGTCCTTCGAAAATATAAATTTATTAGAAATCCTAAATTTATTTGTTATTAGCTCACTTCTCAACCGTTTTTATTGCGTTGAAAGGTGTTCTCCACCCAACTATGGAGGAGATGTTGTAATGTTTAACCTTTTGAATTAATGAAATTCAATTAAATTAAAACTAAAATAAAATAAACTAAAATAAAATAAAAAACATAAAATTATCCATCCCATGGTATTTTTAACTCAGGATTTTTTTCATGGTATTCTTCTCTCATGTGTCATATTTAAAGTTTAATAATTAAACCACCCTAGATCCATCTTAACTCTGGTCTACCAAGCACCAAGAGGCATCAAATATATTTTCACTCTAAACATAAGAGAGATTTGATCTCTCTCGAGGATTGATAGATCCAAAATTAAAATAAATTAAACTAATTATTTTGTTTAATAAAAAATCACAAATAACATAAACAATTCATATGTGAAAAAACTAATTCATATCCAATTAATTTGTAGTGGGAACCCAATGAGAAAGAAAACCCATTTAAAGTGATAATGATGTTAAAAGGTACTTTAAGAAATCACCATGATGGAGATATTGTCACCTAGAAATAAGTGCATATATTGTGAGGTGGTATATATATATATATATCTATATATATATATATATAGGTTAAAAAAATATATCATGTTTAAATATGATTTTAGTGTAAATATAAATATCTTAACAATAACCAATCAATGTTTTTGCATATGATGTGTAGGTTAAAAGAAATATATCATGTTTACTTTTAATGTAAATATAAATATCTTAATAATAACCAATTAAAATTTTTGCATATCTGTCATATCTCCATAAGTTATGAGGTGTGAGCCTTACGAAGTTGAGTGAGACTGTAAGCAACCTAGATGTGTCTTAAATTATCAAAAAAGTATGCCTCAACATATTTACTGTTCTCATAAAGGTACACTTCAACATATTTGATCCCTCTCATTATTTGATAGATTTGAGGTACACCTCAACATTGATACTTAGTCCAATAATAGTGACAATAGATAAAGTTGAGTTGTAAATCACCATCAAGAATGTACCTTGATCAAATCATTAATCACTTATTTACAAAGAGAATGGAGAATTACTTACAAATTAAATTTTCAAGCCAAATGGTTGTTACAACAATGTTATTACCAACTAGGCCATCTACTCAAATATGTATTCTGTCTCATAACAAAATTGTCTAAGACAAACATTTATCCGAATGGATAGTGACCTACACCCATGGTATTAATCCACCCATGGTATTTATCCGCCCATGGTATTGTAAGTGGCATCCACCCATGGTATTCATCACCCATAGTATTGTAAGTGATATACACCCATGGTATTCATTCACCCACGGTATTCATTTAGCCATGGTATTTACCTACCTATGGAATTTACCTGTGGTATTGTAACTAAAAAATACTATAAGTAACAGGTCACATTTTGTAAAAGGACAAATTTTCCACCACAATCTAGTATTTTACAGTTATTCTCTGTTTTAATAAAAAAAATTGTTGTGATTTTATTTACAGTGTGTTCTCTCTTTTCTCTATCATTCTATTTTTTCATATCTTTGGGGCCTCCCCCCAAGATTCATTTCAATTTTTTTGTTTGTCAAGTTGTTTATGGTCTTCTAGGCTTGACCTGTGGCTTGAGAAACCGCGACCCATGGGCATCTAATCCGTCAACGTCCCCCGGGGATCGCACCTGGTCTAAGCCACACCTGCCCTAACCTAACTGGATTTTTTAGCATGTCTCCTCCCCCTAGCACATGACACAACCATCCCCCATGAGGATTGATCATGGATCTCCTTGCTAACAAGGCCCATCCTCAACCGATGATGCTAGTGGGAGGGGATGCCCACAAGATCTAAAAAAATGAAATGGATTTTGGGGGGTAAGGCCCATAAGATATGAAAAATTAGAATGCTAGAAAAATGAGAGAACAAACTGTAAATAAAACCACAACAATTTTTTTTATTAAAATATAGAATAATTGTAAAAGACTACATTGTGGTGGATAATTTGTCCTTTTACAAAATGCGACTTGTTACTTATAGTATTTTTTAGTTACGATACCACAGGTAAATTCCATGGGTGGGTAAATACCGTGGGTGAATGAATACCATGGGTAGATGTCACTTACAATACCATGGGAGGATAAATACCATGGGTGATGAATACCATGGGTGGAGGCCACTAACAATACCATGGGTGTAGGCCACTTTCCATTCAGATTGTTCCTCCCTCCTTATGAAGCAATGGTCCCCATTGCGTGAAGTTCCCTCCCAAGAAACCTTTATTGAATATGAAGAGTCACTGAAGAGAAGGGTTTTGTGTGGTTAAACCATAACCGTGATGAACAAATATCCGAGGATAGAGATACCTTGTAATGTTTGTGACTAGATGTGAGAGTGTAAATGTGTTGCCTAGAAAATGGTTTTTGATGAAGTGTGGATTTGTGGATGACTCATAACCATGAAAAATGAAGATATGAGGATAGAGATACCCTGTAATGCTTGTGACCAATTGTGATGCTAACAATGTGCGGGCTAGAAAATGGGCTTCGATGAAATGTGGGTTTGTGGAGACACATAAACATGACAAAGGAATATCAGAGGATAGAGATACCCTGTAATGCTTGTGATAAATTGTGACACTAACAAAGTGCGACCTGGCAAATGGACTTCGATAACAAGGGTTTTTTGTGGTTGACCCATAATCATGATGCTAACTGTTGATGAAGTAGTAGGTACCTACATAGCCTGCGGTGGGAGGACACATCTCCAAAGAACCCAAGTCAGATGCTGCTATGATGAAACTGATGAATGTGAAGGAGGTGCTTGCTAAAGTGGGGTGGGAGGGCATGTCTCCAAAGGGAACCTAGTCTGAATGTTGCTCCAAATATAAAATATAAAATGGACATAAATCAGTTAATATAACTCAAAATATTTATTAAAGTTTGTTTTCAGAAATGGAAAAACCATTATGAATCTTCACATGTGGTCGAAATTCCAATATGGACACTCTGGAAACTCAGATCTGTGCTGCGACTGTCTCTTCGTCACAAAATTTCTGAAAAAAATATCTTGTTTTAAATCAGCGATAATTCCCTCATCCAGGCTCTGATTCGACTGATTTTTTTTTTGAAATCGGGTGATTTTTCAAGGGGAGCTCAGATCTATAATCATTTTTCTGAAATTATACACCAAAAACTACAAAAAAATGACAGGAGAGACATCGTCCACGAATTGTCTCAGAAAAATTTCTGCAAAACAGTTTATTTTAAATCAGCAATATGTCCCTCATTCAGACTCCGATTTGGCCAATTTTTTTTTTTTGAATTTGGGTATTTTTTTCGGAAGGAATCTAGATATGTTATTTTTTTTTTTTAATAAATTTTGCAACAAAGTTTTCAGATATGATCTGCAAACTCACCGACCAAAAAAATTCCTGCAAAAAATGAAAAAAAAAACAAAAATTATTCCCACTTAGCCCAACAAAGTGCTTTGTGGAGGGCGCGATAGTTACATGATTTTTTATGAATTTTGTTGCAAAACTTTAAAAATAAAATATGCTTCACACCCTCATTCCCATGGATTCATAACCTGAATCTGATACCACTAATCCAAATCTTTAGGGGAGACCCCCAATATCTAAAAAATTGAAATGGATATTGGGGGGAGGCCCCCAAGATCTGAAATATTGAAATGCCAGAAAAAAATAAGAGAACACATTGTAAATAAAACCACAACAAAACTTTTTATTAAAACAAAGAATAATTTTAAAATACTAAATTGTGGTGGAAAATATGCACTTTTACAAAATGGGACTTGTTACTTATTATCTTTTTTAGTTACAATACCACAGATAAATTCCATCGGTAGGTAAATACCATGGGTGAATGAATACCGTGGGTGAATGAATACCATGGGTATACGTCACTTACAATACCATGGGCTGATAAATACCATGGGTGGATGTTGTTAGGGTCCTATAATAATAGGATTCATAATTTTTGAATTGAATTGAATTAGTCTTGTAACATTTACATACTTTGCTTTCTGCAAATTGTTTTCCCATATTAGAAAATAAAAAATGTAAAGAGGGTAAAAGTCCTAAAAGAAAAATCAAAGGACTTAAAAAGAAAAATGTCAAAAAGAATAGAAAAAATGGACCCCAAACAAAAAAGAGATAAGAATAAGACATGAAAGTGTTGCAAGTCAAAATGCCGCTACTAGTTACTTTTTACTGCAAAACAAATGATTATGTGCATCTTGTTCAAAATTCCAGAATCCATGATGAGTTAAATAGCTTAATCTTGCTTAATATTCATGCTTTAAATTTCATGCTAATAGATAGAGAATAAAGATCTTTCTAAACAGTTTAATCTTGGCATATCAATAGTTAGGTAGAGAATAAATGAGGAGCTCAACAGTTTAATCTGAGCCTTTGGATGAAATAAGGTTAGAATTAGATAGTTTCCTGTTTTAAAAGAAAATGGAATAAGGGTTTGCAAGCTCAAATGCACCCATGCAAATAAAGGAAAAAATGGTAGAATAAAGGATGGGTAGGAAGAAAGTAGTTTCACAAGGAATGGATAAAAATCATTTGGAAAAATTACTAATTTCCCTCCCCACAATGTGTTCCAGTACTATACCCTTCAGTCATAATGATCTAGGTGGATATTGGTGGCCACCCGCCTATTCCACTTGGGACCCCACCATTGTCTCTTTCAGTTTTTTTCACAACTTACTATTTTTAGTAGTTTTTTTGGTCCTAAACTTCCGGAGCCGTTTTGAAACCCCAAACGGAGTTAGTATTCCGAAGTTACGTCCTCGGGAAGTTGAAACACCAATTTACCCAAACAGGGCCCATAGTTTTGGCACTTCATCTCCTAGGGTTAGGTTTTTGGACGTTTAGAGTTCTCCATTGTTTCTCCATAACAAATAGGCCCTCGAGCCTCATTGTAACATAGTTGAGAGGTCTGTAGCCACCACATCTCTTCTCAGAGATTCTCTACCAACACCCTAGCTATTTTATTTCCATCATGTTTGTAAGCATATTTCTATGATTTTACATTAACTAAATGAAGCCTTATTTCCACTGTATTTCTATGTTTATGGTTATTTCCGTATTCTGTTGCGTTCCTACATAAATTCGGATCAGTGGTATCAGAGCGGTCTGCTTTTTCTCAATCCTTCTTTGCATGTCCCCAACTAGGTCGGGGTATAAGGAGTTAGGACTCGATCTAGTGGAACCTTTGCAAGATCAGCCTCGCAAACCCCAACAGATGCCCATGGGGGATGAAAGGAAAGATGAGGGAGCATGATATCTTATCAAAATATTGCTCGAGGAGGCCCTTGAAAAACAAAGGAACGCGATGATGGATAACTTTTCCCATATCCTTCAACGACTGTCCGTCAACGGCACATCTGCATCCAGCAGCCACTCTGGAGGCGCAAATCCCTTTAAGGTAAAAGTAAACTTTGACATTCCCATATTTGAGGTTCAAATAGATGCAGATGTCGTAGATAGATGGTTGAATCTATTAGAAGGATATTTCTCGATTCATGACTTTTCCGATCGGGAGAAGATTATTTTTTCACTCCTCAAAGCTACCCCCCATGTCAAGGACTGGTGGGAAACCTACTGTGAGAAAAAGGATGAGACAGAACCCTCTCTATTCTTAGTCGTACCCACTTGGAATTATTTCCGAGATGCCATCAAGGAACAATACTATCCCATGGGGAGCTATTAGGACAAGTACATACAATGGACCACGCTGCAGCAGCAAAGGGATCAAGATATGTATGAGCTAACGAATTTGTTTCATACCATATGCAAAAATTTGGGTATCAAAGATTCAGAGAAACATTTGGTGGTAAAGTATCGCGGTTTTCTACATAGATACATTCAGGAGGAAATGGAGTTCCTCGACATCTCCTCGATTGGTACAGCATACCGGTATGCTGCCAAGATGGAGCAAAAATTCAAATAGAAGAAGTGAGACTTTGGATATGCGAATCAAAATAAAGGAAAAGGTGCCCCCAAACCGTAGAATAAAGGAAAAATCCAAGGCATGGTGGCCCAAGACAACCTGCCAAAGACACAAGCAAAGAACAACATTGTGAAGCCAAAGAAGGACACAGGAAAGTGGTGTGAGTTCCATAAGAGCTCCACTCACAACACAAGTGAGTGTTGGGCCAAGAAGTTGCTGGTGGCCGAGATGATGGCTTTTGAATCAGATGCATGCTCTGACTTTGAATCAGAACCTAACAAGGTGAATGAAAAAGGGAAGCAGATTATTGATGTGGAGCCCAATTCCACTACGAAGATCTAGAAGTAGAACCAGAATATCCAGAGGAGGTAGAGAATCTCTTCCACTCCTAGATGTGGGTGAAGGGTTCCCCGCTACAATTCATTGTCGACAATGGGAGCCAAAAGAAACTCATTTCAGCAAATTTCGTGAAGCGGTTGGGCTTTCCGACCATAGCTCACCCACAACCATACACCATCGGGTGGCTTCACCAAGGACGAGATCTCTGCGTCAGCCAGCAGTGCCGCCTTCCCTATAGCATCAAGCCCTTCATGGATGAGGTATTGTGTGACATTGCTCCTATTGATGTTTCTGATGTATTATTAGGCCAGCCATACTTGTGGAAACGACATGCTATGTATGAGTCCCAGCCTCGCGCTGTTATTGTTACTTTGGGAAATAAATTGTACAGGATACCAGAGGTACCACCACCTCCCACTATCTCTTTGGTTACTGCAAAACAATGCAGTAAGCTCATTTCCAAAACCAGGAAATTTGTTTTCCTGATGATCTGTCCCCAGGGCAAGAAGAAGATTGTGGCCACGACCTACAAACATGGCTCCTGTGCGCGAAAACAACAAATGGACAAGGTTGTGGAGGAGTACGGGGACATCTTCACCTCACCCACAGGGGTGCCTCTACATTGTCAGGTCAAGCACCCCATTGACCTGACCCCAGGTGCACCGCTACCTAATGGACCGATCTATAGGCACTTTGTTCTGAGAATGATGAAATCAAGAGGCAGATTCAGGAGTTGCTACATAAAGGTCACATCCGGACAAGTTCATCACCCTGTGGGAGCGCGATCGTGTTGGTACAGAATAAGGATGGGGCTTTGAGACTCTGTATTGATTATTGGGCGTTGAACAAGACCACTGTCAAAAATAGGTACCCGATCCCACGGATTGATGACCTTCTGGAACAACTCAAAGGGGAAAAATATTTCAGCAAGATTGACTTGAAGTCTGGGTATCACCAGGTACCAATCAAACCCTCTGATGTGTGGAAGACTGCCTTCAAAGCCAAGGAGGGCCTTTTCGAATGGCTCGTCATGCCTTTCGGATTGACAAATGCTCCTGCAACCTTCATGAGGTTTATGGATGACATCTTGCATCCATTCACCAACTCATTTGTAGTGGTATACTTGGATGACATTCTGATGTTCAACTAGACTTGGGAAGAACACCTCCACCACATCCGAGAAGTCCTCCAAACACTGTGGCAACACAAGTTGTGTGCCAATTTGGAGAAGTGCAATTTTGGCATGACCCAAGTTCAATATCTAGGATACATTATTGATGAAAGTGGGGTGCATGTGGATCCAGCCAAGATCCGAGTCATTCGGGATTGGCCAGTCCCAACCACCCTAACAGATATTCACAGCTTTCTAGGTATTTCTCATTTCTACCATAGGTTTGTGTTGGGATTCTCTCATATCACTTGGCCCTTGAGTCAAGTCACCAAGGGAGGAGCGAAAGCAAAATTCTGTTGGTCGGAATCTCAACAAAAGGCGTTCATAGAATTGAAACATCGCCTTTGTTCTTCCCCAGTGCTCACATTACCAGACTTGCAACAACCATTTGAGATCGAGATAAATGCCTCTGACTATGCGATTGGGGCATTTCTTACTCAACAGGGGCATCCAGTGGCATATCATAGTGAGACATTTTCTGACACAGTTCAAAAGTATCCCACTTATGAAAAAGAAATGTATTCCATTGTGCAGGCTTGTCGACAATGGAAGCATTAAATTTTGGGGAAGGAGACAACCACCCACACAAACCACTAACCCCTGCAATTCATACAGACTCAAGGGAAGTTGCAGAATGATCGCCATCAGAAGTGGTCCACATATCTGCAACAATTTCATTTGAACATGAAGTACAAGAAGGGTAGCACCAATAATGTTGCAGACTGCCTCAGCCAACCACCGATCGTGGCCATAACCATCGTTCTCAACTCTTGTGGGCATGAGATTTCTGATTGGTCGCTTCTCTACAAGAGCGATCTAGAATTCAGCTACACATACAAGGCACTCTTGGGGGGTATGCAAGTTCCAAATTTTCACCTCCAAGATGCACTATTATGTCACCTAGGAAACCTTTGTGTTCCTTCAAGCGAGTGTGCCAAGAAGATATGGGAAGTGCATTACAGTCAAGTCGCTGGGAATTTTGGGGTTGAGAAAATAGTGGCAGTATTGCAAAAGTATTTCTATTGGCCAAACCTTCGACAGGATGTTGGGAAGTACATTAGATCCTGCACTGCTTGCGCCATTGTCAAACCAACTATCAAGAAGCAAGGGCTCTATACTCCGCTACCTACCCCTAGTTGACCTTAAGAATCGATCTCCGTGGATTACATGTATGGCCTTCCTTCTACTAAGCATGGAAATGATTGTGTTTTTGTGGTCGTCGACATATTTTCAAAGATGGCCATTATGGCGGCCTTCAAGAAGAATATCACAGCAGAAGCCATTGCTAAACTCTTCTTTGAACGAGTGTGGGTGCACTTTGGGATCCAAAAGTCTGTCATATCAGATCTTGACAACAGGTTCCTCAGCACATTTTGGTCCAGCCTCTGGTCAATGTTGGACACCAAGCTCACCAAGTCCACATCTTTCCATCCCCAAACTGATGGCCAGACAGAGGTCATCAACATGATGATTGTACACATTCTGTGCATGTACAATTCAAAGCATCCACGCACATGGGATGAGAGCCTTCCCTATGTACAACACAGTTATAATCGGGCTCTCCATAGCTCAACCAGCCACAACCCCTTTCAGGTGGGCTTGGGATTCCAGCCACTATGTCCCATTTACATAGCCATGCCATTTGCAGCTACTCAGGTTGATTCGGCTCATGTCCCGTCTGAATCTGACAAAGCAAACAACTTAATCGAGCGCATTCAACACATTCTCCAATAGGTTCATGACATATTGGACAGAGAAAATGCTAAGTACAAGCAACGACATGATCAACATCGGGTGCCACACAACTTCCAGGTGGGCAAAAAAGTGTGGCTACATTTGTAGAAGGAGCGCCTCACTGGACCCCACTGCAAGATTTTCTTGCTTCGATATGGGTTGTACACCATCACCAAGGCTGTAGGGAACAATGCCTTCGAGCTCATTATTCCACCATTCCTTAATCTGCACCCAGTATTCAATGTAGACCGCCTTCGTCCCTACTTCCCACCTCTACTAGACACCTCTGACATTGCAGAATACTCACACCAAAAGAGTTAAACCTAGACTGCATGGAACAGGCCACCACAGATTGTATCATGGACATGCAAATCAAGAACACTCACCGACAAAAGATCCAACTGTATCGGGTTGTCAAAGTTAACCAACTCCTACACCAAGGCAAGTGGTTCACCAGGGACCAAGTTCAATAGAAGTTTCCTCATCTCATGGAGGAACTCAACACAATGGGGACCATTGCTTCCTAATGGGGGAGGAATGATCCATGTGGATATTGGTGGCCACCCGCCTATTCCACTTGGGGCCCCACCTTTGTCTCTTTCAGTTTTTTTCAAAACTTACTATTTTTAGTATTTTTTCGGGTCTTGAACTTCTGGAGCCGTTTTGAAGCCCCAAACGGAGATAGTATGCCGAATTTACGTCCTCGGGAAGTTGAAACACCAATTTACCCAAACGGGGCCCATATTTTTGGCACTTCATCTCCTAGGGTTAGGTTTTTGGATGTTTATGTAGAAATTTGCTGAATAATGATTAATTATCCACCGAGACTATCCTGATCACATACAATTCGAATTTATATGCAACACATAATCTCTTCCACTCAGATCATCACACATGCGGAAATAAAATCAAGCGATAACACATCAAATAATCATACACATTAACACAGTATGTATGGGGAAAGCTTATAGCTAAAAACCCCGCAGCTATTGTGTATATTATAATGGAGAAATCAAGTAACAAACTCAGTACAATACTCCTCACAAGTACTCAGTACTTTCTCATGAAGTTACTCACAATCTAGCTCATTTTTGAACAGGTTACTGGTTCAAAACTCACCGCCAATTGCCTTGCCTCTATTATGCAATCATGGCCTGTCTATATAGAGATCCAAGGTTCGAATCTCCTTGGCTTCACTGTGCAATCATCATGGGCAATTCCTCCAAGTGTGGTGCAAATCTCATGCACAACTGATGTCGCCACTGATAGCTAACTCCACCCTTTCATCTACCTCTTTCCCTGGTCTCCACTGAACTGATCATGCACTGTAGTGAACTGATGTGTTCTTGAGTTGAATAATGAGTTACTAATTAATGAATTAAATAATATTTAATTCACTCCACTCATAACTAATTGATTAGTTAGTTAAACTAATCTCAACTAGTTCAACTAAAATAAACAGAACACAACTCCACTAGCTGTCTCATTAACTCCTCCAAACTTCTGCCACTGAAGTCCAACTGAAGTCTACCATGCATGATGCCATAAAACCCTTGGGAATCACGTGATTCCTCTGTCAGATGCATGAGCCACTTCTGTAGCTCGAACTGAAGTGCTCCAAGAGAGTAAACTGCTGTTTAGAGTCCAAATATTATTAAGGGTAAATAATATTTGACTTCCCTATTTTTAGGAGAGGCAGTCTAAAAATAGCCTTCGACCTCTTCGACCTAAAAAATAGAGTCTCATCTATTTTACCAACATGACCAATGCTCCAAGAATCTCAAACTGGAATCCCCGAACCATGCTCCATATGTCTAAAAATAGACATAGTCTAAAAATAGATTTTTGCGCCAGAATTTGCCTGCGGGCCCACTTAGTGAAGGCGACTTCATTTCACTAAGCTCCATCATCTTGCTGCATTTTCAACACTCCCTCTCAGCAAGATATGGATTATCTGCAACCCCTATCCTGCCTATGTGGAATTCGAACTTGCTCCTGGTGAGCGCCTTCATCAGGATGTCGGCATCCTGATCCTCCGTGGGAACATATGAGAGCATCATGATTCTCCGTTGAACACAATCTCTGATATGATGATACCTGATGTCAATGTGTTTGGACCTATCATGAAATACTGGATTAGCCAAGAGTTTAATACAACTCTACAGTAGATCACTGTAGGCTCCAAATGCAACCTGAACAACCCTGCGAGGATCTTCCTCATCCAAATAGCCTCGCATGCAGCCAAGCTAGCTACCATGTACTCGGCCTCTGCTGAAATGAGTGCCATGGATCTCTGCTTCCTGCTGTACCAGGAAATTGTTGTCGACGCAATGCTGAAAACTCCTCCAGAAGTTCTCTTCTGGTCCGTTGGGCTCCCTTCCCAATCTGCATCAGTGAAGCCAGAAAGCTTCGCTCCATCCTCCTGTCTGTACATAGACCATATCCCGATGTGCCTCTAATATAGCGCAATACATGCTTTCCTGCCTTCCAAAAGAGCTTGGTAGGCTTAACCATAGCTTGCGAAAGCTGGTTAACTGCATAGCATATGTCGGGTCGTGTATTGACCAGATACATAAGCGACCCCACCAACTGTCGATAAACAGTGGCATCCACTACCTCCGCTGAAGTAGCATCCTCCTTCCTCCAACCACCAGGAAGAGGAGTATCAACAGGCTTGCAGCCATGCATGTTGAACCTCTCCAGTATCTCCCAGGCATACTTACCCTGAGAAAAAAACAGTCCTCCACTGCGCTGCCAAATCTCCAATCCTAAGAAATAATGAAGATGCCCAAGTCCTCTCAAACTCTCGTGCAAGATCCTCCTTGCATGAAAGTATCTGGAGACTCATCGCTGGCCAAAATCGCAACTGGAGATGTCGCACGATGATCACCGCCTCCTCCACCACAATCTGGTACAGGTTAGGATCCGCCTCACTCTTGGTGAATCCAAGCCCAGTGAAATAGTTGTCTATGCGAGTGTACCAAGCACGAGGTGCTTGCTTCAGCCCATACAGTGCTCTCTTGAGTCGGCACACATGCGACTCACTGCTAAAGATCTCGAAACCTTCAGGCTGCTCTATGTACACCTCCTCCTCAATAACTCCATTGAGGAACGCAGTCTTCACATCCATCTGATGGATGTGCCACCCCATCTGTGCTGAGAGAGAAAGGATCGTCCGTATGGAAGAGTACCTTGCGACAGGTGCAAAAGTCTCCTCATAATCGATCCCCTCGATCTGTGAGAAGCCACGAGCGAAAAATCTCGCCTTGTACTTCTCCACACTCCCGTTAGCCGCCTGCTTCACTTTGTAGATCCATTGCGAACCCACCACTGATTTCCCTTCCAGTCTTGGGACAATCTCCCATGCATTGTTCCTGATGATCGAATCATATTCTTCGATCATGGCATCAACCCATGCGAGTTCCTCCATAACTTCCTCAAAAGAGGATGGCTCCATCACAACACATTGAATCACAAGAGCCATGTATCCAGTGTACCGATCCGGTGACTGCCTCTGTCTACGCTGTGCTGTAGGTGGTCCTACAACCTTCTCTGCATCTCAAGCCAGTCGCTCAGCTTCTGTAGTGCGCATGCGCCCTTTGATGGTTGGCGCTGCATGGGTGGTTTCTTCCACCTCCTGAACTTCCTCTTGTGGCTGATCCACATCCGGAAGCTCCTCCTTAGGAACTAACAGCTCCTCATCTACATGCAAGTGTAGCTCCCTCTCAAGCGAACACTGCATGGCTTTCTCCTCCTGAAACTTGATATCCCGTCGCACAAAAATCTTTCGACTGTCTGAAAAATACACCCGCAGTTGTGAGGTGTATCAATGTACCCCACAAATATTCCAACCTCTCGCGGTCGGATCCGCCTTTCCTTCTTGCATCCTTCGTCACATGCATGTAGATAGGAGAACCAAAGATCCACAAATGGGAAATATCAGGCCTCTTGCCAGAATAAGCCTCCTCCGGTGTACTCATGCCAAGAACCTTGTGAGGACAACGGTTCTGCACATACACTGTTGTATTGCATGCCTCAACCCACAAGTGAAGGGGTAGGCTCTGATCATGCAACATCGCCCGTGCAGCACCCACGATCGTTATGTTCTTCCGCTCAGCCACCCCATTCTGCTGTGGGTTATGGGGTGCGATGAGCTCTCTCTGAATGCCTTTTGCGCTGCAAAACTCCTTGAATTCAGCCGAGATGAATTCACCACCATTGTCGCTCCTTAGAGAAATCACCTTCTTCCCCGACTCCTTCTCGACCAGTGCTTTAAACTCACAGAACTTCGCGAATGTATCGCTCTTCTTCTCGCATGAAGAAGATCCAAGATCTCCTCGAGAGAAATCATCAACAAAGATCACATAATACCTCGTGATTTTCTCGTCGGCTAACCGAGAAAGGACCACACACGTCCGTGTGAACTCTCTCAAGGATCATCGTGGCGCGCCTATCCTTCTCGTGAAAGGTGGCTTTCACATACTTCCCCAAGGTACACTCCTTGCACTGATCTGACTGCGCAAGAGTGCCCTTAGGAAGCCCAGTAGAAATCTGCTGCAGGATCTTCAAAGCTCCATGGTGAAGGTGGCCCAATCTCCTGTACCACAGTTCGCCCTCATCATCCCGACTCACCACTTCTCCCGCCTTGCATGCCATTGCTGCGCAGCCATCTACCTACAACTGATAAAGGTTCTTGGTTCGAACCCCTATCTTCGGGGTCTCTCCAGTAATCTTACTGCGCAGGAAGGCTTTTCCTTCGTTGAAGACCACATCATACCCCTTGTCTTCCAACATCGCCACAGAGATCAGATTCTTCATCAATCCTGGAACATGCAATACTTCCTTCAATACGAAGGGTTTACCAGACTCCCTCTCAAAGGAAATGGTACCGATACCGGTCGCACCGTATCTACCATCATCGCCCATCTCGATGTGCACTCCAAGATCTTTTTCCTCCAGATCTGAAAACAAATCCCGATCTCCTGTCATGTGAAATGACGCACCACTGTCCAAGAACCATACTGATCCCATGGGCTTGAGAACCAAGCATGCAATCGCTGAAAAGTCAAGCTCGAATCGTGAAGCCAAAGCTTCTCCATCTCAGATCTTCCCGCTTGCTTGTTCTTCTTCTTCTTTGGACAATTTGTAGCATAATGTCCGTGATCATAGCAAAAAACACTTCACTTTTGCCATATCCCGCTCTTGCCCTCTTGCACCAGAATGAGAGGTTTTCTTACCCTTTTCCTTCTTTGCTTTGGCCGCCAGGCGCAATTTTCTTTTTGGCCTCCCTTGATGAAGATCTATCTCGAGTAGTCCTCCTTATCTCCTCCTACATGGAGATTCGCCTGGGCGCTCCCATCCCTAAGAAATTTTCTCCCCTCCATTGACACTACTATCTTGACCTATCTGGATATGAGTGCCAAGCCTTCGGAAGACCAAGGAGAGCCAGGTCGACCATGTCCTTGTCTTCGACAGTCACCCCCACACTTCCCAGCTCATCTCTGCATTGAGTGAACTTCGTGAGGTATTTGGCGACACTGTCGCCTTTCTCCATCTTGATGTTCCTAAGCTTATCTTTGAGTGCCATCTTCCTTTGGTCGCTCTTACTCTGGAATAGATCCATCAAAGCTTTCCACATTAAATATGGAGAAGCCTTTCCATGCAGTTTGGATACAATATGATCCTTGACGCCCTCCAACAAGATCCTTCGACACTTCGCCATCTTCTTTTGCCATGCTTCGACTTCAGTAGGATCAGTGGGCTTTTGGACATCCGTATCCACCAACTCCTTAAGACCATTATCTTCTATTACTGCCTCCATGCAATCCTTCCATGCAACATACTTCGAATTGCCTTCAAGAGCATATTCGAGTCGCAAACCGTTGAAAGACATTTTCAACACGGGCACCAAGAAAACAAAACTGCTGCAAAATTCGAATTCCACCTCAAAGCTCAACCGCTCTAGATGTGTGAGAACAAATTATTTCTAGCACGGAGATGTTGCAAGAGCATTTACGAACCTTTCCTTTAGAAGAAAGATGGAATCAGGAGGCTACATCGCATGCGGACTTTGTCTACGAAATAAGTTTGTAATTTTTGATAATCAATCTACCTTGAAATGGCTACGATACCATGTAGAAATTTGCTGAATAATGATTAATTATCCACCGAGACTATCTTGATCACATACAATTCGAATTTATATGCAACACATAATCTCTTCCACTCAGATCATCAAACATGCGGAAAATAAATCAAGCGATAGCACATCAAATCATCATACACATTAACACAGTATGTATGGGGAAAGCTTATAGCTAAAAACCCCGCAGATATTGTGTATATTATAATGGAGAAATCATGTAACAAACTCAGTACAATACTCCTCACAAGTACTCAGTACTTTCTCATAAAGTTACACACAAACTAGCTTGGTTTTGAACAGGGTACTGGTTCAAAACTCACAGCCAATTGTCTTGCCTCTATTGCGAAATCATGGCCTGTCTATATAGAGATCCAAGGTTCTAATATCCTTGGCTTGACAGTGCAATCATCATGGGAAATTCCTCCAAGTGTGGTGCAAATCTCATGCACAACTGATGTCGCCACTGATAGCTAACTCCACCCTTTCATCTACCTCTTTCAACGTAAATTCCATTGAGCGATCATGCTTTGTATTGGTGATGTGTTCTTGAGTTGAATAATGAGTTACTAATTAATGAATTAAATAATATTTAATTCCTCACTCATAACTAATTGATTAGCTAGTTAAACTAATCTCAACTAGTTCAACTAAAATAAACGAACACAACTCCACTAGGCTTTGTCTCATTAACTCCTCCAAGCCACGCCGAAGTCAGCGGGAATCTACCATGCATGATGCCATCAAACCCTTGGGAGTAGCGTAATTCCTCTTTCAGATGCATGAGCCACTTCTGTAGCTCGAACTGAAGTGCTCCAAGAGAGTAAACTGTTGTTTAGAGTCCAAATATTATTAAGGGTAAATAATATTTGACTCCCATATTTTTAGGAGAGGCAGTCTAAAAATAGCCTTCGACCTCTTCGACCTAAAAAATAGAGTCTCATCTATTTTTACCAACATGACCAATGCTCCAAGAATCTCAAATTGGAATCCCCGAACCATGCTCCATATGTCTAAAAATAGACATAGTCTAAAAATAGATTTTGCACCAGAATTTGCCTGCGGGCCCACTTAGTGAAGGCGACTTCATTTCACTAAGCTCCATCATCTTGCTGCATTCTCAATAGTTTAGAGTTCTCCATTGTTTCTCCATAATAAATAGGCCCTTGAGCTTCATTGTTACATAGTTGAGAGGTCTGTAGCCGCCACATCTCTTCTCAGAGATTCGCTACCAGGACCCTAGCTATTTTATTTCCATCATGTTTGTAAGAATATTTTTGTGATTTGATATTAATGAAATTAAGCCTTATTTCCGCTGTATTTCTATGTTTATGGTTATTTCCATATTTTGTTGCGTTCTTGCATAAATCTGGATCACATAAAGACTTAGAGCATTTCTTTGACTTTTGGTGGGACCAGACCCACATCTTAAATGACTGATTGGCATCAAGGTATTGGATTCCACCTCATTGAAACCCGTCCCCTTCATAAAAAACCCTTTTCCCTTAACATCACTCGTTTTTCCCTAATAAACTCCTTTTCCTAAGTTAGAACACATTTTACTTAAGAAAAGTAAAAACCCCTTAACTAATTTCCCTTTATTCCAAAATACCCAGAAAACCCAAAGAAAATAGTTTTATCCTAAGTATAAATGCTAAAATGATTATGTATCGGGAATCACAATGAAGAAATCTACCCCCGAAATCATTTTTTAACACTATAATTAGTATAATTTTTCATTCCTGCTCATACATTTTATTATTAACGCGCTAACCTAATGTATTAACTCCTTAATATATACCTTTAGCCTGTATTTATATAATTTTTGCATATATTACATATCCGAAACCCATATTTTACTTTTAACCTATGTTTATTATTCCCCACGTGACATATTATCCCGCTCCCCATAGGTTAAAAATATCCCTATATATATTAAATCCGCAATACAAACATTACACGTATACATATTTCGTTTGTTGCATATAAACCTTTACCCGCCTATCATATTCAATATAAAAACTATGTATTAAAACATTACATTTTAATACATTTTCCACTTCACCGCATACAAATCCCGGGCCCCACGCCCATTACCCCAGCAGCTTCATCGCTTAATCCTGACCATTCGCTCCATTTCTATAGATCCAACAGTGCATATCTCCCATCGCAAATCTCATAGCGTGATCATTAAACAAAATGAAATTTGCGATAAAAGTTGTTTCGAGCCTTCCTCTCTCCTCCACGTGTCACAGTTTTTTTGGATCACACTGATTCAACAAAAACCATTTACCACCTTTCAACTTTGTGAAAACCACTCAGCGGTAATTCTTCCCCCCACGCCCAAACTGCCAATAATTTGAATTGACTAGTAGTTAATGCAGTCACTGTTTAACTCAAATTCTTTATAAAAACAACACAATGCACTTATTTCAAGCTTTTTGTTACCTTTCTACTCAAAAATCTCTCCAGAACAAGAAGAATGCGTTATTGCCCATGTTTCAACTCATAAACCAATATAATTCGTCTAAATCCATTGCTACTATCACTCAAAAGCCTCCATACTGCATATAAAGGCCACAACAAGCTTTTGAAAGCTTTAAACACACAACAAACCCTTTTCCACAGCAAATTTCCTAAATTCACAGGTATTCTTCAGAAAAAATACCTATCCACCCATTCGAAAGAAATATACTGCTAAATTGAAGCCTTTTAAAGCCTATCTGCCTAAAGAAGAACCATATTTCCACATAAATTCATCTTGGTTGTAAACCCTGAGCATTTCCACAGTATTTGAAGTTGTAATATGTTTTTAAAGCAAATTTGAAGTGAATTTAGGCATCTGCAGACTTAAGAAGCCCTTTGAGATATCTAAAGCCTTTCTACAGTACTCATAAAATCCTTTTTGCATAAGGTTTGATGTTTTAGGATTGTTTCATCAATAGAAATTGCATTAAACCCTTGATATCTTTTGTTGAGTCTGTAAAGGTCAAGAAATTGGTTTTTAAGAAAGGATTGACAATTTGAGTCAGAGTAACCTAAATTATACCTTTTGCAGTCCAATATAGACCCTTTGTTATACTTAAAGTCCTTCTGTAAACAATTTAATCTTACAAAAGTGTGTCACAGACCTAAAAACAGAGTTTTAAAATCAAGAGTGTTAAATTGTTAAAACAAACCTATCAATAGCATCCAAAAGCACAATTGTAATCAACCCACTATAACCTCTTGTTGTAGATGTGGAACGTACTCCCTTGGCTAATGCAGACTAAAAAATTACAGATCCTGTAACTGAATTTAACCTCCTTGATCTCCACTGCTAGAGCCAAGATAAATCCTTGGACCAAGTAGATGATGTGCTTATTTGGGAATCTAATTTTCCTAAATATGTTGTTCCTCACACCCATCAATGCCTTGAAACCATTAGATTGTGCCAATCTCATTATTCTCCAGATCAAAGGGCCATTGCCAATTCTGAAAAAGAAATATTGTTTACCATAACAACTGAATCCATAAACTAGATGCTTCAGTTGCAGCCTGAGCCCAATGCAGTCCCTTTGTCCATTGAAGCTCTCACAAAGTTCTATTTGGAGTTGGATTTTCCCAAAATATTCCAAATCTTTCAAACATTCATGTCCTCCTATGTAGAAATCCCAAAACTCAACCCTCCATATTCCTCTTCTAAATTCCTAGAAGGAACCAAACACATTATCTGTATGTTATCTTTTATCCTTGGTTACTTCACATATGAACATATTGATGCATCTATACTTGGTTTCCTATCCATTTTTGTGCCTCGTCAACCCCCTGTAGTTATCTACAATTTTGCTAAGTATATTGTTGATAACATCCATGAACAACTTGTTAAATCACCTACTGAAGGTGTCTTTAGGTATACTTATTTTATTTTCCACATGTTCCTTTACTTTCAGTCAGACAAGTTCCCTATAACTCTTCAAAAGATGGATGTAGAAGGAAATGCACAGTCTATTATTTTCTGGACCTCCTTGATCAGAAAGGAGTCAAAATAGTTCACATATGCAGACTTTACAGATTTTTTCATCCATCCATTGGTAAATCTACTAAAAAAAAATGTGCAACCTAGAATCAGTGATGAAATCAAGAGGGTTTTATAGTTTTCAGAACAAACCAGGACAGGTGATTGGTATTTATACTAACATCACACCGAAATTAGAGTTTGTGGGACAACCCTCAGTCCTTACAAGTTTCCAAAATATTTACCAATGAGTTTGTTTTCTTTAGAATATATAAGACAAATTTTGAATTCAGATTCTGTAAATTTCTTGTCTACTAAGAATAAAACCCAATTTAAATTGAAGAACCAAGTGGGTCCATTCCTATGCAATAATAGAGAAGCAGGTATAGAGGCAAAAAATCAGTTGTCAGAGTACAAATTCAACAAAAGTTTTCTTTGGAACTATGATCCTTATGGTATAAATAAGAAAAATGAGAGTGAAATGTAAATTAAATCCCTACATTCATGAAAATAAGACTAAAATTGAGAATTTTGTTAACAAATCTGAATGGTTAGAAAATACACTGGTAGAAATTGATAAGAAAAATGATACTAGTCACATTTTTCAGACTCCAGATCAGGAAGATAGAGGTATAAAAAGAAGCAAGGAAGAAGGGTCATACACTGCTGAAACTACCACAGAAACAAATTTTAAAATCAGGTACAACAAGAAACCAAAGATCAATCCCGCAGATAAAGAAAAAGAGACAGTGGAGATTATAGATATAGAGATTCCAGAGAAAGACACTGTGCCTTCCACAATGATTGTAAATGAACAAAAAACTGCCACTTCCAATACACAATTGATCCAGAAACAACAGAGTGTGGAAGTATCATCATCAAAATAGACAGAAGATAAAGATATAGACATTAAGGAAAAGTATAAAGAGATTAAAGCCAAAAGTGAGGAAATTAAGAATGAAATTTATTCTCAATACTTAAAGTAGACTCCTGGCATACAAAATAGGCTGCTTTCAGCCTTTGATTATAAAAGCAAGAAATTGCTAATGACAGTGCTTCAACCCACAGTGCCAACTCCGAAAACAACATCTGATTATAAAAAGGTTGATTTTGAAGTACCAGTCCAAGACATTCATCCCTTTGACCAAATTGAATTCCATAAACAGAGTTTAGGGATGATATATTCTATAATGACTACAAAAGCAATGAGTGCTCAAAAGCTCCAGAATACTTTGATAAATTTCAGAGATCAGCTCAAAGTTGAAAAATTTTCTTCATATGCCAAGGATACTAGAATAAAATCCTTGGAGGAGTTAGTAATTATGGTGGGTTATGATCCTACTAATTCAAAAGATGGAGAGGAGCTAATGAAAAAGAAGAATGATGATATTGCTGCACTCAGAAAAGAGTTGAAATTACCTCCTATAGAGCATCCACAGGCCAAGGAGATTCTACAGGAATCCAATCAAAAGAATGAATCTCATATTGTAGATGACATCACAAATTTAAGAAATGGAGATTGAGATGGAAAAATTGGTCCAAGAAAAAGAAGCTTCCAAAGCACAAAATGTCCCTCCTATCGTACTTCATATGGTTACAACAGCAGTGCCATCCACTCTAACAGAATAATTAGCTCCAAAGGTTCCATTAGCTATAGAAGTGCTAGTAACTTCATCTACCACTTCTGCCACTGAGTCTTCTACTACAGCAGTCGAGAAACAGATGAGGCCAACAAATTGATAAAGGCAATGGAGAACATGTCCATACAAAACAATGAAATAAACAGGTTAAAAGAGCAAATTAAGAATCTTGAAGGTGCCAAAAAACTTGCACAAATTAATGCTAGGACTGAAGAACAAAAGGCTAAAATATTGAGTGAAAAGCTAAAGAAGTTGGAAACAGAGTTGACTTTGAAAGAACCCATGGCACATATTAAAAATAAATTATGGTCCAATATCATTGAATCAGTCAATGATACTTGGCCATCAATATAGGTGATTTATGAATAAAAGGATTTACTGAAAGCAGCAAGAGAAGAAATACAAAGGACCAAAGAGGAGCTAGGTACAAAACCTGAAGAGGCATTGGAAATTATTAAATTCCTCAATTCCAAAAACAAGCAAGAATTAGATGAAATTGGAATAACAGATAGAACAAAAACTATACTTTAGGTAAGAAAGGTAATTTCCAAAAAGAACTTGATGAAAAAATTGGAAGAAAAGTGCCAAAACATGGATATGGCCATGACAAGATTCATGGTAAAATTTGATGTTTTGAGGCAAAAAGGACTTCCAAATATTCTGGTAATTAATGATAAATTCATGAAACAAGAAGATTATAACAAAATATAAGAGAATTTTCCAAAGAACAGGTAAAAAAATCAAATTGGCAAGGAATCCCAACAGGGAAAGTTTTGCACAAGAGTATTGAAAATCTGTTTTACTTGCAGCATGAAGTAAAACACCTTTTTGTGGTCAAACCAACATTTGTAAGATACAGTGAAGCTGATGAAAACTTCAGAAAGCTAAAGAATATCAAAGTTCTAGAAGCTGAGTTTTGGGAGAAATTAACAGATCTATTGTAAAATCCACTTGCAGTGAAGAAGATCAAAGAAAATATAAAAACAGAGTTGTTGTTCTTACTGCAACAATAAAACAGATTTTAACAGTAAGAAAGTGTATCAACAGTAAAAGTGTATCAGAATTCAAAGAGTATCAGTTAAAAGAGTGTATCAGATGAAATTTAAAGATCAAAACAGATTGAAGATCAAACAGTAAGTGTGAGGGACACCTCATTTTCCCAGCTGTAGCCCAAATCCAACTTAGCAAGCTATTTAATTTCAATAAATAGGACAACTAGCAATTAGTTATGCATTTGTCACTATCTTCTTGCAAGAAGATATCTTATTTTCCAAGAAAATTTCCTAAGATTGTTCTAGGATATTTTGTACTAGTTTTTGTATAAATACTTCATCATTTGAAGTATTGAGTGTGGATTAATTGCTGAACATTTCTGTAATCATATTTCTAAACCTGAAGGGTTTTTTGTATCAAGTTCAAGTCAACAGACTGGATCAAAGGAAATAAAGCATCATGTTACAGGATTCATGTGTTGGGCCACTGAAGTGAAGTATTTTCTCATGTTATTTGTCAATTTTCTTATGTTTTCCATCCATTCATAAATGTGTTCTAAATTTTAATGTGAAATCAGGAATTGTTATCTCATAATTTGTGAAAAGCACTCTATTATTGACTGATTTTCATTTAAATTTTTTATGCTGATATCCAGACCAGGGATTCCTTAATTGCTCCCTGATTTCGATTGACCTCTACCTTTTCACTCCTTATCCGGATTAAAGAACCCTTAATTTCTCTTTATCCTGATTAAAACTATTTCACCATCAACCTTTGAAGATCTGAAGTACTCTGATATCTTTCCCTGTGAAAATTTTCCTTTAGACGTTGATCTTGATCTGTCTGCTTGACACATTGACTCCATCTTCCCAATGGGTTATAGATCTATAGCTATCCATCTCAGTAAGTGATTTTCCCACCAAACCAAATCAAAACCCCAAAACCAATTTGCCCTATATAACTAGCCTAAAATCAGATATAAAAACAAACTTAAATCTTATAGAGAGAGCCTTCTCTAAGCATTATGAAGGCTAGATCCTAAAGATTAAATGTAGGTTTGTGATTACCTCTGATATTATTTAAACTATAATTAAAAATCTCACAAATTTGAGAATTATTAGAGTGATAACATACTGGTGAATCCATTGGGGAACTAACCAATCCTCTATTTTAAAATAGATCTTAAAGGAAATCTTTTCACCTTAAGATTGTTTTAATAAGTTGTGAGTATATTTTCATAAAAAATGTAATTTTGGCTTCCAGAAGAGTCTACTATACCAGGTCAAATCTAGATCCACAACCTGATGTCATAGTAGGTAATCCTGACAGAATTGGAAAGAAAAATAAAAGAGTAGAGGATTTAGGTAATAAAGTTTCATTAGTCAAAGAAAATTCCCTACCAAAGCAACTATCAAGTTTACAAGACATAGAATTTGATTTAAATTTTGAACAATCTTTGTTCAGAACGAAATCATAAAGTGACTTACATTGTACTGTTATAGATCCTAATTTTATTTCATTTATTGAAACTAAGAAGGAAACTATTTCAGTAGATTTTGAGGAAAAGATTTTTTAATTTTATGATAAGCTTGATGCAATAACTACTACCTTGATTAAAGAAATAGATGAAGCTTATTTACAACATTCAGTTGAATTAAGTGCTTTATCAGCCTATACCCCTAAGCCTTCTACCACTCATTTAGATACCAACCCTATAGAATCTGTAGGTTCATCCCTATTCACTGCTATTTCATCCATTATTTCCACCACACTTCATTCCACAGATTCATTTTTTCCTAAGCAACCATTTCAACCTAGAATATTATTCCCATCCTCCACCACCTCAAGTTCATCCACTAGTTTTTCTTCTGCATTTTCCAATACATCATTCTCATTCCCAAGCACCTCTTCATATATCCCAACTTCATCCTCTATAATCTCAAACACATTTTCCAGTACATATTCTTATATTCCAATATCATCTGCAAGTTCTTTAACTACATCAGCAAGTACTTCTAGCTCTTCACCAAGTACTTCCAACTTACCTCCTAACCAAGCTAGAATCCAAGCCATGGCTGCAAGATATTCTACCTTGGTCCAACCAGCACAATTACATGACATGCCCCAGGATAATCAAAGAAAAATACCTCAATTTGATGGAACCACTCATTACACTGCCCAACAACATGTTAATAAGATGACAGACTATTTTGAACTTCATGAAATAGATGATGTTGATGTCCAAATGATAATTTTTTCTCAAAAATTAACTGGTGAGGTAAAAAGGTGGTTTAAAGGTTTAAATGCTGGTAGTACTGTTGATTTAGCAGTTTTTCATAGATTATTTCTTAATAGATGGGAAAAGAAGAAAAATCCACTACAAATCTTATCTGAATTTGAAAATATAAAAAGAGCACCAAATGAAACAGTTCAAGATTATTGTACTAGATATAACAGTACTTATAATGCAATTCCTGCTAATCTTAAACCTCCTCCATACTCTGTCCTTATCAAGTTCCCTGATGGATTTGATACATATATAGCCTATCAACTAAGAGAGAGAAATCCAAAGACTTTAGAGCAGATGCAAAGTAATGTTGTTAGTGTAGAGGCAAACCTGCTAGCAAAGAAAGCTAGATTAAGGAATGAAAGGAGAGTAACAATAAAAGAGGAAACATATACTTTAGATTTAAAAATAGATCAATTAGCAAAAACATTAGAGATAATGATGGATAGGTTAGATAATATGTAAAGTAAGTCACAATGGGATAACCAACAACAAGGACCTCATATTAGAAATCCCAATTTCAGGAAAAACACCAATACTGGAAAAAACTAGAGAATCGGCACCTGACTAAACAATAAGACCACCTTTCTAAGAGAACTATGCTGAAAGTTCTCATCAAGATGAAGATGATGAAGACACCATAAATATAATGGGTATTAATGATGATAACACCATTTTTCTTACACAAGAAGACCAGGAGTTATATGAATTACAACAACTGTAATTAGATTATGGTGAGTCTTTTGATTACAAGCAAGGTTATGAGTTTGCTATCAATGAAGTACATAAGCAATATAACCTTAGAAGAAAGAAAAATATAGAGCCTAATATTAAGAAATCTTTCCAAACACAAACAAAGAAAACAATAGAGGCTCCTACTACTAAAGTTCTGCAAATTCTCCCTAGGGAAACCAAGCAAAACTCTAGTTCAACTCAGAAAGTTTCAAGCCACAAAATTTCACCTAGTCCCAAAATTGTTGACATCACAGATGATGTTGTCCAAACATCAACAGATTCACAAAAATATATTGCTGCCAAGACAACTAATTCTGCTAAAACAACAATTTTAGACTCCAAAACACCTACTGCTGATCCAAAATCAGCTGATCCAAAAGCTGTTACTGCTAAAGAAGCTATTGAAAATACAAAGTCTGCAAATAAATATACTACTTCTCAAAATATCCCTGAAAAGAAAACTAAAAACATTAAGACAGTAGAAACAAAAACATAAAATGAGAAAACAACCGTAGAAAAATAGGAAAAACCTACCCAAACTATAGTTACAAAAGAAGAAATAATTCAGCTAGGAAAATCACAAGCTCCATTTAATATACAAGTTGATATTGCCAAATTAAAAATACCAATTCCTTTGACAGAGTTGGTAAAACATGACCTATACAAAACAACTATCACTGAAACTTTAAATATTAATGATGGAGAAGATTCAGTAAACCTAAGTGATGATAAACCAGAATTAATCTTTGGTCCTAATGTTAATGGGAAACACCAAGATGGAGCAGTTCTACCTTTCTACATTATCTTAACTATTCATGATCAGATTTTGCATAATTCAATGCTAGATTCAAGGGCTTCACACAATTTGATGCCAAAAGAAATAATGGAAACCCTGAATTTAGACATCACTAGACCTTACAAATATCTCTTCTCATTTGATTCCAGCAAAGTGAAATGTTTAGGTTTGATTAAATATTTATGTGCTACTTTAGTTCAATATCCTGGAAAAAGCATAGTCATGGACATTGTAGTAACTGAAATCCCTCCCAAGTATGGAATGCTCTTATCTCGCTCATGGGGAGCTAAATTGCAGGGATCTCTACAACTTGATATGTCTTATGCAATAATATCAGTTTTTGGCCAACCAAAGAAACATTACAGAGAAACATTAATGAAATATATGGTTAGTAGTGTAGAAAGACCAAGAAATTATCCTATTTATTCTACACCTACTGACATGGATTCATTCATTTTATGTAACTCTGAAACTGGAATTGAAAACAATACTAAACTAAATGAGAAAAACAAAGCATCAGACAGTGAAAACATTTTTCATGAATCATTATGGCACCTAGATTTTGATGGATCAGTCAATAAATTAGGAGTAGGAGCAAGAGTTTGGATACACAATAGGGAAAACAATCATGCAGAAGGTTATGCTTGTAGACTAAATTTCAAATACACAAACAACATGGCTGAATATGAAGCTCTTATTTTAGGACTGCAGATTATTAGGAATTTAGGAGGCAAAAGAGTGTCAATTATGGGTGACTCAGAGTTAATTGTTAAATAGATAACTAGAGAATATTCTTTTTATAATCTAAGATTAAGCCGATATAGAGATATTGTTTTAGATTTGATTAAGGAACTGCTGGAATAAGACTTTTCTGCAATCCCAAGAAAACAGAATATATAGGCCCACTGCTTAGCAATGTTTTCTAGTACCTGTAATCTTCCATTTCAACCAAATCATATATATAATGCAGAAGTTAAACACAGGCCTACAATTCCAAACAATCTTAAATATTGGCAAATTTTTTCACAGGATGAACATATTTATCACTTCATGAACAATGAAGGAGAATTTCAGGGTTGTAATATAGACACAGATTGTACAATAGATCAGAACTTAGATAGTTAGATTGATTTGAATAATGTAGATGTGGGCGGAAACGTGAAGCTGGGTTACACTTTTGTGAGAATCGGGGGCCGAAAATTTTTTTCGGCAATAGTTCGGCCAAACATTTTATAAAGTTTGGTCGAACTTGTGATTGCGTTTAGATTGATGGCACACTGACGGCGCGGGAAAACATATGTTTTTCCGGAGATGGGAAAACCGGCAACAAAATTTCAGCCGAAATTTTACTTTTAAAATAGTTCGGTCGAACTAGTTTCTATAAATAAATCGCCCGTGAAGTTGATTTGTTTACCGGTCTCATTATTCGCGTGTATTTTTGTCACTGTTGTTGCTGGTCTTTTCGCGTGTTTTCGCTCCTCTCGTCCGCACTATTGTTCTACTGGAGGTCTGTTTGTCCGCGTTGTTGCTCCTCCTGTCCGCGCTGTTGCTCCTTTTGTCGGCGCTGTTCGTCTATTGCAAGGTATGTTCTCTCTGTAATAGACATTTCTGTAATAGAATGAGTGTAATAGAAATTTCTATTAAGATAGTTCTCTTTGTCTGGACACACCATCATTAGGTGTCTGTTGAATTTTATGGCATTTTTTGTGAATTTTATGGCTCCACTCTAGCTCTAGTCCTAGCACGGTTGACTTCCACCAGGGTTAGCAGCTCCACACAAATTCTACCATGCTAGTTGTTACGAATTGTTCACATGAAATTTGTGTGATCTATTTCAAACACTCCAATATTGCTCCACACACATACCTTTAAACTTTTTTCCAGTCTACTGCACGTCACATGTAATTCGAACAATACTCCAACAATGTTGTCCAACTCCTGGGGCTCCATAATGCACCAAAAGCTCCACGTGATTGACATTCCAAGACTATAATAAAAAATTTGCGTGTTTTTTTCATGTCGGGTTCACCACATATACACATAGTATGTGCATTTATTATTCATAAAATAGTTTTAACAAACTCTTTTGATAGACATCCATCTTATTCACAATGGATGGGCAATGAATTCAAGCCTTGAATCTCCTCCTAAACTGGCATCGTATCACGAGGTTTTCCTTTTGGCTTTCGATCTCACAAATGATCTTCACACATTCTGACAATTAAAATAACATTTGCAGGTCCAATGTAGACTTTAAACACAGTTCAATGCCTTAATCTCTCTTCTTCAGTTTTTTTTTTGCGTCAGCTCACTTCCCAGACAATTATTCAATTCTCCACATCAATCATGTGAGAAGCTCATTGGCAATGGAAATAAGCATGAAGGAGAATTTGCACTCATGGGCTGTATATATTCTAGATTTTTCTTGTGCAATTTTGGCATGACAATTCACAACTAGTGCACCTCTCCCAAGAAAGGTCTCTTCTTAACAAGAACAGCCTCTTTTTAACAACACTCTGCTGAGCAACAAAACAATTTCTGTTAAGATAGTCCTCTTTGTCTGGACACACCATCATTAGGTGTCTGTTGAATTTTACCAGCTCTGTAATGCTGGTCTATCTTAACATAGGATGAGTTTTTTTAAGTTGTCTGGTTTAATTTGACCAATGCTAATATCTATCATTTTTGTAAAGAAAGAAAGTTGTCCAAAATTATATCAGACTTTTTGGAGGATGTTTTTAAGTTTTCATATCATTTGTTTCTTTCCTAGAATATTTGTATATGATTTCAATTACATTGCAAATGTTATAGAATTAAGTCTGTCCAAGGGTTTTCATAGAAACCCACCAAATTTGATTTGTTGTGCTTACACATTATTATATAAAAATTGACCTTCTTTCGCTTCATATTTTTTGCATGTTCTTCTCTGATTATACATATTTTTAATAAAAAAATGTTCTCTTATTTCCTTTAAATTAAAATGCAGCTTAAATCTGTAGTGTTTTAAGGATGTAGGACTTTGAATTGCTGACTAGTTTTTTTCTAGTTAATTCTAATTTTTATTTTAATTACTCTTGGTATTACATACAATGTTTATTCATACAACATTTTGTAACTTTTACTGTACATATTTATTTATGTTCTCTTACTACAAATAACACTTTTCATATTGTAAATAAAGTGTGACCCAACTTTTCATATTAAGCGATGCTGGTCAATGTTGTTGGTTTCTTGATATGGTCTGCTGGTCAATGTTTTTCGGCTTATCACTCTGCTTTCATATTAAGCGATGCTGGTCAATGTTGTTTGGGTTCTTGATATTAAGTTCAAAATTTTCCTTATAATTTCTATATATATATATATATATATATATATATATGACTTCTAAAGGAAAAAAAATTATTTAAATAATTGTTAAAATTTAAAAATATTAAAAAAAAAAAAAAACCTTTTTCCTTTTAGTTTGAGTTGTAGCTTATTATTTTACAATCGTAATGTAGCATATAAAAAATTGAAATGAAAATTTAATTGTAAAGGAAAAAAATTATTTAAATAATTGTTAAAATTTAAAAATATTAAAAACCTTTTTCCTTTTAGTTTGAGTTGTAGCTTATTATTTTACAATCGTAATGTAGCATATAAAAAATTGAAATGAAAATTTAATTTTAATATTCTTGTAATACATTTCTTCAAAGAATGAATGCTTAAAAAAATAACGATGGAGGAGAGAAGCGTAATGATATAGAGCGTGCTTTTCTAATCACGAGGGAGTTACAATTATGCCTGCTATATTAGGCTCTCTCTCTTCATTGAGCTGTGTGTATGGTATGGTTTCATTTAGACCATTTTCAACCACAATAGTGTTCTCTTTGTCACTATTGCAGAAATAAAAAGCACATGTTAGACATTATCATATTCACATAGGCAAAAAGGGGTTTTCCTTAATTTTACATATTAAAATGTCTTTGAAAAGTTATTTCTATTTAAAATAAATAGGTGAAAGATTAGTTTCAGCAATTACTAGAACGAATAGATGGTAAGGCCCATAGCAACAAATGCAAAAGCAATGTAATATAACCAATCAACCTACATCAACAAAACATATGGTCTTGAATGAGCTTTTGGGCTCTTTAGATATAAATGTACACCGTGGCAATGTATCTTATATAAAACTTTAATCCATGTGCTTAACCTTAACATTGACACAAATGGAATACAATTTTACTCACTGCTTTATGATAGAAAAATATGCGGATGAGTATTGCCCACATATCCGAAGTCAAAAGGGATATATTAAAAAGGGATGCTCTGGTCATCTATAAAAGATAAATTAAAGAAGCATGACATATTAGTAATGCAAATTAGATATGCGTACCAATTATGTTCATATAACACAACAAATAGATGATTCAATACAAATGTCACATAGAAGTCATATTTATCTCATGGGCCTTCAACTTAAATTATATATCTAGCATTACATTAAGTTATAGGAGATAAATCAAAGAAGCATCAGATAACAATAATGTAAATTAAACATGTGTAATAATTATGTCCATCATAGTTCAATAAATAGATAATAATGCAAATGCCATATCTAAGATATATTTCATCTAAGTAGCTTTCAATTTAAACTTATATCTAATGTTAAATTATATAAAATAATAACAGTAATCCAAACTTCAAAATAATATTTAGAGTTAGTATAAAATGTGACATATAATTTTCCTGCGTGGAAAAACATAGTTATCGAGAGTTCAAAACTCATGCATTTGAATACAAAGTGGGTATACGAATGAGAAAGTAGATTTTTTCTAGGAATGAGGGAGTGAAGGTTGATAAAGAGCCACACAGAATTGCAAATTCATACCTTAACAAAATTGTTCTCCTTTTAAATAAAACGTGTCATATAATCAACTTCAATCGAAATATATGATAAACTCAACACAATTTTATGAAAAATAGTATACCATTTTTTACATTTCACATAATACAAATAGATAAATATTACTTAAGTATTGTTATAAATATTTAACTACCCATCGAGGGATGGTCAAGTGATTGAGATATGGCATCATCACAATAAAAACCAAGTACAAATTGTAGTAATCCTAGAATCATGCTTTACATAAGGTAAAATTGGGGTTCATGACTTACTATAGATAAAACATTTACCCTTACCAAAAAATATATATGATAAAAATTGACAAACTACATAAGCTTAAGCTTAAGGGGATATAATCCTTCTTGCCTTCCATATAGATAATGAAAATGATTGTTCCAAGTCTCATGTTGCTTCTCATGTTACTTTATAAACCTTGATTGGAAAGAAAAATAGGAGGGCGGAAATGTAAGAAATATAAAACATAATGAAACACAATGTAAGAAATAGAGAACATAATGAAACACACACATACATATCTCTAGACAATCAACACAATTATTTTCCTAGGAAATCCTTATGGGAGACAAGAAACCCTAAAAAGTAATGATGCTCTAGACTCCTTTTTCCCTAGGAAATACTTATGGGAGAAAAACAACACTAAAATGTAAACATGCTCTACTCTCTCTTTTCTGGTATGGAAAATATGTGAGTACAAAGAAAGAGGTAATCTCTCTAGAGTTAGTTAAGACTTTTAGCATGTAAGGTTGCTATAAAAACTTAACTTCATACATTTTTCTCTCTAACTTCACACTCCTAGTTGTATTTTCAACTATGGAACAAAATACAATAACACAAAATGGAACTCTTATTCCTCCTAGTGGCCAAGTATTTAACATAGCGTGATAGCTAACTAGGTGTAAGATTTGACTCCGTCAACCATTAACGAGGTTTGTGATTTTAGACCTTTTAGAGTCTTGTTAAAATTCCACATGTAGCTAGCTTGCTATGCATGAGTAATGGGGCTAAAATGACATTCTCTCGTACCATGGTGGTCAACATGATAGGTCAACTTACTAAAGGCATAAATTTGAATGAACTTCATTTGATGTTTTTCTTGCACCATTGGATATGTCTTTAAGTGTAGAACAATGGTCAAGGTTTCGGCACAAGGGATAATCGTTTGACCCCAAGAAATGTCATTTAATACCTCAAAATGACTCCAAAAGGTTTTAGACCCCAATTCTCCACCCACCATTCAAATGACCCTACAAGTTGATTCTTTCAGTTTTTTCACTCTATAAGCATCAAAATATATGACAAATAATATAATTATCCAATCTAGATCATTATTTAATAGTTTTTTAAAATTATGAGTAAGATATACATCATGGAATTTAAATAGATAGCGTTAATTCATTGAACACCATTGTACATTCCTTGTTGATACTTTGAAAGTTTAATATGTTTTGAAAAATAATTTGTTTATGGATTCTATTTTCCACATTCTCTCAAACATATCAAAAACCTTCTTATAATATTTGAAACCATCTATATACAACTTTTCATTTGTTTCGATAGAAATTAACATATTGAAATATTAATTGTATTTATGTCTTGTGTGCTAAGGAAGGGAGGTCGTGAACCTTAGGAGAAGAGATAGTATTTGTTAAGTTAGGAGGGATACTTTTTATGAGATAGAATTAATTTAAAATGCTTCTTAAGATTATGTAACTTTTGAACCATAATTACAAATTTATTTATTTTTTTACTTATCATTTAGTTGCTCAAAGTTGAAGAATTTATGTTGGTAAATAATTAATTAGGTATATTTAAATCATTTACCACTTTTGGGTTTTTTGTTTTCGTGGTTTCATTCATAATTTCACTTTTTTGCAAATTGTCAATTTCAATTTTTCACACCACATGTGCACAGTCAAAGGACCTAAGGTCTTTCCCATACCAAAGTATGTTCTTTTAAAACATGTTTTCTTAGTGATATGGGTGATTTAGAAATGATTGGGGGAGTGAATTTCCTCATTTAATACATAATATGTTTGGTTCATGCCACTAAGCCAAGAATTTTAAATTCAACTGACTTTTAATATAACCAACTAAATCCTGCAAAAAAAGAATAAAACAATTTATGTTAGGGTTGTGGATTTAGGCATTGAAACAACACACCATGATATTTCAAATTTAAAAATAATGGTTTGAGTCCTAGGTAGCTTAGAATCCTATCTAGAGGTTTGTTTTTAAAATAAGGATGCACTCCCATTTGATTCTCATGATTAGGTTGTAATCATGAGGCTCTCGCTCAAGAGTGGACCTTCCCAAAATCTTGTGACGCCTTGTCACAAACAAAACCATAAAACTGAAAAACACATCATGCAAGAAACATAGCTCCCTGACATATCATTTTTATCCTTCAAAGAAAAAAAATTCACATCATGTGAATATCTCCATGTACTCTTACATATTGGTGTACAAAACCATCAACCAAACACAAGTCGACAAAACATGCCTCTTCAAACAAATGACTCTCAAGTCAAATAATAGAGCTCATGTACAAATTTCCATATTTGTTGCATTTAAGTGTGTCAACATAACTCTACTTTCAACATCTTGCTTCATGCAACATGCACCATACTTTGAATTTGTAAAGAAATTCATGAAACATCAAAATACATGCAAGGCCTTAATTGGATAAGAAATCTAACCATCTGTTAGCAAACCATTTCAATGGCGCATCTTTTAGCTGCACTTTATCATGTGAATCATCTTGACCTTCATCGATTATGGAATCTTCTTTTTCATTATTGTCATTATCTCTTTCCACCTCCTTCAAATGTTGTGGATGACTTGTTGGATACAAAGTCCAACACTTGTCCACAAGGTGACCTTTCTTATGGCAATGAGTAATAAACAATTGCATCTTATTTTCAACATCATTTTCCTTGTCCAATGGGCCTTTGAATTTTTGCCTCATTTATTTAGAAAGTTTCATGTGCATGGATATATTCTTCCAACATCTATAAACATTATGATTATTCAAACCACAAAAGGAACATGCAAGTTCTTTTCCAAATCTTATGTGAATATTTACCATGTTTATCATAATCAAAAGCAATTTGATTAGAGGCAAATTTATACCTTTAACATTCACCGCTGTCGCCTTCTTGAGGAGGTGAATTTGATGAGGTAGTGGCTCTCCTCTGAATAATAGCAATGAATTCAATGACTCTAGAGCTTTCAACATCCTCTTCTTTTACATTCTCATTAGCTGCATGATTATTAACATCTTCTTGCAAAGTGGGTGTCAAACTTTTCCATTCATCATGAACACAAACTTCATAAGCTTGAGGTAATGAACACGAAATAAAATTCCTTCTTGGAACAGCTTCATGTGCCTCCTTGGGTTTGGAGCATTCTCCATCAGGTTTTTCATAACCAAGACCCAAATAATTAGGCCCTTCCTCAACAAAATTTGGCTCAACTATGCCTTGTACATGTTTGCCTTTAACCCTTTACTTTCATAGCACATTTTCATCAAAAATTTGGACCTTATTCCTCTAGTGTGTCTCTCAAAAGCATGTACACATTCATTTTGAGAGGAAATTGAAGACAAAAACCAATAGCTAATTATTCTAACTAACCTTGACTAAAATGAGCTAAATTGTACTTTGATACCAACTTGATTTGAATATGGACAAACTAGTTTTGTTGGGCTATCTCCCTCATTAGTTAAATAAAAATGTGTTTAGGATCGTCTAAAGTTATCCAATTGGGAAGGGGTTTATGTGTCAAGATTTAAGTGTATTTTGTGAGAAATTTATGAGTTAATTAAAAACTCATGTGTACAACAAATAAAATGCAAAATTTTTATTTTGGAAATTTTTTTCCCTCAATCCAGATTCTGATCATTTGACATGTAAGAGGAAGAAAGAGGGAATTCACTTTTCAAATTCTAGACCTTGTCTAAACCAAAATAAACTAGAGGTTTGGTTTTCAAATACATTCACTTATTTGGAAAATTTCTAGCTACCAAAAGTCCATATGCCAATCTACCTCCTAAGAAATCCATTTATTACACCACTGGTTAGTTTTTTGTCTTCCTATATTCTTTATCAACCTCTTCTAGTGATTCTTGAAATGTGGATACTTAAATCCTTCCTAAAACTTTGAGCTCTAAAACGAGAAGACATACAAGGTCATTTTAAGTCATTCCTCTATCCAATTATAAAAACCAAGTGAATATTTCTACATATTGATTTCTGTCCCATAAACTGTACAATATAGGTCAATTTTTCCCTTTAACTTATTTAAATATTGTTAGCGCACAATTTTTCAATGGTCTGATGAAATTTCATTGATAAAGGCATGATTATGCCAATCCATGTTGCATATTTCCATTAACAATGTTTACTTACATGTAAAACAATGTTGTCTCTGCTTTTATGTTATTTTGAGTTTGCTTTTAGTGCTGAAATTGGAATATATGATATTAATTTATGACTTGCAATTATAGCTGCTGAGATACTATTCTTTTTCTCTACTATATTGCTATTTCTAGTCCTCTGGGTGCTTTCTTCATATTTTTTTTTTTTTTTTACTAATTGAAGGGATTCGTAATTCTATATTTTACCATATTGCTTGTTGGTTCCATGTAGATTTAATTGACATATAATAGGTGGTTTCTGTTTTTGGGATGTCTGTAAAGTTTTTGGCACATCATATTTAATTTCTATAATTTATGTAGCTCCCTAACATTCAGATAGAACCTTCATTGAAAAATGTGAGGGGGGTTTCAAATTCATATTGGATAACACCCTCCTCTGGGATAATTTTTTTTAACAAACACAATAATAGAGAAACAATTAGTGACGTCACCAAAATATGTAGCCTCTTCAAGGTATCATATCCTCCCATCAAGGTCAAGAATCTATTCACCAAAAATGTCCTATGGAAATGATGGTTTAAGAAACAAAACCAGACAAAAACCTTCAGTGAGAAAAACAAAATCTAAAACCTCTTCAACGTCTTCAATCTGCTCGTAAAGTTAAGTTGTGTCTTGATCAAGTCCAACAACAAAGAAACATTCAGTGACAACACCAAAATCTACAACTTCTTCAACGTCTTCTAAACCATCTTCAAAGTCAATATTGTGTGCATCAAATTCCTCAGCAAGGTCATCAATGGAGTCATAAAAACTACTATTTCAAACTTCAATGCCAAAAATAAGTCAAAAGAATTCAATTTCTCCTCCAAAACCTTCTTCTCTGAGCAAAGCTAGCATGATGTCGTCGAGAAATTCAGTAATTCCACAAGGAAATTCTATCAAAGTTAAAGCAAATCCTTTTCATCCATATTTAATGCCTACTTTTTCAGGTGGAACACCTCCAAATTTAAGGACCACAATGCCATAAAATACAACTTTACCTAATAGGTGTAGACCTAGAACCCCCAACTTTGCGTGACATGTACAATTGAAGATATTATGGTAAGCAGTGTGAGAAGAGAGTCATGATCACTGAGTTGAGCAAGAGAAATAGTTTGGTATGACAAACTTACTTGTGATAGGTCTAGCTAGCAGACTACCAAACTACATGGTAATGGCATTCAAAATGTGAAAATTCCCATTTCAATTGGAAATAAGATGGTAGAGAAAGGTATAGATAAAAGGAGATATCCATCTATGGTAAATAAATCAAATAGTTCTATCAATTCCACCTTGCAACTCTAAGAGACATTGAATTAAATTTCATCTCAAGACAGGGCTTTGGGAGGACACTCTCAAATCCAACCTTCGTTATGGCTTTGAAACACATGGTAAGTATCAAGACTCAGCAACCTTATTTGCATAATTTTTCCTAGCATGGACCTTAATGTCATAGCCTTCTTTTGCCTAAAATGAATGCAAATTTCCTTGCAATTTGGCTTGCAACATTCATAATTCATGCTCATGGAACATGATTGTGTTGCAATTGTGACAACATCTGTTGTATGCAAAAACTTTAATAAAAAATGATCGAAAATGACATTTTTTCTCTGTTTTTTTCAAGATTTAAGGAAAATTACACCAAGTAGCTTCCAGCCTCATATGACCATCAAGTCAAACTCATCTCAGGATATTGTCCAAGTAAGAGCCACTTAAGCAAGCAATCTAGTATACATGACTCTCCAATTTCAATTAGCAACAATGACAGTTCTAAGTATGGTGAAAACATTGCTCCAGATCCTCAATGGGGCATGTTTGATGACAATAATTTGGGGAGTGAGAGAGGGAGATGGTAGGAGAAAAAATTCAAGGAATCCACAGGAAATTGAAAAATATATAACTAATAAGGTTTTGAATAAGATCAAACTAAAATTCCACAAGATAGGAAATAATTTGTGCCATTGAGTTGCTACCTGGATAATAGATGACATCTGGCATAATACTGTACACATTTTGTGCTTAACATCATGAATATTGTTAGTAATGGGTAGTTAGTGTGCATCAATTTTAGTGTTCAATCATCATGAGGATCATGACATCATGTCCTACCATAGCTTTTTTCCTATTCATTTCTATAGTTCTAATGCGATGGATGTTCTATGGAAGAATGTTTGAACATGATGAATCCTAGTTTCAATGTTGAAAGTTTTTTTCTAATTCATTTTCAATATAAAATGCTTCCTTTAACTATCAATAAAATATATTACATGTTAGTAATGTCACACAAAATGGTTCCCAGTTGAGAAGTCTCAACGATTGAAAAAAGTCATGTGAAAATCCCTTGTATCTATAAAAAGTTGCCCAACAACATAAAGCCTATCAAAATTGACACATGGACATAAATTTTAGAAGCAAAATTTCTTTAAATCTTCTTGAAATAAGTGGGGGAAAAACCAAAATTCTTTCCATAAAGGCACAAAAGCAGTTTTCATAGATTTCCAAACAATTCACTAACTATCATGATGAAACTTGCAATTAAAGGGGTAGGTCTTATTTGTCTTTAGGAATGGACCACAACCATTATTATTTCCCTAAAAAATTGTGATAATGTAAATTCAAACATCATTAACATGATAAAAATATTTGGTTGGCTTCTTATTCTTTGAAATAATGAGGAAAATTGTTAACAACTTATCAATCTGGGGTAGTGGTGGAGGACTACATGGACTAGCTATGGAGATTCTCGCCTTTAGCAATCAACAAAATTAGATTCATGACTTGGCCTTCTACTATAATTTTGTGATTCCATAGAGAAAGCAGCTCAGGAGTATGAGAACGAATAAATTGTTTCCTGCTCATAGTGCAAAGAGATCCCCTAAATATTCTTGCAATTGGCATAGATATTACACATCCTACTAACTTTTGCATTTGAAAAAAAAATTGCATCTAAATAATGAAGTCTTGCATATGTAGTTTATTTGTTTTCCGAAATAAAAATTTGACCATCTTAGCCATTGTTAAAATCTAAACAAGAATTATTTCTTCTCTTACACACTTGAGAAATAGAATTCCATCTCTAATAATCTATTGAGGTCCATGGAAGTTAATGGCCTAAGACACTTTGTAACCTAAGAGAGAAACCTGTTAGGAAATGGGTGAAGTTGGTATTTGATGCAGGGTAACCCTGCAATACACAGAATCTCTCCAATATCATGCATATAAAAATTTAACTTCATCTTTACATTCCAATAAAATTCCCCATCTAGGCAAACTCACATTAATAATGTGAACTCTTTTGTTAATCTCTTTTTAAATTTAAAGACCCATTTTCAATATCACTTGCGGAAGCTATTTCAAACTTATCTTCAATTGAAAGTTCCCTACCTTTTCACCAAGATTTTGAAAACCAAATATGAATTTTAAACCCCATATCAAACCAACACAAACCCACATGTGAAGTTTATTTTTTTGTTATTGTGCTTATAGCCAAAACCACATATTGATACCCAATCTGCTCTCTTTTTAAAGTTCATGGGACCTTTTGTCTCATACTAATCCAATTAGTCAACCAAGGTTTCATTTATATATGCGCTCCTTACTGTTTAACTTACCAAGCTCATGGAAATGGCAATTCATATAAAACTTAGATTTTTTACTAGAAATCGAATACCACATTGCATACCTGTCCATCCACGATGGATATTCATTGTGCTCAAGCTTTTAGCGATCTGGAAAATATAGCATTACTAGAAAACCACAACTTCTGAACGCGTTGGAGCTAGGTTTCAATAAACTTCTGATTCGATTCAAACCAGAATTTATCGCCCCTGTCAAGCACGTCTCATCCGGATTCAACTTTATAATCGGCCTTCAAATTCCGTTTAGCTTGTAATTAGACTTGCACTTGACGTATTTGGCTCAACCAATTCAGTTCTCCACCAATTTAAGATAAGAAGCATTCCAACGCTGTAACCTACCATTGGAATTCACATCCCCGTTCTGTAGCGATCTTCAAAGACAATTCTTGAACAAAAAAAATCTATCGGTTTCTGTGCCTTCCTCTCCTGTGATATATCTATTGTTCAGTCGACTTTATTCCCAAAGTCTTCACACAGATACTTAGTGCAATTTCCTCACGTTGCAATTTCAACGACTTGCCAGACTATACTTCGGAAATTCTCTAGCGCTACGATTCATTGACTTTGCCAGGCTCAACTTAGAATAAGTTGACTTGCATTTCTTCTGTGCAATTTCAGATGTCAATTTACTGTAGAATAGCTCATATACAGAAATCGAACCATTAAAATCTTGTCTCCTTCGTCTGGGCTGTTGCGAATCGATTGCACAGACATCGACTCATAAAACAGGTCAATGTATATTCAACAATTCAATGTCATCCTAGCGTGTTCTCCATCGAAAGACCCAACTTTATTAACACCTATTTAAACCTTTGCACATGATAATAGCGCATTCAACATTCATCTCAACGGTTCCAGTATTGAGTTTGTAATATGGAAATTGACATGGATTTATAAAATCGATTCTTCCCTGATCTATTGATAGCAACGAAATTCAAAAGAAACAGAGTCTTATATAATGGGTTCAACACAAAATCGCGGACTCAAATGCATTGGAATACAACCATTCATGCAAAGATTAACGCCTTCTATATTCGGGAATTATGTATTGTGGTTCTCACACAAAATCGATGTGGATTCAAGCATAAATTTCATAAAATCAAATTCTGTATTAATACCTACAATACTTACATAACAATCTCCTTCCTTGGCCTGATTTCCAAATAATTGGCCCTTTTACAAACTGCCCGAAGGCTTCCAAGTAGAAAACCCTGCTCTCTACTCACACTCTCTCTGATTTTTAATGCCTTTGAGGCTTGATAATTTATACAATTTTAAAATGATCTAATTTAAGCTCAATCCCTTCAACTTCTCAACAAATCCTAAAATCACTCTTCAATCCCTAAGGATCCTCTCTCACCCATAATTAATGAAACTAATTTCTAAATTAATATTTAGAAAAATCTCTCATCCCTTTACATCCTCAACTTCTCAAATTCTCTCGTATTCTCAATTATTTACAATATTTAATTAAAAATACATAAAACCCACTCAAATCATTCCTAAAAATCTAGCTCTTTTAAAAACTTAAAAACCCCGAAGGTTTAATAAAATGCAATGTATTTTCTCTTTGCCTAATGCTCCTGCATCAGAATCCCAAGGTTGGAAATGATCATGATCTCCTGATCATGCGTTTTAAGTCTTTGTCCACCTGGATCCCATACTTTGTTCTGTAACTCATCATCTATATCTTCTGTTTGTTTCTTTTCTCCAGGTCTCCATATCTTATGTTGCATCCTAACTCCATCTATGCTTTCATACTCTGCTTTTGTTTTCCCTTGCTGAAATTCTTCTTCTTTCTTGTCGTTGTCTGCTGCTTTTGAAACACCTTCATCATCAGTCTTATGATGCTTTCAATATCTATGTCCAACCGACTGCTGTTGTCTCCAATTTCTGTCAATTCAGTTGTTGTAGCTGCTTCTGCTGTTATTGCTCTTCTTGCTGCCAACATTGATGTTGCTGCTATCAATGTTGCCTCAGCTGTTACCTTCCCGATTGTTTCTAACATTGGTTTTACTCCTGCAGATGTCACCCCACATGTTGCTGCCTCCCAAACTTCTTGTCCCTCTGCAACATTCTTTTGCTCATCACCTGCAAATTTATCTTCAGAAAATAAATTTTCATTTAATTCTCTTCCTGCAGTAACATATCCATTTATCTTTGTTTGTATACTAGCAAGCCAAATCAATTTTAACAAACTAGTATCTGCTCCTTTCACAACTTCAAGCAAATTTATTTTAGTTTCTGCAAATTCTTCCTCAAGTTCAAATGTCTCCAACCAACATTTCAGCCATTTCTTTTCAAGCATTTCTTCAACATGCTGCAAATTAATTCCAGCATAACCTTCGTCTTCCCCTTTGACAATCTTCAGTAATTTTCCATCATCATCTTGATTGATTCTGGCAATCAAATCAAGTTCTTCAAACACTGTAGCTTCATCCTCTATCACTGTAGCAGTTCCAAAATTCTGCCCCACAGTTCTCTCTTGGCTATTCAGACAAGTCAACTCCTCCTTGTCACCCATGGTAACGAGCCTCTGCTTATGAGACATGACTGTCTCATCTTCTTTCTGCAACAGTTCTTCTTCTTCCAATACAATTCCAAGTGATGGATTGTCTTCTACATCACCTGTAAACACAATAAAATTGTCAGTTTCAAAATCACAAGACCCAATGGTCTCACTTGTTGATTCAATCACCAAGTTTTCTCTCTGCAGTTCCAAGTCTTCTTCAGGACTCAGAAAATCTTTACTGGCTTTCTCCTCAGGTTTCTCTGGCAATACTTTAGTATGTTGCTCTGAGTTCCTTTCCAACTCCTTTGTCAGCATATCAGTATGCTGATTTTCATCCACCATGAGACTGTCAGCTAGTCTCTCCTTCTTTCCATCCTCTGCTCCATGATTTTCATTCATGAAAACTTCCTTACCTTGCTTCTTCAGCAAATTATCCTGCGTGTAAGTTCTCTGCCTCTCCAATTCTCTTCTTTGAAGATCTAATTTCCTATACAATTCAAAAATTTCATTAGGAGTGGAACTTGGAAACTTCACACAATTTTCTATACCTTCACCAGCTTTTGACTCATCATCATATGGTCTTCCTTCTTCTGCTTTAATACTCTGATTAGACTTCTTTGTCTTCATTTCCTCCTGAGATCTTGCTATCTCAGCATTGATCTGAACAGACTTCAGATTCAATTCTCTCTCCTGCTCTTTAACAAACTTTAAAGCTTGCTCATCTCCCTGTAATGTACCTGCAAACATACACAACTTATTAGTTTTAAAACCGCAAGACTTTCCAATCTTGATTGCTTTCCCCAGCACTTCCCTTTGAACAGATCTGTGTGTGGAATCTTCAAATTCCATCTCTGGCTCAAGAACTCTAAGTTCCACCTTCAATAAGGCAATCACACTTTGCCTCAAATTCATCTGCAATGGTTGCAAAATCACTCTCTTTCCCTTCAGTGGAAAGATCCATCCTCCTTTCTGGTTTTCCTGCTCTTGCAGCCATTCCTGTAGTATCTGCAATTGTACCTTCATTACTGCAATTTCTCTTTCTCTGACTTTATCAGTCATCTTACCTCTGTGGCATTCCTCTAAACCTCTTCTCTGATCCTCCATGATCATCTTCTCCATGAGTTTCTCACTAACCATGAGTTGCACTAGCCTCTGCAACAGCAAGTTCTCCTGCTGCCACTTACCTCACCAATCCACTTCATTGGACCCGGTATTTTGGTAAGTACTGGTTCACTGCCTCTAGGACCTCTTGAGCACTCTCTTCTTCTCTCTCTAGGCTATCTCTTCAACTCACCTTTTCTTCAGAACACTGCAATTGTCCTCCCTATCTAGCCTTTAGCTGAATGTCAGGTTCACTGCCATCATCTTGTCTGCAACCATAAAATTCAATCATAAATTTCAAATCAGAAAATTATCTCACCTTTAAGATCCTGCATGATCTTGTCCTCCATTTATTTCTACAATCATGTCCACTGCAATTGTGTACCTTTTCATATCAGATTTAGAACACATTCAAATAAAACACACTTCAGTTCTCAACAGAACCTTCCTGCACTCATTCAGAAAAACAAAAATCTTCAATTTCAACAAAGCCTTCATGCTCTGATACCACTTGATGCAGGGTAACCCTGCAATACCCAGAATCTCTCCAATATTATGCATATAAAAATTTCACTTCATCTTTATATTCCAATAAAATTCCCCATCTAGGCAAACTCACATTAATAATGTGAAATATTTTGTTAATCTTTGTTTAAATTTACACACCCACTTTCAATATCACTTGTGGAAGCTATTTCAAACTTATCTTCAATTGAAAGTTCCCTACCTTTTCACCAAGATTTTGAAAACCAAATATGAAGTTTAAACCCCATATCAAACCAACACAAACCCACATGTGAAGTTTATTTTTTTGTTATTGTGCTTATAGCCAAAACCACATATTGATACCCAATCTGCTCTCTTTTTAAAATTCATGGGACCTTTTGTCTCATACTAATCCAATTATTCAACCAAGGTTTCATTTATATATGCGCTCCTTACTGTTTAACTTACCAAGCTCATGGCAATGGCAATTCATATAAAACTTAGATTTTTGACTAGAAATCGAATGCCACATTGCATACCTATCCATACACGATGGATATTCATTGTGCTCAAGCTTTTAGTGATCCAAAAAATATAGCATTACTAGAAAACCACAACTTCTGAACACGTTGGAGCTGGGTTTCAATAAACTTCTGATTCGATTCAAAACAGAATCAAATCACCTCTGTCAAGCACGTCTCATCCGGATTCAACTTTATAATCAGGCTTCAAATTCCGTTTAGCTTGTAATTAGACTTGCACTTGACGTATTTGGCTCAACAAATTCAGTTCTCCACCAATTTAAGATAAGAAGCATTCCAATGCTGTAACTTGCCATTGGAATTCACATCCTCGTTCTGTAGCGATCTGCAAAGACAATTCTTGAACGAAAAAAATCTACCGGTTGTTACGCCTTCCTCTCCTGTGATATATCTATTGTTCAGTCGACTTTATTTCCAAAGTATTCACACAGATACTTAGTGCGATTCCCTCACGCTGCAATTTCAACGACTTGCCAGACTATACTTCGAAAATTCTCCATCTCTACGATTCACCGAATTTGCCAGGCTCAACTCAAAATAAGTTGACTTGCGTTTCTTCTGTGCAATTTCAGATGTCAATTTACTGTAGAATAGATCATATACAAAAATCGAACCATTAAAATCTTGTCTCCTCCGTCTGGACTGTTGTGCATCGATTGCACAGACATCGACTCATAAAACAGGTCAATGTATATTCAACAATTCAATGTCATCCTAGCGCGTTCTCCATCGAAAGACCCAACTTTATTAACACCTATTTAAACCTTTACACATGATAATAGCGCATTCAAAATTCATCTCAACGGTTCCGGTATTGAGTTTGTAATATGGAAATTGACATGGATTTATAAAATCGATTCTTCCCTGATCTATTGATCGCAACAAAATTCAAAAGAAAGAGAGTCTTATATAATGGGTTCAACACAAAATCACGGACTCAAATGCATTGGAATACAACCATTCACGCAAAGATTAATGCCTTCTATATTTAGGAATTATGTATTGTGGTTCTCACACAAAATCGATGTGGTTTCAAGCATAAATTTCAGAAAATCAAATTATGTGTTAATACCTATAATACTTACATTACAATCTCCTTCCTTGGCCTGATTTACAAATCATTGGCCCTTTTACAAACTACCCGAAGGCTTCTAAGTAGAAAACCCTGCTCTCTACTCACACTCTCTCTGATTTTCAATGCCTTTGAGGCTTGATAATTTATACAATTTTAAAATGATCTAATTTAAGCTCAATCCCTTCAACTTCTCAACAAATCCTAAAATCACTCTTCAATCCCTAAGGATCCTCTCTCACCCATAATTAATGAAACTAATTTCTAAATTAATATTTAGAAAAATCTCTCATCCCTTTACATCCTCAACTTCTCAAATTCTCTCATATTCTCAATTATTTACAATATTTAATTAAAAATACATAAAACCCACTCAAATCATTCCTAAAAATATAGCTCTTTTAAAAACTTAAAAACCCCTAAGGTTTAATAAAATACAATGTATTTTCTCTTTGCCTAATGCTCCTGCATCATTATTACACACCCAATTGGATAACTTAGAGGAGAAAACATTTCTCCCACTTTATTTGTTGGCATAACCTAGTAAGTGTTATTCGCTAGCATGTATTTTGTAAAGGCCTTGACCTAGTTCCCATTCAACTCCATCCACCAGGTTGTAGAGGATTCCAAGCCTAATTTCATGAAAATTAAGTTGGGGATGATCACATTGACCTGTTTGATGACATGTCTATGAAGATTAACTACCTTGAACTATTTTTCTGTGCAGGAAAAGAGACACATTCCCATGTTTGAGCATGAAAACGTTCTTTGATATTGTTAATGCATCTAGTGTTTACTTCTACAAATTCTATAGGCAGAGTCTGTAAAGGGCCAGGTGGCCTCTGGATCTCATCTTTTATGAAAGGTGAGATATCTAGTAAATGCCCCTACAGTCAATCTCTGGAATGGATCTAAATAGAAGTTATTCATTTTAATATCCATAAAACACAACAACTTTAAGGTAAACTATGTACATGTGTCATTTCTCCCACAAACTAAAGTGCATAAGTGGTAAATTTTATACCAATTGTGCTCCCACCATGTAAAGCACAATTTGGTGAACTTATCATTTTTATAATTTCTTTTTCGATTAAATTGAGTTTCACATTGCTTTGAAAGTTGTGTTCTACATAATTTGTGTACACTAAATTACAAATTGATTTTTGGAAATCTATTTTGTGTAAATGTCCACCAATAGATATATATATCATGGAGGATGAACGACGAAGATCAGTTGAATCCCATATGGAGGTTTAGGGATCGGGGGATGTTCACAGTATTTAAATATAATCTTAAATCTCCATACATGTGTGTACATATGGAATTGATTTTTTATTAAAGTTTTGTGAGTTAAATTAGTTGTTAATAAGTTTCATTTTTTAATTTTTAGGAGGTACGAAGAGAAGGGTTACTACTCCATCCATCGAACGTGCCCATGGTTCAACCAGTCGTGGTATGGTTCATGCAATTTAATCAATGAATATGTATATGTATTTATATGTACAAATGAATGTATTTTTCAATTGATTATAAATTCGTATTTTTTTATGAAGCTTCTCCCTCGTCTCAAGAGGTTGGTGGTGGTTCAAATCCACCTAGAGGGCCATCAATGAGTGGTGGCAGGTTGCATGAAGGGGGTGATATTTATTCCCCCGAAGGCCAAAAAACGGCTGCTGGTTCTTAGCAGGGTCATTTTGGGTCTGGTTCTAAGTAGGGTCATGTTGGAGAAGATGCTAACCAACAACGTCAAGGTTGCCATCAATTTCAATATTTTTTTCATTAAATTTGTACAACTTTTTTTATGTGTTTTTTCTAATATACGAAATTATATATATATTGATGCAGAGGCCGAAAATGTTCCAACTAGTGGTCAAAATAGATGCAGGGCAACTCACTACATTCAAGAAGCAGTTTGTCTACCCAGCACAACTTATCCGGCCGAGTTTACTGATATACCATGGGAAACCAACATGGCGCAATGCACCTTACAAAGGTGTGAAAGACTTTATGCAAAATTGCAAAGAGATCTCGTGGCTTTGTCTCTACCTGCTGAGAGTCAACAAAGCCTTGAAATAGTTACACATTCATTGGGCGAAATTGTAAATGTGTACAGAAATCTTGGGCCAACGACTGATACATTTGTAGAAATGATGAGAAAGAGAAAAGAAACAGTAATGGGTCCAGATAAATGGGAGGATGTAAAACAAAAAGTTACAAAAGAAGTGGCCTAGTCAATGTTTAATTACAAGGAAGGGCAAAAAATAAAAATGTTGAAGGTGCAGTATTTCAAGCACCCAGACATAGCTCGTTATTTGTATGATAGGCACCTTGCGGCCTATGGAAGGCTCCCATGGAACGATGAGGTTCATGTTTATTTTGCACAAATGTTTTATGTAGAATTTTTTTTGGGTATGAAACCCAACTACAATGACCTTCCGTTAGAATTTTTTGGCCCGGGGGAAGGTCGATTATATGACCGTAAGGGCGCTAAGCGAGATGTGGAGTTGCCTCGCCCTGAACCGCCATTGGTGAGTCGACCGTTTCGAGTCGAAACTCTGCGGTCAGAGATGGATGCAACTTCTCAAATAAGTCAAGAAACAAGGGATGTTATGATCGACAATGTTTATAGTGGATTGGGTGGAGTCGATGTTTTTTTAAATCGACAAAGAGCACGTGAAAATGCACGTGCCAATTTTGTGTATTTTACAGATGAGGAGCTTAGGGTTTGAAATTATTTTAACATACATATACATGTGTACAATTTGTAATAAATACATGTGTATGTACATGTATACATTTATTTGTATGTACATTAATCTAACAAAAATGTATGATTATATGTTAAAACACCATTTGCAGTTCTCACACATGATGCATGATGAAAATGTTAATATCACGTTCGGGACCTCTGGTTCAAACAATGCAGATGGGTCTGACCATCAAGATATGTTGGAAAATGTTAGTGTTTTTTAAGTGACTTTAAAATAAATAATTGTGCACACATGTACATGTATGTATATATATAATTTGATAAAATGTTTTAACAGATACTGATTCCGTCCGATGTTTTTGGGATGGCGGTACCTTCTTCTTCCTTGGGAGATGTACCTTCTACTTCCTTGGGAGATGAGCCACAAGTATGGACAATTTTTCACAAGTTTAAAATTTATGTTTAAAAGTTATATATATATATATATATTTTACCTCAAAAAGTTCCATTAAAAATTGAGATATATATATAGAGAGAGAGAGAGATCTATATTTTGAGTTATTTAAAAATTTTTGAATTTAGGTTCCTATAGAAGATTTCTTTAATCCGCGGACTCTAGCGACAGAGATAGGAACATCCACAACATTTGAACAAGTTGTCTTTAGTTCCTTTTTTTAATATTATTGAAAATAAGTTTATATATGTACACGTGCATTTTCATTTAAAGTTTTAAATCTATATATACATATATATATGTATATGTATATGTATATGTATATGTATATTTATATTTATATTTAACTGTACATGTATATTGTACAGTTTACCGCTGCAGATGTTCCTATGGGAGAACTTGTTCATCAAATGGAGAGGGAACCTCATGAGGTATTGCATGATTTTTTTGTTATATTTTGTTTTTTACATGAAGTTATAGATATATATATTCTCACTCATTTTTAAAACATCAAATTTTAATGTTCAAGTACATGTGCATTGTGTATGTAGGTTTCCCATGATGCTTCACATGATAGGGCGCGGATTGAGACCCTGATAGGAAAGACGCTAGATCCATCTCTATTTGATGGACATGATTTGTAGATTTGATTTCAAGATTTAGATGGTCTTAAAATTTGTTAAACTTGATACAGTTTGATACTTGTGAGATCTACAATTTTTGGACATATTTTATTACATTGTTAATATAATTTGTTTTATTTAATTTTTGGATGGTTTTAGTACTTTTGGCATGTGAATGTGAAGTAATGTTGTCATATGAACTACATTTGGCATGTTATGCAATGACATGTGTTATAATTTGTTTTGTTTTTAAAATTTAAGTTTTGGATGCTTGGAGTACATTTGGCATGTGAAGTAATGTTGTGATCTATATTTTTTTGTTAAATTAAAAGTTAAAAGTTTTGGATGGTTTCAATCTACATTTGGCATGTGATATTTAATTTTAAATGTTTTTATTGGATAGATGAATTATAATTGGCATGGCATGTGAAGTTTTTAAAACTCAAGTTTTGGATGGTTTCAATCTACATTTCGCATGTGATATTTAATGAACTTTAAATGTTTAATGTTTTAATGTTGCACGATATATAATCAAAAGGTTTTTAAAACTTAAAGTTTTGGATGGTTTCAATCTACATTTGGCACATGTGGTATATAATGTTAAATGTTTCTATTGGATCTAGTTGAACTATAATTGGCATGGTATGTGAAGTAACGTTGCACGATATATATAATCAAAAAGTTTTTTAAACTCAAGTTTTGAATGGTTTCAATCTACATTTCGCATGTGATATTTAATGTTTTAAATGTTTAATGTTTTAATTTTGCACGATATATTATCAAAAAAATTTAAAATTTTAAAGTTTTGGATGGTTTCAATCTACATTTGGCACATGTGGTATATAATGTTAAATGTTTCTATTGGATAGTTGTTCACTATAACTGGCATGGCATGTCAAGTAATGTTGCACAAATCCCTTTTGGATGGTTGAAGTACATTTGGAATTTTAAGATTGCTTTTGATCTCTACATGTAGTCTTGTTTGAATGAAAAAATTTCCAATAGGAAGAACATATCTTTTCAATGAAACTAACCATGTATCAATTGAGCTCTAATTGAAAAAAGAGTTTAAAGAAGTAGATATATGTACAAATTATCCCTTTAATTTTGATTGGAAATATAAGTTTAGTACATATATATGTTTGTTGAATTTGGGTCAATGTCGTTAATGCACTCAAATAGGTAGCCTTGTCGATTTATTTACATTGTGGAAACTTTTTACCAGAAAAACCAACTAGTTTTTCATCAATGCACATAGAAAAACTACTTGGAACAATTAATTGCATTCTAGAACATATCTAGATCCAATACAAGTAACATTTTTCATCAATGCACATTGAACATATCCGACCATTGGACAAACAAATTTTGTACTAGATTTTCAATCAGGAATAGAGATGTGGGTCAAATCCCACCAAAAGTCGGAGAAGTGCTCCAAGTCTCTTGTCTGAAAGGAATTTTCGTACAAAACTATATTGCAGATGATTTATTTACATTGTGTCCATACTTTTTACCAGAAAATCCAACTAGTTTTTCATCATTGCACATAGAAAAACTAGTTCCAGTTAATTGCATTCTAGAACATATATATTGAGTACGTAAATAATTTTTCATCAATGCACATAGTAAAACTAGAACAATTAATTTCATTCTAGAACATATATATATATATATATATATATATATATATATCCAATACATATAACATTTTTCATCAATGCACATGTATAGAAAAACTACTTTCAGTTGATACTAGAGCACGTGCTTGTACCCAAACAATTTGTACATGTGCAAACACTTGCACAAATAACATAAGCAACTCAATTTTTAGTTGAGTACTAGAAGTTCTAAAATATATTTAATCCAAAGATAATAAATTGTTGGACAATTCACTCAAAAAAATTCTAATGGAATTCCATCCTCAATAATCCGTTCATGATCGGATTTTGACATTTTCCATCTCTTAATTTTCGATTTTTTCTTTGATTGAACTTCTATCAACTTTATGCATGCTGCACACACCAAGTGACTATATTGACAACTTATGGAATCAAGTTCATAGTCTTCAAAGTAAACAAAGTCTCCACTTTGATGAGTTTGTCTGAAAAAATAACCTTTCAGTATAATAGACCCTCTGTCATATTGAAATCCGTGATCATTATAGTTTTGTAATAATTTCATTTTTCGTTCAGTGCAACGCATCAAATAATACTTCACATTTTCATCATTGTCAATAGGTGCAATTATAGAAAAAACATCTCTTGCACAATAAAATAAAATTAACAAAATTATACATATTTAAATTTATTTCTAGATCTTTAAATCATTAGAAAGTAATTCAAATGTTACCTTCTCTAACAAGATCAGAAACTCGATCACCATTTTTCTTTGATTGAACTTATATCAACTTTATGCGTGCTGCACACACCAAGTGACTATATTGACAACTTATGGAATCAATTTCATAGTCTTCAAAGTAAACAAAGTCTCCACTTTGATGAGTTTGTCTGAAAAAATAACCTTTCAGTATAATAGACCCTCTGTCATATTGAAATTTGTGATCATTATAGTTTTGTAATAATTTCATTTTTCATTCAGTGCAACGCATCAAATAATACTTCACATTTTCATCGTTGTCAATAGGTGAAATTACAGCAAAAACATCTCCTGCACAATAAAATAAACTTAACAAAATTATACATATTTAAATTTATTTCTAGATCTTTAAATCATTAGAAAGTAATTCAAATGTTACCTTCTCTAACAAGATCAGAAACTCGATCACTATCGGATGATATTGTAGTTTCCTCTGATTTCATTTCTTCAAACATTGCAACAGACATTTTTCCCTTTGTATTCAGCTCTGTATGTTTCCAATCGTTCACATACATTTTGTTTTCAAAAACGTCATTGGATTTTGTGTTGTCTATGCAAACATCACAAAAACAAGAATATTTTCTTTTATCCAATGCAAACACATTTCTAGATGACTTTGTTTTAATTGAATGCAATTTTCGAGTCCCTTTTATTGTTTCAGCGTCACTTCCAATTGATCTATCTACGTCTTCGATCCCAATATGCTAGAAAACCTGTATATGAAAAATTAGAAGAAGAATTTGTAAATATGATATCAAAATCAAAGATAATCATTGCATGATAAATGTACAATGTTTAAAATTATATTTCCAATATAAATTAAATTGAATGTACCTTCACACTTCCCTTGATGGGTTAGTCTCATGGCTTAGAGCAGCGATGCACCATTGAAAAACTTCTTTAGCGTTCACAAGTCGGCTTGCAGAGTGGTTCATTTGATATCTTCAAAGTGCTCGTATTATGCATGCTCCTGCACCGTCATGTTCTCCTTTTCCATGGCCAGTCTCAAAGAAATTCCAACAATGTTTAATGTCAGTTTTCTTATGAAGACAACACAACCAAAATAATGATCATGCAAATTTGAATTGACTTGTGCATCCGTCTAACCATATCCAATGTTCATTTAATGTTATTCCACGATTTTTCAAGGAATCATAAATTTTTCCAAAACAATGTTGTACAAAACATGTATCATGTGTACGATCGTCACTGATATAAAAGTGATATTATTTAATGATATGTCGATTTTCACTCGTGCTTTCTATATGATCAACATTTTGTTCAGCATGTCTATATAGAGTATGGACGAGCATGGAGACTTGGTCAAAATGATAGTATTCACTCTGAATTTCTTTTTGTGGAACAAATGTGTAGTTTTATGCAAAATCAATCACTGACAAAATGGTCCCTGGTGGAAAAAATTCACTAGATTTTTTGAATTGCAAGTCTTGCCATCGAGCTCTATGGGAATGCTTGGTGTATTTGTAAATTTCTGCCTCAAACTTTCTCAAAAATTCTATCAGAAAAATTTCGTCTTTTAGTAATTCAATTCTTTTAACACTATTTGCACCTTGAATCGATGTATCGATATATTCATATCTCTTCCATTTCACTTTCATGTTGGACAATGATTGATCATTTATATCAATACGATATTTTTTTTTAAATTTAGTCAAATTTCCACGATCATCACATTTTTTACCACCAACAAATTTATTTTTGTAAAATAGTTCATTGCTTTCTCTTTCACATAGAATTTGAGATACGAAATCATGGATAGTGGAAGGAGGAGGTGAATCCTTCCATAATGTTCTACCGAAATCAAGGAATGTGTCATAATATAACTCAAATTCCACATGATAACGGCAACAACAAGTGTCGCGTAAGGTGATAGGTTTTACATACCATGGTTTTTGTTGAACAAAAGCATTGAGTGAAACATGAATTTGACGATTCTCTTCTTTGAACTTGTTGAATAACTCTATCTGAGTGGTTTCCAAGAAATATTTTTCATGTTCTTCGTACTGATTTCGTGCTATTCTTCTTCGCATCACATGCCTTGTAGTTGGCGAAACATGCGAATTGTTCTTCCAATATTCATATATTATTTTTTAACATTTTCTCCAAGTCTATCTTTGTATGGTTGCCTACAAATAGCTCTCCAACAAGCGAGTTCATCATTTACATCTATTTGTAGCTTAAATTTTCGATGTTTGTGCAAAGTTTTTCGCGAGGTTCCGAGTGCTCGTGCCATAGATGTTACCAAACGATTTTCTTGAGTACTTGATGAAACCATTGCCATCTGTATTCCTCTACGTACAATTGAAACATCTTTCTCTCTAGATCTCTTAATTGACTTTATAGCACTACTCATATTTTTTATCACATCTTCCTTCATTTTTTTATCTTTGGTTGATTTTCAAATACCCAGTAATGTCGTAGCTTCTTTTAATTTTCTTAATGATAGGAGACCTTTCAACATTTGAGCCTGAACTGTCACCGGCTCATTTAAGAAATACTTTTCAAAAATGCAATTAACACGATATCGTATAGCATGGTCAGGTTTTTTATCTCCATATGTGTGAGTGTCAAAATTTTCTAACATCTCATTATCGATAGTGATTTCATCTATACATATTCGAAAAAATAGTACATATTCAATAAATAACTAAATTAATAAATATATTCTATAATTTCAATAATATGTGCATGTGTTTAATATATATATATATATATATATATATCTGTGTGTGTGTGTGTGTGTGTGTGTGTGTGTGCATACCTTGTGATTCAATTTCTTTATTTGGATTTCTTTCAATATTTTCACCATCTTCAATCATTGGTTCAATATCTCTTTCACTTTCTCTTTCAAAATTTTGTATCTCATCATCAATGTTTTGAGGAATATCTCTGTCTGTTTACATTAAATAAAATATTTTTCAAATTAGTTCATCAAATAAAAATTAAGCTTCACATTTTACACTAGGAAAATTTTAAATATATCAATAGATCATAATATTTACATTTACATACTTGCTTCAATTTCTGCTTGAGGTTGATTTTCCCCTTCAATATTTGAGAGGGCTTCTATCTTTCTTTTGCGAGATTGTCTCGTCTCTTCTCTACGTTCCTTAGGGTCTCTTTTTCGATCATATTTTCTCGCACAAGTCCTTCGATTTCCCATGATAATAGGGTATGAAGTTCAAAAAATTTCCTTCAAAAAATTAGACAATAACTCAATTAGAAAAAACATCACAAAAGATTTAATTTTAAAAAATTCATTTTAATTTTTTTGCAAAAAATACATACTCCAATCCAAAACACTTACTTTAAAAAATTTGAGAAAAAAATGTCTTATAAAAATGAAACAAAGCTCAAAAGATTTACTTCAACTCAAAACACATACATACCTCCAAGAAATGTCCTTTGAATGTATGTCCAAGAAAATTTCTTAAGTCCAAAACAATTTTTTGCAAAATCAGGCCGCCTCCAAGAAATGTCCTCCAAGAAAATTCTTTAAACCCAAAACAATTCTTTGCAAAATCAGTCTGCTTCCAAGAAATGCTCTTAAATCCAAACTTTGAAGAAAATTTTTTAAACCCAAACCAAGACCTTTGTAAGATCAAATGAAACATGTAAATAATTTAGATTTTGCTAAAGCTACTAAATTTAGTCAAGTAGACATAGATAATTTAGAGAAAGTAGAGATTCAAGAGTTAGCAGATGATGAATTTGATATTTTAAACCTCAAAGACAAATTTTTACCAAAAGGATGTTGCAAGAAAACCTAAAATGTAGCCATTAAGATCTGATATTGAGGAGTGTAATATAGGAACAGAGTTAAAACCTAAGATGGTTAAACTTTCAAAAGCCTTACCTCAGGAAGAAAAAGTAAAATACATAGCTCTGTTTAAGGAATTTCGGGATGTATTTGCCTGGATTTATGAGGACTTAAAATCCTATGACACTAGCATAATACAACATAAAATACCCATAAAAGGAGACCAAAAACATTTTAAATGGAAGCTTAGATGTCTTTAATTGAGAAAGAGGTAAAGAGAATGTATGAAGCCCAAATAATTGCACCAATCAGATATTCTGATTGGGTTTCTAATCTAGCTCCCACTAGGAAAAAGACAGGAGAAATTAGACTGTGTCTTGATTTCATAAATTTAAATAAAGTGTCCTTAAAAGACAACTACCCCTACCAAAGATGGATCACATTTTACAGAGGGTGGTTGGTTCTTCCAGAATTTCATTGTTAGATTGATTCTCTGGATATAACCATATTCTAGTCCAACCAGAATATCAACCTAAAACTGCTTTTACTACTCCATGGGGCACTTTCATGTATGTGAAAATGCCTTTTGGGTTAATGAATGCTGGAGCCACTTTTCAAAGAGCTATGGATATAGCCTTTGCAGAGGAAATTCATGAATTCCTTGTGATTTATTTAGATGACTATACTGTATTTTCAAAGGCTGAAAATGAACATTTGGATCATCTTAGACAAGTCTTTCTTAAATGCAGGAAATTTGGCATATCTCTAAATCCTAAGAAGACTTTATTTGGATTGGAAGAAGATAAATTATTAGGACATATTATATCTAAAGAGGGAATTAGGATAGACCCAGCTAGAATAGAGGCCATTCTAAACATAATTCCTCCTAGGAACATTAAAGAATTACAAGCTTTCTTAGGTAAAATTAAATTTCCAAGAAGATTCATCTCAAATCTAGCTGAAATAATCAGGGAACTAAACAATATTTTGAAAAAAGATTCAATACTTATATGGACTCTTGAGGCTAAGAAATCATTTGAATCAACTAAACAAGCCTTAACAAAAACACTAGTCCATATAAGTCCTGAATTTAAAAAAGATTTCATTATTTTCTCCTTTGCTTTAGAACACATTATTTCTGCAGTTTTACTGTAGAAAAATGATCAGGGCTATGAGAAGCCCATTGCTTTCTTTAGAAAATCACTCGGAGATGCCACTTTAAAGTATAACATAATGGAAAAACAGGCCCTAGCTTTATTAAATGCCATCAAAGACTTTAGAGTGTACATTCTTTATTCCCATATCATTGCATATGTTCCAAATGCAGTTGTAAAGGACATTCTAACACAGAAAGGGCCTGATGGCAAAAGAGGCAAGTGGATTGCTACAATTTTGGAATATGACATAGAAATCAAACCCACCAAACTCATAAAAGCTCAAGGTTTAGCCAAACTCATGGCTGAATCAAATTTTCATGCTTTAGATATTAATTTTATTTCCCAAATAGATGATTAGGAAGAGATGGCAACTCCAGAGATCAGTGAAGCCTTTTCAAACTCACCATGGTATGCAGATATTGTATTTGTATTACTAAATTTACAAGCTCCTCTTCGATTAACAAGAACCAAAGCTAGATTTTTAAAGTTAAAGGCAATAAGATTTTGTATCATGGACAATGCACTCTTTTGGAAAGATCATGGTGGAATTTTATTGAATTGTTTTCTTAAAGAAGAAGCTGACAAATTTTTGGAATAATTTCATGCAGGTGACTATGGAGGACATCTCTACTAGAAGATTACTGCAGAAAAAATCTTGAGAACTAGTTTTTATCGGCCTACCTTGTTTGCAGATGTAAAAAAGTATGTGACATCTTGTCACAAGTGCCAAATATTTGAAGGAAAGAAAAAGCTACTACCCCTGCCCTTAAAACCCATCTCAACAGAAATTCCTTTTCAACAATGGGGTCTTGAATTCATTGGTGAAATTCACCCTCCATCCTCAGCCCAACACAAGTGGATTTTGACAGCCACTGACTCTTTCACTAAGTGGATAAAAGCCATACCCTCCAGGAAAGCCACTGACACTGTCATAATCTCCTTTTTAGAAAACAACATACTCTCAAGGTTTGGATGCCCCAAAAATATCATCATTGATAATGCAGCTGAATTCAAATCCAAAAAGATGATTTATTTCTATCATATATACCACATTACCCTTGGCCATTCTACTGCATATTACCCTAAAGGTAATGGCCTTCCTCAATCCTCTAATAAAATCCTTGTGAACATCATCAAGAAATTACTAGAAGACAACAAGAAAACTTGGAATAAGAGGTTAGTTAATGCCTTATTGGCAGATATACTTACCATTAAGAAATCTATTGGTACATCCCCTTACCAACTTGTTTATGGGATGGATGTTGTTTTTCCATCTTCCTTAGGAGTACCTGTTATGAAGATAATCCAAGAACTACAAGTTGAGACCAATGATATTCAAAGAAGAATTAATCAAACCATACACTTGGAGCAAACCATAGAAGAAGTTTATCTTAAGTCTCAAGTTATCCAAGACAAGATTAAGAAGATTTTTGACAAAAAGAGTAAAGAAGATGATTTCTATATAAGTGATAAAGTTATAAAGTGGGATTCAAGGAGAGAAGAGAAATGTAAACATGGGAAATTTGATTTCCTATGGAAATGACCTTATGTTATTTACAGATACAGAGATAACAATGCTTTCTTTTTGAAAGAGATTGATGGATCAAATCTGCTAGGTGGACCTGTCAATGGCAGAATGTTGAAGCATTAATATTCTTCAAAATAACAAGTAGTTAACATTGTTTACTTTAATCATTGTACATAACATTACAGATTTTAGATTGGATTGGATGTTTTTCCTAACAAAGTTGAATCCCAGAGAGAAGGTCGTAAGCTTTGAAGGATAAAATATCATAAGTATGAATAATTTCAGAGCTTAGACGACATTTCCAAGGCCAACACAGTCAAAATTCAAAGGCTACTAGTCTCAAAGTTCTTGACATTTCACCATGAAATGCTATCCCCATGTGGAGCCGCTATTAGGGTCCTATAATAATAGGATTCATAATTTATGAATTGAATTTAATTAGTCTTATAATATGTACATACTTTGCTTTCTGCAAATTGTTTTCCCATATTAGAAAATAAAAAATTTAAAGAGGGTAAACGTCCTAAAAGAAAAATCAAAGGACTTGAAAAGAAAAATATAAAAAAGAATAGAAAAAATGGACCCCAAACAAAAAAGAGATACGAATAAGACATGAAAGTGATGCAAGTCAAAATGCCACTACTACTTTTTACTACAAAATAAATGATTATGTGCAGCTTGTTCAAAATGCCATAATCCATGATGAGTTAAATAGCTTAATCTTGACTTTTTCATGCTTTAAGTTTCATGCTAGTAGATAGAGAATAAAGATCTTTCCAAACAGTTTAATCTTGGCAGATCAGTAGTTAGGTAGAGAATAAATGAGGAGCTCAACAATTTAATCTGAGCCCTTGGATGAAATAAGGTTATAATTAGATAGTATCCTATTTTAAAAGAAAAATTAATAAGTGTTTGCAAGCTCAAATACACCCCATGCAAACAAAGGAAAAAATGGTAGAATAAAGGATGGGTAGGAAGAAAGTAGTTTCACAAGGAATGGATAAACATCATTTGGAAAAATTACTAATTTCTCTCCCCACAATGTGTTCCAGTACTATACCCTTAATTCATAAATACTTAGAGCATTTCTCTGACTTTTGGTAGGACTAGACCCACGTCTTAAATGACTGATTGGCATAAAGGTATTGGATTCCACCTCATTGAAACCCTTCCCCTTCATAAAAAACCCTTTTCCCTTAACATCACTCATTTTTCCCTAATAAACCCCTTTTCCTAAGTTAAAATACATTTTACTTAAGAAAAGTAAAAACCCCTTAACTAATTTCCCTTTATTCCAAAATACCCAAAAAACCCAAAGAAAACATTTTTATCCTAAGTATAAATGCTAAAATGGTTATGTATTGGGAATCACAAAGAAGAAATCTACCCCCGAAATCATGTTTTAACACTATACTTAGTATATTTTTTCATTCTCGCTCATACATTTTATTATTAACGTGCTAACCTAATGTATAACTCTTTAATATATACCTTTAGCCTGTATTTATATAATTCTCGCATATATTACATATCTCAAACCCATATTTTACTTTTAACCTATGTTTATTATTCCCCACGTGACATATTATCCCGCTCCCCATACGTTAAAACTATCCCTATATATATATATTAAACACGCAATGAAAACATTACACGTATACATATTGCGTTTGTTGCATATAAACCTTCACCCGCCTAGCATATTCAATATCAAAACTATGTATTAAAACATTACATTTTAATACATTTTCCGCTTCACCACATACAAATCCCAAGCCCCATGCCCATTAACCCATCATCTTCATCGCTTAATCCTGACCGTTTGTTCCATTTCTCTAGATCCAACGATGCATATCTCCCATCGCAAATCTCATAGCGCGATCATTAAACAAAATGAAATTTGTGATAAAAGCTGTTTCGAGCCTTCCTCTCTCCTCCACGTGTTGCAGTTTTGTTGGATCACATCGATTCAACAAAAACCATTTGCCGCCTTTCAATTTTGCGAAAACTACTCAGCGGTAATTCTTCCCCCCGCACCCAAGTCGTTGATAATTTGAATTGACTAGCAGTTAATGTGATCAATGTTTAGCTCAAATTATTTATAAAAACAACAGAATGTGCTTATTTCAAGATTTTTGTTACCTTTCTGCTCAAAAACCTCTCCAGAATGAGAAGAATCCGTTGTCGTCCTTGTTTCAACTCATAAACCAACAGAATTCGTCTAAATCCATTGCTGCTATCACTCAAAAGCCTCCAAATTGCATACAAAGGCCACAAAAAGATTTTGAAAGCTTTCAACACACAACAAACCCTTTTCCACAGCAAATTTCCTAAATTCACAGGTATTCTTCAGAAAAAATACCTATCCATCCATCTGAAATAAATATATTGTTAAATTGAAGCCTTTTAAAGCCCGCCTGCCTAAAGAACAACCATATTTCCACATAAATTCATCTTGGTTGTAAGCCCTGAGCATTTCCACAGTCTTTGAAGTTGTAATATTTTTTTAAAGCAAATTTGAAGTGAAGGCATCTGCAGACTTAAGAAGCCCTCTGAGATATCCAAATCCTTTCTACAGTACCCAAAAAATCCTTTTTTCATTAGGTTTGATGTTTCAGGATTGTTTCATCAATAGAAATTGTAGTAAACCCTTGATATCTTTTATTGAGTCTGTAAAGGTCAAGAAATTGGTTTTTAAAACAGAATTGACAATTTGAGTCAGAGTAACCTAAATTATACCTTTTTCAGTCCAAGATAGACCCTTTGTTATACTTAATGTCCTTCTGTAAACAGTTTAATCTTACAGAAGTGTGTAACATACCTAAAAACATAGTTTTAAAGATCGAGAGTGTTAAATTGTTAAAACAAACCTATCAATGGAATCCAAAAGCACAGTTGTAATCAATCCACTACAACCTCCTATTGTAGATGTGGAACATACTCCCTTGGCTGATGCAGACTACAAAATCACAGATCCTGTAACTGAATTTAACCTCCTTGAGCTCCACTGTTGGAGCCAAGATAAATACTTGGAACAAGTAGATGATGTGCTCATTTTTGGAATCTAATTTGCCTAAATATGTTGTTCATCACACCCATCAATGCCCAGAAGCCATCAAACTGTGCCAGTATCATTATTCTCCAGATCAAAGGGCCATTGTCAATTCTGAAAAAGAAATATTGTTTACCATAACAGTTGAATCCATAAACCAGATGCTTTAGTTGCAACCTGAGCCCAATGCAATCCCTTTGTCCATTGAAGCTCTCATAAAGTTCTATTTGGAGTTGGATTTTCCTAAAAGACTCCAAATTTTTCAAACATTAATGCCCTCCTATGTAGAAATCCCAAAACTCAACCCTCCATATTCCTCTTCTAAATTCCCAGAAGGAACCAGACACATTATCTCTATGTTGTCTTTTATCCTTGATTACTTCACATATGAACATACTGATGCATCTATACTTGGTTTCTTGTCCATTTTTGTGCCCGGTCAGCCCCCTGCAGTTATCTACAATTTTTCCCAGTATATTGCTGATAACATCCATGAACAACTTTTTAAATTACCTACTGAAGGTGTCTTTAGGTATACTTCTTTTATTTTCCACAAGTTCCTTTACTTTCAGTCAGACAAGTTCCCTATAACTCTTCAAAAGATGGATGTAGAAGAAAATGCACAGTATATTATTTTTTGGACCTCCTTGATCAAAAAGGAGTCAAAAGAGGTCACATATGCAGACTTTATAGATTGTTTCATCCATCCATTGGTAAATCTGATAAAAAATAGTGTGCAACCTGGAATCAGTGATGAAATCAAGAGGGTTTTATAGTTGTCAGAACAGAGCAGGACAGGTGATTGATATTTATACCAAAATCACACTGAAATTATAGTTTATGGGACTACCCTCATTCCTTACAAGTTGCCAAAATATTTACCAATGAGATTGTTTGCTTTATAATATATAAGACAGATTTTGAATTCAGCTTCTATAAATTTCTTGGCTACTAAGAAGAAAACCTAGTTTAAATTGAAGAACCAAGTGGGTCCATTTATCTGCAATAATAGACAAGAAGGTATAGAGGCAAAAAAGCAGTTGTCAGAGTACAAATTTAGAAAAAGTTTTCTTTGGCACTATGATCCTTATGGTATAAATAACAAAAATGAGAGTGAAGTGTAAATTAACTCCCTACATTCATGAAAAGAGGACTGAAATTGAGAAATTTTCTAACCAATCTGAATGGTTAGAAAATACATTGGTAGAAACTGATAAGCAAAGTGATACTAGTCACATTTTGCAGACTCCAGCTCAGGAAGAAAGAGGTATTAAAAGAAGTAGGGAAGAAGGGTCATACACTGCTGAAACTACCACAGAAACAATGTTTAAACTCAGGTACAACAAGAAACCAAAGATCAATCCTGCAGATAAGGAAAAAGAGACAGTGGAGATTATAGATACAGAGATTCCAGAGAAAGACACTGTGCCTTCCACAGTGATTGTAAATGAACAACAAATTTCCACCTCCAATACACAATTGATCCAGTAACAACAGAGTGTGGAAGTATCATCATCAAAACAAACATAAGATAAAGATATGGAAATTAAGGAAAAATATAAAGAGATTAAAGCCAAAAATGAGGAAATTAAGAATGAAATTTATTCTCAATACTTAAATCAGACTCCTGACATACAAAATAGCTACTTTCAACCTTTGATTATAAAAACAAGAAATTTCTAATGACAATGCTTCAACCCACAGTGCCAACTCCCAAAACAACATTTGATTATAAAAATGTTTATTTTGAAGTACCAGTCCAAGACATTCATCCCTTGGACCAAATTGAATTCCATAAACAGAGTTCATAGATATTATATTCTACAATGACTACAAAAGCAATGAGTGCTCAAAAGCTCCAGAATAGTTTGATAAACGTCAGAGATCAGCTCAAAGTTGAAAAATCTTCTTCATATGCCAAGGATAATAGAATCAAATCCTTGGAGGAGTTAGTAATTGAGGTGGGTTATGATCCTACTAATTTAAAATATGCAGAGGAGCTAATTAAAAAGAAGAATTTTGATATTTTTGCACTCTGAAAATAGTTGAAATTACCTCATATAGAGCATCCATAGGCCAAGGATATTCTATAGGAATCCAATCAAAAGGATGAGATGATGAATCTCATATTGCAGATGATAGCACAAATTAAAGAAATGGAAATTGAGATGGACAAATTGGTCCAAGAAAAAGAAGCTGCCAAAGCACAAAATGTCCCTCCTACTATAATTCCTATGGTTACAACAGCAATGCCATCAAATTTAGTAGAAGAATTAGCTCGAAAGGTTCGATTGGCTATAGAAGTGTCAGTAACTTCATCTACCAATTCTTCCACTTAGTCTTCTACTACAGCAGTCCAGAAATTAGATGAGGCTAGAAAATTGATAAAGGCAATGGAAAACATGTCCATACAAAACAATGAAATGAACAGGTTGAAGGAGCAAATTAAGAATCTTAAAGATGCCAAAAAATTTGCACAGATTAATGCTAAGACTGAAGAACAAAAGGCTAAATTATTGAGTGAAAAACTAAATAATTTGGAAACAGAGTTGACTTTAAAAGAACCCATGGCACATATTAAAAATCAATTATGGTCCAATATCATTGAATCAGTCAATGATACTTGGCCATCAATACAGGTGATTTATGAACAGAAGGATTTACTGAAAGCAACAAGAGAAGAAATACAAAGGACCAAAGAGGAGCTAGGTACAAAACATAAAGAGGCATTGGAAATTATTAAATTCGTCAATTCCAAAAACAAGAAAGAATTAGATGAAATTGGAATAACAGATAGAACAGAAACTATACTTGAGGTAAGAAAGGTAATTTCCAAAAAAGAACTTGATGAAACAATTGGAAGAAAAGTGCCAAAACATGGATATGGCCGTCACAAGATTCATGGTAAAATTTGATGTTTTGAGGCAAAAAGGACTTCCAAATCTTCTAGTAATTAATGATAAATTGATGAAACAAGAAGATTATAAAAAAAGATAATGGAATTTGCCAAAGAACAGGTAAACAAATCATATTAGCAGGGAATCCCAACAGGGAAAGTTTTGTACAAGAGTATTGAAAATTTGTTTTACTTGTAGCATGAAGTAAAACACCTTTTTGTGGTCAAACCAACATTTGTAAGATACACTGAAGCTGATGAAAACTTCAGAAAGATAAAGAATATCAAAGTGCCAGAAGCTGAGTTCTGGGAGAAATTAATAGATTTGCTGTAAAATCCAATTGCAATGAAGAAGATCAAAGAAAAGACAAAACAGAGTTGTTGTTTTTACTGCAACAATTAAATATATTTTAATAGTAAGAAAGTGTATCAGCAGTCAAAGTGTATTAGCAGTCAAAGAGTATTAGTTAAAAAAGTGTATCAGATGAAAGGTAAAGAGAAAAACAGATTGAAGATCAAACTTCCAGCGTGAGGGACACCTCATTTGCCTAGTTGCAGCCCAAATCTGAACAACAAGCTATTTAATTTCAATAAATAGGACAGCTAGCAATTAGTTATGTAGTTGTCACTATATTCTTGCAAGAAGATATTTTATTTTCCAAGAAAAATTCCTAAGATTGTTCTAGGATTGAAGTATTGAGTGTGGATTAATTGTTGAACATTTTTGTAGTCATATTTTTTGCCTGAAGGGTTTTTTGTATCAAGTTCAAGTTAGCAGACTAGATCAAAGGAAAAAAAGCATCATGTTACAAGATTCACGTGTTGGGCCACTGAAGTGAAGTATTTTCTCATGTTATTTGCCAATTTTCTTATGTTTTCCATCCATTCATGAATGTGTTCTAAATTTTAATGTGAAATCAGGATTTGTTATCTTAGAATTTGTTAAAAGCACTCTATTATTGACTAATTTTCATTTAAATGTTTTCTGCTGATATCCAGACCAGGGAATCCTTAATTTCTCCCTTATTTCGATTTACCTCTACCTTTTCACTCCTTATCCGGATTAAATAACCCTTAATTTCTCTTTATCCCGATTAAAACCATTTCACCATCAACCTTTGAAGATATGAAGTGACTCTGCTATCTTTCCCTGTGAAAATTTTCCTTTAGACCTTGATCCTGATTTTTCTGCTTGACACATTGACTCCATCTGCCCAATGGGTTACAGATCTATAGCTATCCATCTCAGTAAGCGATTTTCCCACCAAACCAAATCAGAACCCCAAAACCAATTTGCCCTATATAACTAGCCTAAAATCAGATTTAAAAACAAATTTAAATCTTATAGAGAGAGCCCTCTCTGAGCATTAGGAAGGCTAGATCCTAAATCTTAAAAGTAGGTTTGTGGTTACCTCTGATATTATTTAAAATATAATTAAAAATCTCACAAATTTGAGAATTATTAGAGTGATAACAGATGTCATTTACAATACCATGGGCGGATAAATACCATGGGTGGATGCATACCATGGGTGTAGGCCACTTTCCACTTGGATCAAACATCTACTATACTGCACAAACACAACCATTTGCAACGAGATGACTATGTGTGCATTGCAATAATTATTCACAATTTTTCTATACAATCCTAGTTTCAACCTTGAACATTTCATCCAACAGCTGAATGCAATTACTTTAAGGACTCTAGATTATTTTCAAGTGAGAGCCAAAGTTTTTATCTATACAAACAATTGGTTGCTCAACCTATTATTTATAAAACTAAGCCAACCTTGCTTTTTCCTCTTAAAGCAAAATTCTTGCAAACAAATTGGTTCCTCTCTATCCATTTGGGTTGTCCTATACTATTTTTATACAACATATTGTTGTTAAAGTTTACACTTTGCTTACCTAAACTAGATCAACTACTTGCAGCCAACTCGGAAAATTTTTCTCAATAAATTCCCCCTTGAATAGCTTCCTTAAAACACCTCTACATGGAATCTATGGATAAAGAAAAAATGCCACACTTTTTTGTTTGACAATGAACCTTTGTGCAAGACGTGTTTCCTTATTCAATACATTGTGCCTAATTTTGTTATTCAAAGTTTGTAAAACATCACTCAAGGCCCATTGTTCACCTAGTCCATTTGATTGGCCATGAACCATGCTTTACCATGTCATTCATCATGCCTTAGTAAAAACATGAAAAATCCAAGTTAGCAAGTCCACAAGGATTCACCTAGAATGAGAACCATATGGACCTACTCTGTTGTGCATATTCAGGACAAATAAGAATGTTGGTTCAATATGTCAAGCCAATATGTCTAGACACAGTTTCATTTGGTTGGTTTCAATTAGTTAGGAAAGGCCTTTCAAGCTTTCCCCCTATTATGTTCACTTCCCTTAATGAACCCAATTGTGCCATATTTATTGCACTATTAAAGTCACTTTGTTACTTCAATTTAAATATCCATAATCTCACAAAATAATGCTCTACTTAACCTATCTAAGTTTCATGCAATCATTACCCCAAAATATCAACAAAGTTGAACTAGTAGTTCAACCCATGTGGCAAAACAACAAGGATGAATTTTGTTTCACCGACTTAAGTCAAGCATACCTTTTTCACTGACTTTAAAATTATGCACCATGATGTTTTTTATCACTCCATAATTTTTTATGTTGCAGAGAAAATCATAGACGTAACCATATAACTACTTTGGAAACTGGGAATCTAGCCTTTCCGAGCGAGATCTCTCTTTATGATTTAGCTTTGTTTGATTTAAGATATTAGGCTAGCTATCTAGTTCAATGTTTGTGTTTTTTTTTAGATTTTTTGGTTGATTTATGCCAAAATTTCCATTGGCCTATGGAGTCAATTACTTGAATTTGGATATGTTTCAGTGTTTTATAGACAGATTTGACAGGGCAAGGTACACTACAAGGAAATGACCCTCTAGTGGAAGTTATAAAGGAGGTTTTTAGTGTTATAAAATTGGAAAAAATTAAAAAAAAAAAATTTGCTACAACATTCGTTTTTGGTAACAGAGGTTTTGGCGAAGATTTTAACGAAATTTCAACACAACTAAAAAACCTGGGTGGTCGGAGGTTATTATGTATTTTTTTTCATCAGTACGCTTCTAAGGTGTCAACAAACTGGTGTGTGTTATATAGATGGTTGGCCCGGGGCAGTCGAAGGTGCATGCACCGGGCCGTAAAGGTCTAAAACCGCACTAGGCACACTGTAAGTGATACAACGCACGTGGCCGTTCTAATTGGCATTGGGATTTGTACGGTGCCCATATGTCATATCAACGCATCGGTACGTAGTCTTATAGAAATGCACCGATGCGTAGTATCTGACAAACACACTGATTGTTCTAATTCATATTGGTATTTGTGCAGTGCCCATAGGTCGTACAAATGCACCAGTGCATAGTATCGCACAAACGAACTGACATTTATAATTGGTATAGGTATTTGTGCGGTGCTCGTAGGTCGTAGAAATGCTTCGGTGTATAGTATCATAAAAATGCACCGGTCTACAGTAATTGACACGCACCAGTGTTCATTTTGTATTTTTTAGAAACATCAACCTGTGACAGTGCAATTATTGTGATATTTTAAACTTCATTATTGATCAAAAGTCGACACATATTATAGCAGTATTCATATTAATTATTTTTTTATTAATGCAATTGAATGTGATGTTTGGATTAATTTTTTATATCATATAATAATTATTGTGATTTTTTAAAATTAATTATTCATCAAAAGACGACACATATCTTATAACAATATTCATATCAATTAATTTTTTATTAGTGCATTTGAATGTGATGTTTGGATTAATTTGTTAAATCATATCATCAGATTTCACATCTCTTCATTATGATATTTAATCATCCATAAATTTAATTAGTGGTGTTACATTTCACAGCGACACTGGAGAACACAATAGAATAAATTAAAGCACACACACACACACACACACACACACACAAAATGGGACAATTATTGGTATCCCTTTGCCTTTGAATTGGGACACTATTTCCATTACATTAAACAAAATGTCTGATTTCACAGACAAATATTTCAAAAAATACAACGCCTTACTTTGATATCCAAACATAATGATCATAATTCTTCGCTTGAACTGATGTAATGCTCGAGCTACTTCCATGACTTGGTTTATTTTCAAGAATGTTTTGTTCACGACGTTGATTATTTTCTTCTTCTTCACCTTCTATATACAAACATAAAAATAAATTGTAATGAGTGTATATACATTGGTGAGAATAATGAAAATTGCAATATTAAATAATATACATCAATGTAAATCAAAAATAAATGACGTACCATAGAAACAATTGACTCATGAACTATACACATTCTTTCAAAACCATGTAGTATGCCATCTTTCAAGATTTCATCTGTTGGCACAGTTCCACACTTTGTTTCCTGCAAGTTTTATACCCCATAACAAATCATATATTTTATATTAAATATTTGAATCCTATTGGTTGTTATAAAGTTTATTTTTGTTGTACATTTTTCTTAGGAGGCCCATTTTAGACCTCAAAATTCCCCTAATGACCCTTTTCTTCCTTGTCGTCCTGTTTTATGTGTTGAATGGGTTCCATTTTCTTTTCTTTTCTGCAAGAAAATACTTGAAAATTAATATTTAATGCTAAATTGTTTATTTATTGTACCTAATGATCGAAAAATTCAATGATTACATGTTACATTTGAAGCACGTTGTTGTTGAGATCGCTCCTCCTACGATGCAATTTTGTCCATTTCTTTGACCATCTCCTTGTACACCTTTTTGGACATTCCTACTGGCATATTTCCAATATCAGCTCATTCATCTTTTGAGATTTTCATAATCTTCCTGAAAATGTAACATGTGTTAGAAAATTATATATTGCAGAGCAATGCAACACATAAAATATGCGGAAAACACAAGAACACAAAACACATAAAACCAAAGAGACACAGATATACGTGGTTCAACCAGTTTGGGCTATGTCCACCCCGAACAACCATTCCCTCCTTTCTATTATCCAGCAAAATGAAGAGAAACAACCTACAGTAGATCTGTTGTAATATCCTTTGTTCTCTCTCACAGTCTCCCTATCTGTTTCTCGCTCTGAGAATACACGTACAATACACAGCCGCAATACAATACCCTCATACATGCGAGGGGTTTCCTTCTAGGGCAAAAAAACCCTAAACTAAACATAACTTCTACTTTCAGATCATTTGCCTAATGAACGGCCCATATTGACTATAAATTACTATACTTTTACAAGGCAATTTTACATCTGTTTTTAGCTTCGGGGACGCTGCCCCCGAACCCCCCCGCCAGGGGGGGGCTCCATAAATTCGCAGCTCCCCCCCCCCTGGACCCCCCAAGCAACGTTTAATTACGGGCGGCGTTGCCACCCCATTAAGGTACAGGGGTCCAATGCTGTGATACAAAATAAACAAGATACTTAGGCTCCAGACCCAACAATCTCCCACTTGGAGACTGATTGTAGCAGCTACACTGCTGCTTCATTTGTTGTACAATGACTCCTCTTTGGACCTGTCTATTTCTCATCTTCATCGTCATCCTTGAAGACCAATCAAAACTGAGCATATTCTCAGTTTCTCCTTGGTTACAACTTTTGTTAGCATATCTGTAGGATTCTAGCTAGTGTGTATCTTTTCCAGCTTCAATTGTCCATCTTCCAATACTGACCGTATGAAATGGTACTTGAGCTATATGTGTTTAGTCCTGGAATGAAATGTTGAGTTATTTGCAAGATGAATGGAACTTTGGCTATCACTGTATAACGTGCCCATATCATGCTTCTTACCCTATTCATCCATAAACCTTTGTAACCAAATCATTTCTCTACTAGCCTCTGTAGCAGCAACATACTCTGCTTCTATTGTTGAAAGTGCAACAACACTTTGGATTTTTGAAACCCAACTGATAGTTGTTCCACCTACAGTAAATACATATCTTGTAGTGCTCCTCCTATTATCTCTGTCACCTGCCATATCTGCATCAATGTATCCCTGTAGAGAAATGTTTGAACCACCAAAGCATAATGGTTGATTTGTGGTACCTCTCAAATATCTGAGAATCCATTTCACTATCATCCAATGTTCTTTTCCTGGATTGTTCATGTACCTTCTTACAACTCCCACTCCATGTGAAATATCAGGCCTTGTGTAGACCATTGCATACATTAAGCTTCCAACTGCTTATGCATATGGAACTTTAGACATATAGTTCATTTCTTCTTGGGTTTTGGGGCACATCTCCTTACTAAGTTTGAAATGGCTAGCCAAAGGTGTACTAACTGGATTTGCATTCTGCATATTAAATCTTTTCAACACCTTTTGTATGTACTCATTCTGAGACAATGTTAATTTGCGATTTTTCCTATCTCTAGTTATTTTCATACCAAGGATTTGTTTTGCAGCTCCCAAATCCTTCATTGCAAATGAATTAGCCAATTTTATTTTGAGCACATTTATTTCCTGCATGTTAGACCCTGCAACAAGCATGTCATCTACATACAATAACAATATAATATAGCTGCCATCATTTTTCTTTTTCAGATAAACACAATGATCAGAATGACATCTAGTATAACCTTGTTCAGACATAAACCTGCCAAATTTTAGATACCATTGCCTTGGAGCCTGTTTTAAGCCATACAAGCTCTTCTTTAACCTGCACACTAATTTTTCCTTCCCTTTGACCTCATATCCTTTTGGTTGTTGCATATAGATCTCTTCCTCCAAATCTCCATGGAGAAATGTTGTCTTTACATCTAACTATTCAAGATGTAAATCTTCCGCTGCTACAAGACTTAAAATAGTTCCGATTGAAGTCATCTTAACAATAGGAGAAAATATTTCATCAAAATTAATACCTTTCTTCTATGCAAACCCCTTCACCACAATTCTATCTTTGTACCTCTGTTTTCCTCCATCTTATTCCTTCAGCCTATAAACCCATTTATTCTGCAATTTAGTTTTACCTGCAGGCAACCTAACTAAGTCCCAAGTCTGGTTATGCATTAAGGAGTCCATCTCTTCTTCCATGGCTAGCTCCCACTTCTTCCTGGTTTCAACCTGCATTGCTTCTTCATAACATTCAGGTTCACCAAAATCAGTCAACAATAAATAATATAATAAAGGAGATTATCGTTCAGGGGGTCTACTTATCCTGGTAGATCTTCTAACACCACTTTTAGGTGTTTGAGGTGCCTGTTGCTGTTGTGGTGGTTGTTGTTGTTGTGGCTGTTGATTATTATTATTTTCAGACACCTTTACTTTTTCTGTGATTTCATCAAGAACCGTGTATTGTTTGTTTTCTTTTTCCTGTTTCTTTTCCTGCAACTGATTCTTATACAAGACCTTTTCATTGAATATTACATCTCTGCTCCTAATGATTTTGTGATTTTCATCATCATATAAGCGATAACCAAAATCATTAACACCATATCCAATAAAGGTACATTTCTTTGATTTTGCCTCAAGCTTTGTTCTATTTCTTTATTAATATGGACAAAGGCCTCACAGCCAAAAGGCTTTAAAAAAGAGTAGTTTACCTTACCTGTCCATGCTTCCTCTAGAATACCACCATCCAAGAAACTTGAAGGCCCTATGTTTATTAGATAAACAACAGTATCTACAGCATCTACCTAAAACTATAAAGGCAATCCTGCATGCAATCTCATACACCTTGCACGCTCCATGATTGTTCTGTTCATCCTTTCTGACACACCATTTTCTTATGGTGTTCTTGGAACTGTATTCTCTCTGCGAATTCCATGCTCTGAATAGTACCTATCAAAATCTTTGCTGCAATACTCACCTCCATTGTCTGATCTGAGACACTTCAACTTATTTCCAGTCTCAATCTCAACCAAAGCTTTCCATTTCTTGAAAGTATCAAATACATCATCTTTATTCTGAATACAATAAATCCAAGTTTTTCTAGTTGCATCATTAATAAAAGTAACATAATAACGATAGCCACCAAGAGATGATACTTGAGAAGGTCCCCATACTTCTGTATGCACAAGCTCTAATTTTTCGCTCTTCTTTTCTTTTCCAACTCTGAGAAATCTGACTCTCTTCTGTTTTCCATAAATACAATTCTCACAGAAATCAAAATCAACATTCTTCAAACCTGGCAACAAATTTATTGAGTGAAGAATCTTCATCCCCTTCTCACTCATGTGTTCGAGCCTATGATGCCATAATGTTGCATCTGCTCCTTTGGAAGTTAAAGCATTAATAGAGTTAGAAATACCATTGCATAAATACAATGTACCAACCTTTTTGCCTTTTTCTATTACCAGAGCTCCTTTGGTGACCTTCCAAGTTTTATCTGTGAAAGTTGTCACACAATCTTCACCGCCTAACTGCCCTGTTGAAATCAGATTTTTCTTCAGATCTAGAACATGCCTTACCTCCTTTAATAGCCATTGGTTTCCATTCTGCTGTTTTACAATAACTTTACCCATTCCAACAATTTTACAGGGTTTATCATCACCCAAATGGACTTGTCCAAAATCTCCTTGAACACAGTCATGAAAATATTTCTTATCAAGTGTGGCATGGAATGAGGCCCCTGAATCTACCACTCAGGAATTAGTAACATTTTCTAAATAAATAATCAAAGAATCTTGTAACACATCACCTGTCACATTTTCTTCATAATTGTTTTCTTGATGTAAGTCTCCTTCTTTTCCCTTCCGAGATCTACAGTCTTTCTTCAGGTGTCATTTCTTTCCGCATTTCTAGCACACTATTCCCGATCTGGACTTGGATCTACCTTTCCTTGATTTACTGCGATATCCCGAGCTCTTTCCTCTTTCCATTTTTCTTCCCCAGGACTCTGCACTCAAAGCATTACCCAATGTCTCACCAGATCTTTTCCATCACATTTCCTCGCTAAGGATAGCACCGACAACATCATCAAACTTTAAAGTAGTAGATCCAGAGACAGAGTTACTAATGGCCATAACTAAACCATTCCAGATTTCTGGCAATGAGCACAGAAATAAAAGAGCCCTAACTTCATCATCAAATTTTACCCCTACAGAACTTAATTGACTGGTAACTATATTAAAATCATTTAAATGGTCTGCAACAGATCCACCTTCTGACATCTAAGGCTATTGATGCCACAAGGCACAGCCATACTATTCTGAGTGCCTTTCTATTGAGAATCTCCTATTCTGTGTCTGTCATAGTCGTCGGCTTCTTTGTTTTTCCACTCAATGGTAGGTACAAATTTTCTAATATAGATAATCTTCCATTTGCATTTTCCATAACAGGAAGTTTTGGCTGTTAAATTTCTTGACCCTAAAATTACCATCTTTCGCCATTTCTCCCACTCGAACCAGGAACCCTTCTTTCCTGCGAGTTTATTAGCCAAATAGACCTTCGGCTCTGATACCAGTTGTTAGAAAATTATATATTGCATAGCAATGCAACACATAAAATATGTGGAAAACACAAGCACACAAAACACATAAAACCAGAGAGACACATATATACGTGGTTCACCTAGTTTGGGCTACGTCCACCCTGAACAGCCAGTCCTTCCTTTCTATTATCCAGCAAAATGAAGAGACACAACCTACAACAGATCCGTTGTAATATCCTCTATTTTCTCTCACAATATCCCTATATGTTTCTCGCTCTGAGAATACGCGTACAATACACAGCCGCAATAAAATACCCTCATACATGCGAGGGGTTTCCTTCTAGAGCAAAAAAACCCTAAACTAAACATAACTTCTACCGTCAGATCGTCTGCCTAATGAACGGCCCAGATTGACTATAAATTACTATACTTTTACAAGGCAATTTTACATCTGTTTTTAGCTTCGGGAGCGTTGCCCTCAAAACCCCCCGCCAGGGGGGGGCTCCATAAAGTCGCAGCTGCGCCCCCCCCCCCGCCCGGCCCCAGGCAGTGTTTAATTATGGGTGGCGTTGCCGCCCTATTAAGGTACAGGGGTCCAACGTTGTGATACAAAATAAATAAGATACTCAAGCTCCACACCCAACAACATGACAATAAACTATTTAATTTTTATATTGATATATGAAAAGTAAAAATAACAAAAGTGATATTTATAAATAATTCTAGAAAAACATTTAAAGGAAAATTACTTTTTCATTCCTTCTTTTTTGTTGTTGTAGGTTTTTGCTATTAAAAGTATGACATGTCTCATTGACTAATTCTCTGGAAACTCTTCCTGTAGTTTAGATAAATTTGGTTCTTGGAATCATTGGATTTATTTTTGTATTGTAAGTGGAAATAATGTCTATACATCCATTCCACTAGATCGCTCAAAATTTTGTAAAAGTTTTTCCCCCTTTTGTTAACCTCCAACACCACTCCAGATGAGCTAAGGAGCAATTCATTTTCATTTACATGTTCTATTTTTTTTTCTTTCTTAGAACAACATTCCTTTTCTGAGTTGTTGGTCCATGTAGAACATTAAACATATGTGAATTAATATATTGTTTGAAACATGTTATCTAATAATTTTAAGTATATTATTAATGAAAATTAAAAAAATAAACTCATATTGGATTGATACTATTTTTTCATGCACGTGATTCATCCTTTTGCAATTTTTCCATCAATATTTTACACTCTTCTGATCCTAGATCAGAAATAATCTTATCGAGATTCGTTATTTTGTGGCTTTGCATGATACATAGTAAACAATACATATTTGTTAAACTTACATATAGTTCAAAAATAATTTTTTTTGTAAAGAATTTACAAAGAACTTGCATTTTTTTCTTTTCTTGATGTGTTATCAGTATTTTTGTTACTTGATCTCTTGTCAGCCATTTATTTATCAATATGAAACCTGTACCATATCATTCATTAATATATTTTATAAATAAATTATCAACTTTTTAGGTTAAAAAAAATATCAAGAAACCGATGCGCTTTTCATGGTGTACGCACCTACATCGATGCGTCGTGGTCTTATAAACGCACCGCCCAAATAGTATAAAACACCGTACGGTGCTCTATGTCAACAAGGAGCATCAGTGCGTTACATGTTAACCACCGCACCGATTAACACAGACAAAATAATAAAAATCGTCTAGTGTTAGTTTTTGTAGCATATGGTGTCGTGGAGGGGGTGGTGCGACCTATTCTTATAAACGCCTCGTGCAAACAAGGGACCACCGTACAGTGCTATCTATCAACTAGGAGACCCAATGCATTATATGTTACACGGTGCACCTATTAACACAAAATAAAAAATTGTTTTTTTCTAAACAATATGTGAGCGATGCGCTATAATGAAATAGTGCATCAGTGCCCTATTTTACATATGGCGCACGGATTAAAAAAAATGTTTTTAAATTTTTTATTAAACAGTATGTGCGCGGTGCGCTGGGATAAGCTGGCGCACCGGTGCGCTAGGTTAGGGCACACCGATTAAAAAAATTCTATTTTTTTAAAATTCACGCAAGGGCCGACATGGATTGGGATCCGACTATGCAAGTCATCCCGTGGGTTGGATGTCATAGGCCTATATATATAGCAATACAAACCCTATAAATGTAAAATGAAAATCCCTAATTATGAAATCACAGAAACAGGAAGAATCCAGGGGCATAAAAAAAAGAATGAAGGGTTTAGGGTAAAAATGGAAATTATTATTATTATTATTATTATTTGTTTTTTTATTTGTTTTTCTTCTTAAAATGAACAAAAAATTGAAATTTTTTACTTACTGCGTAAAAAATACTGCAGAAAATGTAAAAAAATAATAAAATTTAATCACGAGATCATTTGAAATTCTATACTACAAGGTTTGAATCACCTGAGGTTTGGAATTCTAATTGTCTAAATATGTTCGAAAGTATTTCGTTGCTCCATAGTGCTCTCATGCTCTCTTGCTCCAGGTATGTCTCGTGCAAATCTCTGGCTGAATTTTTTTTGCAAAAATAGTCAAATAATGAAAAGTGTTTAGTATTTAAAGAATTGTTTTATGCAATTAGATTTTCGAAAATATTTTGTCGCCCATTTTTCAATTTACCATTTTTTTTCACTTATAAAAAATAAAATTGTGTTTTTTTTTTATTTGCAGCTTTTCGTCACCAGTGCATCAATAAATAACACTGCACTGGTGCATCAATTAATAACATGGCACAAATGTGTAGTAACTAAAAAAACACCGGTGCAGTTATCTGTACATAAGCACCGATAACAATAAGTCCATTTTTAAGGCACATAAATTACTTTTAGGTGTGTGCACTAAAATTTATTGTTGATTTTGCTCAAATGCAGGGAGAAAATATCATAATTATATCGAATGGACAATCCTTCAAAATCCAGCTCATTACATAATATTTCTCAAAGTCCATCGCGGAGTTCTCCCTATCCATCTCGAGACGTAATATTTACTTCATATTTTATTTAAATTTTCATTATCTAATTGAATTTATGTTTTTTATCCATGTTAATCAGCTTAATAAAATGTATAATGTATACAAATTTGCAGGTTCATGCAGATTCATAATCGAGTTCAAATTCACAAAATAATCAAACAGCTCCTAAACATCGGAAGCTCTTATCAGGAGCAACATACCGCAAGGCGCATTTGGTAGATGAAAATGGACAACTGCTTCACCTTGCCAATTGTAACAATATTTCAAAGTCTAGCCACAATCCCAGGACAATGATGGTGATAATAATTGTTTGGTATATTAATGCAATTATTTCAATGTCAAACAAATTAATCATGAATTTTCAATGTTCTTACTAATTGGTATCATATATTTTGTACTAATCATGTTCAAATATATATTTTGAAATTATTAGGATTCTAGTGATGATGAGTGACCTACCTACCGTCTTCCATTTCACCCCACGACAATGTCAAATCAAGAGAAGGCTAAATTAAGAGAAAAAATCAGAGAGGAACGATACCAAGAATGGTTGAATCAACCACCGATTCAATTCCCGCTACGTCCAGATTCACCAATTAGGAATGACTACAGTAATAGTAGTTCTTCAAAATCTGGCAATGGAGGCAACAAATAGAGGTTGGTATGGATGATTACTTAAGGGATACGACTGGCATGGAGAAAATGTTGTTAGATGCATTCCAAAACGATGATCAGCTAGGGGATGATGCTCATATTGCTGACACCTTTTTAAAAAGCCTTAAATTTGCTTCCACCATCCCTCTCTTTGGACCTGGTGGTCAGTCAAATTCTACCCAGTTGGGGACAACGATGTTACTGTACAACTTGAAAGAACATTTTGGCTTGTCAAATGCATGTTTCTCGGAAATTTTAAGGTAATTTACCATAAAATCCTCCCTTATATAAATTTGAGAAATATAATCACACAATGAACATTAAAAATGGTACAATTTTATAAATTTTAATAATTATATAAACATCAATGTACATTTAATATTTTCCATGATCACCAACTATAGGTTATTCAAAGATAAGGTTCTTCTGAGTGATAGTGTCTTTCCGTGTAGCTACGAAGAGGCAAAGAAATTTTTGAAAATGTTGGGCGTTGAGTACATATCATATCATGCATGTCCAAATGATTGTATTCTATATAGAGGAGAATATGCAGACAAATAGATGTGTCCGAAATGTGGGCATGACAGGTATATAAATAAAAAAAAGAAGGGTAAATCACGTGGTCCTCCTTTCAAGTATTGAGGCACATGCCTATAATCCCAAGGATTCAAAGACTCTTTCGTTTTAAAGAATTAGCTATGTTGCAGAGATGGTATGCCTCACATAGAAGTGAGTTGGGAGTTATGTGAATCCAAACTGATTCAATAGCCATGAAGCATATAAAGGATACATGGCCCTAAAAATTCAAGGATGAAGTACGAAGTCTACAACTCGGTATAGCCATGGATGGCATCAACCCATATTTCCTCAAGAACACCAAATATTGTATTTGGCATGTAGTAGTGATCAATAACATTATCCCCCCATGGTTATCTTTGAAGAATGAAAATATTATGTTGGCCATCATAGTCGCTGGTAGAAGATAAGTGAAGAATATGGATGTCTACTTACAACCACTGGTAGATGAATTGAAGGAATTATGGGATGGGAAAAATGTATACGATGTATCAAGACCCATCGCAGCAGAGAGGAGTTTGACGTTGTATGTCATATGTGCTTACATGACACATGGTTATCCAAGCTTAGGAGTTTGCTCTGGTAAATTACATGTTTATTGATTTTTTTATATATGTAACAATATTTTTTGCATATTAGTTATTTAATTCATTGTAATTGTTCTGATCTTCATGATATTATTTAACATGCCATGCATATAAATTTTATACAATAATCTCACAGGTCTTGTAACAAAAGGGTATTTTGGATGTAAATGTTGTGGACCTTCTCTGAAACCTAGATGGCCCAAGGACCTACGAAAGCCAGTGTATGTTTTCTTCAGTGTATTCCTCCCAGAAGAACACCCTTACAGAAGAGAAGCATCCGCTTTCAATGGTAAACGAGAGAGAACCCAAAGGCCTCTGATAACGATAATGACACCAGCTGAATGGCTTAGAGCATATGAGAGAGAGAAGGAGAAGGAGTTCATATAAATGTTTGATTCAAATGGGGAGCCTATGTTCGATGATCCAGAATTCTTCGACACCTATGTTGAGAAATCGCCCATTAGGATGAAAATGAAATCTATCTTTTATAACCTCCCATATTGGGAGCATCTTAAGATTACCCACTTATTATATCCCATGCATATATTTAAAAATGTTTCATATTCTTTATGGAGGCACATATCATCAAAAAAAAGTGACACATTGGTTGTTAGGAAAGATCTTATTACTTCAAAAAATAAAAAGAAACATTGGCCAAGATGCCTAATCAGTTGAGAAAATTGCGAAATGGCCTCTGCTAGGGTTTTCCTTTACAAGGTTGTCGACGCCGAATATGCAGCTGCAATTCCAGTGAATGCTTCAATCGGCTCTACTGTCACCACCATCACAGTAGCTCAAAGCATCTCAGCGTTTGCAACTGCTCCAACTCCTCTTGGCATCTCAGATGTGGACCAGTTCTGGAGTTGTGCTCCTCTTCTCCGAGCAGCCCCCGAAAATGATAAGGGCGAAGAAATAATGGAAATTACTGGTGCATTAGCTATGACATAGATCACTCAAGTTACCGCCCCCCTCTGCAGCAAAGAGGCGACTAGGATCTGGACAAGGGGCACTTTTATCCTATCAACAAAATTAGCCCACAAGGAAAATGAGGCCTACTCAGGCAATCCCACAGACTCTACCTCTACCACGATCATGCAGTAGATTAGCTTCTCAGACCTGTAGGATCGGTATGTAGGGGTGCCACCATTGATAGAATACACCATCTGTGACTGCGCTCATCATCTAGTCTCGGTGAGAGACAAAAGTATGACAGATCTGGATACACATAGCTTAAGAACATTTTAGACACAAAATCGAATGGGTGGGCAGGGGTTTCCTGATCATTTTTCCTCTTCATATCAGATCTAGATCTCACTCCTCTCAGGCAGAATGACGCTGCAATGGGTGCGCACAACGGATCTAGTGCAGGATCTCTCGCGCGACCTTGAACTCAGGCTGGGGATTCCCTCCTCTCTCCAGAGACTTTTGTATAAAGGTAAACAACTAGAGGACCCTCTTCCCATCTCTTTTTACTGTATTGAAAGAGATGCTTCTATTTTGCTTACCCTACGTCTAATAGGAGGGGCATCGGGGCATACCTCCTCTACTCTTGCTTTCTCTTACAAAGATGCAGTCCATGCACAACCTTCCAAGAAATCTGCTCGACCAACTGAGGCTCCCAAACCTTTTTTGGTGGATAAAATGGAGGAAAATCCTTCTATCAAAATCTCTCATCCATCGCTTGATGATCAATACCAGACATTTGCAGAAACTGCTGTAATTTGTAGAATTAATGGACTATGGCCTTGAACCGCAAATCTATACCAGTGGATCCATTCCAACTGAACCAACAAAAACAAGTTCTTCTTATGCTCGAAAGGCTTCTTCATTTTGGCTTTCGCCTTCAATGAAGACTATCAGAAAGCCTTAACGGGAGGCCCTTGGTTCTAGGGATCGGCAGGGCTTTTCCTGACCCCTTGGTTTCCAGACTTCGACCCCTCTACAGTTGTCATCACCAAGCTTCCCATTTGGGTCAAGCATCCGAACCTCCCGGTGCATTTATGGCACTTCTCTGTCTTCCAAGAGATTGGGGATACCTTAGGCCGCTTTCTGGCTATGGATACCTCAAGGGGGGAGAAATCAATATACACCTTCAACATAATATGTGCAGAAATAGACATTAGCAAATGGCTGCCTGATCAGATCAACCTCAAAATTGGGGAATTCCATTGGACACAAACCTTGGACTATGAGAACACTGCCTTCCGGTGTCGCCATTGCCATTAGACGGGGCATCTCCAGAACACATGTGCCTTGTTCCTCGACAAAAATAAGAATATAAATCACAAATCCAAATCCAAGAGCTGGAAGCCATGTGATCCACCCCCCATGGATGACATAGATTCCTTCAGCTTGGATGAGGAGGAAATTGAATTAGAAGGGGAGAATGTTGAGAATCTGAAGAACACACCCTCAGCCAGCCCTGAGGATCCCTCTGCACCTCCGATCTCACAAAAATGCACTCATGAGTCTTCTTCCTTTGATTCAAATAAGAAGACTCCTCCATCAGCGCAGAATAGTCTACAATTGGTTCCTGCCCAGCCAAGTCACAATGCCTAGGTCAAAGTCAGTAAGAAGAAAGGGAAAAAATGTCATTTGGAAGTTTCTACCCATTCTGGGTAGATACCTTTGTCCATCTCTCTAATTTCTGTTATCCTTGTTATCTTTTTCTCATTCCTTGGCTGCTCTTTGGGACTGAGGATGATAATCTATCATTTCTGGCTCCCCTACTTTTCAGCTTCGCTTCCTTGCAAGCTCAGATTGTACTATATGTTTTTTCTTAATAGAACTAGTCTTATTTAGAAAGAAAACAAAAAACATTGACCAAGACGATTAGAAAGTACAGGATCAGAGGCAGGCGTTTCTCCCTCTAATTCATAGTATTTCAAAGAAGGTGATGTCCCATGGATTTTTAAAAAATATGATCTTTCTTTGGCAAAGGAAGTTATAATGGGTGTGAGGGTACCATCTTCATACAGGTCTTCACTACGATGCTACTTCACCGTGGATGACCATTTGTCAGGGTTGAAATCGCAGGACCATCTGAATATTCTAAGAGTACCTATAATGTCAAAAGCATGATTTTTATTATTTTTTATATTAATAAACTTTATCCCATGAAGGGATCATAAAACATAACTAATTTTGTATATTATTTCATGTGTTTATAAATTTGCAGTGTCATTATCCTTTGTTCGTGCATGGGTGTGCGAAATACAAATTCCCTCAAGACCTAGGACTTGACATATGTAAATTATCTGCATTTGTACATTAGATCACGTCAAAGGAGATTCATGTGGCTAGCATTCCACGGTGGCGTCAAGAGATAGTTGAGATTGTTTTTATGTTTGAGAAGGAACTATCGACAAGTTTCATGGACTTGCAGGTTCATCTTCTAATCCACCTAGTAGATGACTTTGAATTAGTTGGGGTGGTTTCTTGTTGTTGGATGTTCTTCTTATAGAGGTACATGAAGAAATTGAAAGGTTTTGTTCAACAAATGGCAAAACCCGAGGGGTCTATGGCATAGGAGTACATATCGTATGAGTCTTTCTATTATGCTAGTGAGTACATCAAGCAGATCAACAACAGACTAGGTGCAATGATTTGGGACGATGAAAGGGATGGAGACAAAAGAGAAGGGGAGTTACTCCAAATGAATGGAAAAAAGCACTTGATAAAGAGTGAGCGAATTATAAATTTTCAAATTTACACAAAGTAGATATTCATGTTGAACTTCGATATAATGTATATTTTGATATCTATGTACTATATAATGTTAGTTTTATTTCATCATCGAATGTAGAAATTGAAGCAATCAATAAATTTTTTATTTACAATTCTGAAGCGACACAACCGTGGGTCGCATTGTACGAACAAAAGAGGATGAAATGGGATAGTGATAGGAAATAATTCAGATGGTTGAACGGTAGTTGTGTGCCTTATACCGATCATTTAAGAGAAAATATGCCAAAAATATGCCCCAACAGTTGGGTTGCTGACCAAGTCAGAGAGAAATACAGTGCAACCAGTCGTTACCCACGTGTTGAAGAGGATGTGCTAAACGTAGGGATTGGGTGCAGAAACTTGGTAATAATCTATTAAATTTATATGTACATTTGAAACTTAATAATGCACCTTTCAAATGTAGTTACATCTATATTTCATATTTTAAATGTTGGGTTGTTATAAGGCACATGACACTATGATTTTTTAACTTTTTTATAGGTGCATTTGTTCCCATCTATTTGGGCATATGGACACCATTTTCGCAAAGAAAATTCCGATGCACACAAGACTGTGGAGTGGCAGTTGAGTTCAATCAATGTAGTCGATCTAGCCACCGTGATCAAAACCTAGTACGAGGGACGTTAGGTTACGTCGGAAAGATACAGGAGATCATTGAAGTGGATTTCTCTTCTTTCCAATGTGTTATTTTTAGGTGCAAGTAGTGGGACACCTTTGATCGAAATAATGTGAAGGAAGATCGTGATAGTAGGCTAATATGTTTCAACTCTAGAAAGATGTGGGATGAAGCTAAGGAGCCCTATGTTTTCCCCAAACACTACAACCATGTGTTTTTTTACCCAGATGTGTTGGATAAGGATTGGTGGTTCGTATTAAGACATGACCCTAGATAAAAACATATTTTTGAGAACAATAGAGTTATCATTCCATGCGAGCTGGAAGATAATTAGGGTGATCATGAGAATCGAGAGTCATATGATACATGTGTTATTTCATCAATATTTATACTTTTTAAGATGGGTTTTTATAAAGAAGAGGACTTAACTACCTTATAACTTATAAGCTGACTCTTTTTTTCGAAACATTATAATATGTATTTTGAATTAATTGGTAATTTGCATTGTATTAATGTTAAAATCAATATTTAACTCGATAATTTGCAATTATGTTGATCTAAAAAACAATGGCGTTTTGTATAAAGTTATTTTTTTTGTATGTAAGATCATAATAAAATAATGATAATTCTAAAGTACATGAATTTAGTTGCATTATTTTCTAAACTTTATTATGTTACAAAAATTCATATTATTCTAGATTTATTATTTTACAATTATTTAAAATAATACAAATTTAAAAATTTAAAATTTTTAATAAAATAATTTCACATTAATACAATTAAAATTTTACAAATATTTTGCATACAATTACAATTACAATTACAATTTTACAATTTCACATACAATTAAAATTAAATTACAATTACAATTTTAGATTTTTACATACAATTACAATCATTTCACAGTAATACAATTAAAATTTTACAAATATTTTACATATAATTAGAATTAGAATTATAATTACAATCACAATTACAATTTTATGATTTCGCATACAATTACAATTACAATTTTACAATTTGTCATATATACAATTATAATTACAATCATTTCACAATAAATTAAATATTATAATTACAATTCAAATTTTGCAAATATTTTACATAAAATTACAATTACAAATACAAATACAATTTTACAATTTTACATACAATTAAAATTCAAATTTCAATTACAATCACGACATAATATTTAATAAATATCATGATCATTTAATATTAAACTAAATAAACATCACGATCATGATAAACATTGTACAAACATCATATTCGACTACAAAACACATTCAAATTCGCTAACATCATCATGATCATGATAATCTAACAAAACACAATTAGCATTGTATAACATCATCACAACAAAAACATCAAATATACATCTCATGTCAAATAACTGCTATCACATACACATCTATCTGCAAGTTGCGCATTAAACGAACATAAAATACATGGACCATATATATATATATATATATATATATATATATATATATATATATATATATATATATATAATGTCAAAAATATACAACTGTAATATAAATGTCAAATATCAACTGGTGGTACATCATCAATAGCAGTACTAGTCGAGGCGTGCTTAGTCAATGGTGCAGCCTCGACAAGCTCCAATACATGGTGATCATCATGTGCCTGCTGATCTGGTACTGGTGCCTCATGCTGATTAGGATCAATTGTCGGCTGCTCATCGTGATTACTGGACATGGATGATGGTCCAGCCTGCTCATGATCATGAATACTACTAGATGCTGTAGGCTGCTGACTAAACATGGCCGATGGTCCAGCCTACTCTCCATCATGACTGTTAGTCGATGCTACAGGCTGCTCATATAGAGCGGCGCAAGGTGAAAGATGATCACTCCCCTGATCGTGATCATCATATGATGCATCACTGCTCGCGGATTGTCGACGTGTTGCGTATCGACCACGCCAATAACGTTGAAGGGCCCTCCTCAACTGAGTAACTAAGCTCGTAGCTCCTACGACATGCCACATCAGGCTGAACATGTCACGCAACATGCCTCTCCATATCTGTAACAGCCTAGCATCGACATGTATATCTCTCATAGTTGCGAATACCTTACTCCCACCTCCACAAACAATGCACATATTTGGTCGCCCAACTCCATCCTCATTATACTGTCAAGCCTTCGCCTAGCAAAAGGCAAACCAACGCACCATGAGGAGTAATTATGTCTGCACCGGCCTCATAATACTCGACATCTGCCATATCCTGATCGTCATTAGGATCCACACCTGGATCATTTGGTGGCGTTGGCATATCATCGCCATCAAAAGACTCAATGTCTGCAAAATATATATAAGTACACAACAATAATTATACAATTTCATTAAACAGTTTAATAAAAAAAAGTTAAAGAACATGTTAGAATAAATTTAAATAAAATAGTAATATTACCTCTATCATCCGGTGCCTCATCATCTGTAAAGAGGATGTTCGAACACCCTCGCCAATCCAAACCAACATAAGGACATGGGACCATAACGAAGGGATGCTCATCAACACTGGCTAGAAATTATAGTGCATCATGCGATATCCTCGTGAAAAACTCAGACTCGCCCCTCTTTGGCATCATCTGTCCCCACATGTGCATCCATACATGCAGCATTGACCTACGAGTTTGCCGAACAAAATTAGCCCTCGTATAGGGAAACCTCTCAAAAAATAAACAAAATAGTTGTGAAGAAAAAGGGAAGTTGACCCTCCCTTGTGCATGAGCACAACATCTATCTAAAGTTGTACATAACTGCCACAAAAAAGTGGCAAACCATCTCACAAGTCGTGGCTCCTGTACTAAAGAATCAACATAAAATAGATGCAGGAAACTAATGCATTTCCCGTCACTGGTGTTGTGTGAAATGGTTGAAATCAGTAGTGAGAGGCACCTCACCTCCTCACTACCAAATGAAGCAATACGTAACTGACCTCCGAAGACCTGAAAATCTGAAGGAGGTAGTATATCTGCACTAATGTATCTCTGGGAGTACACCAACTGACTCCCTGTTGCATAGCTAACTGGGACCTCTGGGAACGAGGGAAAATCCACCCCTCTCCTCGATAGGCCAGTAGTGAAATAGATGTCCTCATAATTGGGCGTGTACCACTAGTTAGGACCAACCCGGAAAGCATGTAGGTGGGAATTCCACCTGCAGATAAGATGTCACAAAAACACACCATGGCCCTTTAGGGATGTATCCTCCTCATAGAACTTGAGGAAGCCTACCTTCATTAGGAGCCCCTGGGGAGTTTTTGTAATATTCCAAGGGTACGCATCTCTCTCCCTCTCTCGTGCCTCCCACAAGCGAACTACGCTATACTGGTCCGTCGGTTGTTGTTGTTGTTCCCTCTCTTCTCCTATCTCCTTTCACGTTGCTGAATTATTGACATATTAAATACAATTTTTTTATTAAATGAGACATGTATTTAGGAATATACATATATAAAAAAATTTGAAAAAAAAAACAATAGTCGGTGCGCCACAAAAAACAGGCATGCACTGGTAACGGTGCGTCTTTTTTTGTCGTGCATCGGAGGCGATCCACCTGCAAATTTTTAGCTCACCGCCCTCCTGGCATTGTTGAAAATTCAACAGTGCAGTGGTATAACAGACTGCATTGTTGACTATGGACCAGTGTCGGGATGGTTGTGCGCTGACCAAACTATACGCCTCGGGGTGTATAGTTTGGTCAACGCACGACCCTCCTAACATCACTACATATTCAACAGTGTGGTCGTTTACCAGGTCATACCGTTGACCATATCGAATTGCCAGAATGCAGTGTGCTGACAAAATTACCTGCCCTAGGGCGGATATTTCTGTCAATGCACCGCATTCCTGTTATTCGACAGGGTCAACGGTGCGGTAGGGTAACTAACCGCACTGCACTTTTTTTAAATTTTAAAAAATCATGGTGCACCGTATTTTTAAAAATCCAGTCGCGGTGCGAGCCGAACAGCTTGAGCGCACCACTCTTGAATTTTTTTTTGAAATAAGGTGAATTTTAAGCTATTTTAAAAAACTAATCCTCTAAAAGGTTTAATTATGGAAAAACAATGAAAATACCTGCACATTTGCTCGTCGAGGAGGCATATTAGGTGTAGAATTTGAAAAACTAAATTTTCCCACCATATTGTAAAATTCAAAATGGAAATGGTGGGAAATGGACAACAGCATTGCGTGCAATGGGAGCACTGATGGCAGGGCGCCTCACACAAGGTAAAGTTGCACCGGTGCTTGAGAGCTCTGGAGCACTGAAAAGTGAAAAATGCGGATTTTTGGCCATTATTTTTTTTTATTTAACCTTGTTCCGGTGCGTGGGTTTTATAGGTGCACTGGCGCGGTTTCTTAAAACCGCACTGGGCTATTTCAGTTTTGACATGGGGTTTTAGGACACCCTAGTGCATAATATTTGTAAAGCACCAATGCACTATAGTAATAAGACACACTGGGCGGGTTTGTACTAAGTGCACGGTGTCCCAGCGTGCCAATGTTTTGTTCGCATCGGTGTTGTCTATAGTTGAACGCACTGGTGTGGTTTAGGATGATAAACACACGAGAAGAAAAATACCTGCAAAAACCTCCACCAGCCAACTTCCTCTAGTAACCTCTGCTACAAACAGATGTCTGGGGTATTTTTATAAGGGGTTCCTCAAAAACATCCACTAGAGGGTCTTTTCCTTGTAGTGGTAGCCATATTAATTGGATTATGTAAGCTAAATGAGATGGAAAAGAAGAAAGTTTGGAGTTTTCATTAAGTAAAGAGAAATTAAGAATTCATTACCTAACTTTGGTTGAAAACATTGAAATTATTCAAAAGACAAAAATAGAGTGTATTAAAACAAATTCTAAGTCTTTATTTTCTTTTGAATAAAACAAAATAGAAAATAGTGATGAATTACTTCAGAAACACATAAATACGAGAGATAATCACTTCACCAACAATTTTACACGAGAATCCTGTGAAAGATATTTATATATTACTGAAATGTCCACTAGAACTTGGTGGAACAAATTTACAATAGTCTTCTTTGATGCAAAAACCAACCTCTACAAATTTGAATTCAGAAGTATTTATAAGCTTTGTACAAAATATCTTGATACAAATATCAAGATCAAGTTTTAAAAATATCTAACAACTGATTACATCAATTAATACAAAATTATAGGAATGCAGAAATTGTTCAGATTGCTAGCACTAAATTTGAAGAAAATTGTTAATGACTTGGCCCAAAAATGTGGTGCCTTGATGTTTGTTTGTTGGAGATGAAAACATTTTACTCAATGGTTTCACACAATTGATCCCATATTTCATCACTGTGGATAGAAAGATTGAGTAACTTTCTATAAACTTCATTGACCTATGTATATTTCTCAAAAGTTCGCTTGTTGATGAAAATATGTTTGATTTCAAGTTTTGTAATTAAATCAAACTCCAATGCTTCTAAGAAAGCTTTCCCTGTGATGTGTCCCTTGGTGCCTGCAAATTTGGATTTATCTGTTGCAATAGTGTAGAGATTCTGACAGTAATTTCGCAAGCTGATTAACCTGTCATTTGGTGCTACTAATCCTGGAAATACTCTCTAGTTCAAAAAATTGAACTTGATATGAAATCTCTGGACAACATTTTCCAAAGGCTAACATTTAGTTTCCAATTGGTTCATCAAATTTATCTTCTATAAAAAATTATTAATCTCTGGGATGGTCTCTTTCCTATCTAAAATATGAATCTATTCTAATTTTTTCCTTGTTTTTTTAATTCAAAACTTTAATCATAGTTGTGGCCTCATTTGATTTTTCTCCCAACATTGCTCTAACTTGTTCTATTGTTGCCTTGCACCTTTCAATCAATTCCTCTTGCTCAAAAATTATCTGAATGGATGGCCAAATTTCGGTAATGGCGTGATTTATTTCCATCCAAACATTCTCCTTGGCATGTGCCAAAGTTTGAGCCATCAGTGACTCGTTTTCCAGTTTTTCAATCTTCTCAGCAAATTGGTGAGATTTATGCAACTCAATTACATAGAGGGTGTCATTTTTTTATCTTTTTTCCTTCTAGATTCTTAAGTTTCTCCTTTAACTTGTCATTCTCTTGTCTCTCAAGAGACAGGTCTTGCATGGCTTTTGTTAAATCACTTGATGTTGATGTCGAATCCCCGGATGTCCCTACAACTGAAATTGGTATAGTTGTCACTGGAGCTATGGCTAATTGTGCAATCTGCTATTTTTCCTTGAGTAGATTTTCTATTTGCTCCTCCATCTCCATAATCTGTGCATTTTTCTCAATAATCAGTTTGAGCATGTCTTATTTATTCTTCTCATTCTCTTCTATTTCTTTTGCTTGTGGATCCTCTGTAGATGGTAACTTAAGTTTCTTCTTGAGTGTTTCTATCTCTGCATTATTTCTCTTCAAAATTTATTCCTCTCCTTTGACATTAGTGGGATCATAACCCAGATTCATCACTAAGTCCTCCAATGATTTGATTTTGTTGTCCATTTCCAATGAGGATATTTTCTCCAGCTTTAACTGTGTCTAGACATTGATGAGTGATGTCCTTAATTTTGAAACTGCCATAGCAGTGTTGGTCATGGTGGAGAAAATAATTTCTCCAGATTGTCTATGCATATCCATTTGATCTATAGGATATATTTGATTTGCATAAAATGAAAAAATAGTCGTAATATAGTCTGAAGGGGTTTTTGGAAATGGAACTTGAGTCTGTAAGAATACCATCTTCATTATTCCTTTTTCACTGTAAAATGATATTAATAATATATGTTTCGAAGTAGAGTTTTGTTTCCAAAACTAAGCATATGTGTTGGCCTTAAGTGCTTCATTCTTCTGTTTAATTTCCAAAAAATTATTGAAGATATTTGGCTCATCTGGGTTATCAACCAACTCTATCGACTAAAGTACTTTTGAATGATCCTGTGAGGTTGAGGAGGATGGAGTATCAGAGAAAAGGTCCTCTAATCCTGTTGAGACATGTTGACCAGTCATGACTATGGTGTCTTGTTCCTCATCACCCTGAGTGGTGACTAACTCGGGGCTTGTCTTTTGCCTTTTATGATAGATGATGAATTCCTTGGCACTAATCTTAGTAATTATTGAAGATGTTTCTTCCCTCTATATTTTGTCCTGTTTCTCTTGAGGCAGTGGAATTTGGGAGGTGGTTGTTAAAATAATCTGCTCTTCTGCTTCTTGTAGTGTATTCTCCTCCCAATGATCTTGATTCATGAATTTCTCAATCTCTAGTCTGGGGGTATGATTGTAAGGTGTGGTTTTGTGCTCCACCCTCAAATTAGAAATTATGTTGAAGGGGTCATATGATCAGGTAAAACTTGGCTGAAAATTCCTCTTCTTGAGCACTGAATTTGTCTCGTTCCCTGTTGTTGTGCTATTGCATATAAAAGGTCCCACTTGTGTCTTAATCTTAAACTGTGACTTCCTTTTACCTGAAACAAAGTAGATTTCATCCATATTAATCATTTGTCTTATATATTCCAGAGAAAAAATCGTCATTGGAACATATTTGGGCAATATGTATGGAGCCAACTCACACCCATAAACTCTTATTTATGTATAACTCTGGTATAAATACCAATCTCCAGTCTTGGTCTACTCACTTAGGTGAAAAATAATTTCGATTTCTGGACTGATCCTTGGCTTAATTTTTCTATTAAGAAGCCCTACAGTTGTATGTGTTATCACAAAACTGTACTTGATTTTCTACTGATCAGACAACTCTATGTAATTGTTTCAAACCAGGTTTTGAATGAAGCTTAGCCTCTTCAGTCTAAGAGGGCTCTCTTAAAGGGGTTTATGATATTAGATAATGATAGTACTAGATGGCTAACTCTATTTGAAAAGTAACTTGATTTTTTATGTATGTAGGTTGAAAATAATGCAGGCTTACTACCATTGGGCTTATGGAGTCAATAATTAGTAGTTTCAGTGGCAAGGTTTCTTGACATGGAAGCTGAGGTAGATAGGGGTTTTTAACAAAGTAAAATTACACATAGAACATAGGGAAACACAGTCATTTCATCAATAAAGGAAGTCAAAGCATAAACATATGAATTCTGAGTAATAGAGATGAAATCTACTGCAAGTGTTAAACATAAAGATATAGATCAGAAATACATTAAAAACCCCATAATAATATCAGGTCTGTCAAGAAGAAAGACACTCTATATTACTGATATAAGTCAAAATACATAAAGCAGTAGTTTGGTGCAAAAAATATCCAACCCCTTACTACTTTGATAATTTGCCTTTAAATAGACATTCTTATAACAAGGATGATTTTCCTTATGGCTAGATTCATCGAATTCTTCCTATGACACATCACATAACTGAAAAACATATCTTCTAACAAGAAAATGACAGGTACACCCTAAAGAAGACATTTCCTAATAGAACTTAAACTCCTATTTATTACATCAGTCAATATTATCTTTGAAACAGTTACATGTCAGTTACAAATAACCATCACATGCTCAAAAATTCTATGACATAGTTCATCACCACTTTACATATTAAAAACCCCCCTAGATATGTGGAACAAAACCCTATTTTTCAGGAATGCAAGACCTTTATCTTAAACGAGAGCTTTAGCTGATGAGTTGTCTCCACAACACTTTCTTCAAGTCATAAATTTTTGATATTAAGGTCCCTTTACCTATTGGAGGAGTCCAGTTGTCCAAAACTTCCATTGGGATGCTCCAAAACCTTCAACTAGCTCGCTACGAAAAGAAGCTTTTGCACCCAAAAATTTTGCTCCTTTGTTGTTCCATAGTGTCAACCAAGTCATGACACATCACCACCATTAAACTCCCTCCTTAAAAACTACAAAAAGTGATTTTGGAAGCAAATAGGATGCTACAAAAATTTTCGTAGCGTTTTCCTGGCTTTAATCCTAGGAAACGCTATGAAACTGTGAAAAAGTGCAGAATTTCTAGATTTCAAAATTTTCTCCAAAATGTGACCTCTAGCTATAAAAACTTGATCTTTAGCATGCCATGAACCTTATAAAACAAATTTAATCTTAGCTTAAGCTCCCTATGGTGTTTCCTCTTCATTAATGATCAGTTGAACTATAGGCTCCTCAACCACAATCATCTTTAAACCTTTCTTCTCTAGCTCTTCATGAATCAGTTCCAATTGTTCTTGAAGGTCTTTGACTTGGTCCTTTAGTGTTCTATTCTTAGATTGCAAGTGCAGGTTCATTTTTCTAATATACTTCACCTCTCCTCTCAATGGTAGAGTCTATTTGATCACTTTCTCAGTGTTCTCCAAAGTCTTTGACACACTTAGGACTTGTTCTTCCCAAATTTCTTTCATTTTCTCAAATTGTATCTTTTGAACCTTGTGCTTCCTTGCCTCTTTCTTTAAGAATGATATTTCATCATTTTCTAGCTTCAACTGTTCCTTAAGGATTTCAATCTCTGTTTTCACATTTATTTTCTCTTTTCCCTTCTTTTTCTTGATGACCAGATCTTATTTTGCAAGTGAGGAAAGATCAATGATGCTTGGTGGAGGTTGAACAGTTTCAGTGACCTTCTGGGTTTCTTCGCTACTTTCCAAGACTTTTCTGGAATGTCTTGTCATTGGTTTTTTGGATTAAAACATGAATCCTACATCTTCCCCTGCAAACTCTAACTTTTTAGTTGTTTTGGCTTTCTTGAGCTTCCTTCCTCCCTCATCTATGTCTTCAACTTGGACTATGGTAGTTTCTTCAATATCAGTAGCATGCAAAATGTCCTCTAAGTTACCCTTAGCCATTGTTTGGCTTCTTGTAACCCTCTTGCTGCCATGGTTGCTCATTTTTGGATTTTGTTTTGCAGGTGTAGCTTTGGGTGAATCAACCTTTTGCAATGGCTTTGTCTACATGATCACTGGCTCAACTTGCTCTGCCACTAAAGGTGATGGGATATATCTAGGTTTGGGAGTCCTTTTGGGAGTGACAGCATCTACTTCAAAACCACCGATGAACAGAAAATATGACCAGTCTATACACAATCTCTTTAAATCCTCTAAAACCAGCAACTTGATTAAACCATGATGAAAGAGCTAGGTTTCATTTCCTTCCTTTTTAACTTGGACCTTATCTGACATTTTAGCTAAGCTTCTGTATAAGTAAAAAGGTAAATCAAGAGACCTCTTACCCACAAAATGAAGCATAAGCCTAAGGTGGTAGGAATAGACCATGTGATATCTCCCTTCATAGGTGAAGTACTTTTGAATAATTAGTAGCAGCTTTGAGAAGTTGTCTTTCATGTAGCTCCTTAGGATGGAATTTGTGAGATCAATCTTATTATGCTCTGGCTTGATAAATTCCTTACATTCTTGCATGGTGAACTTGAAGCCTTTGAACCATTGTTATCCTCCTCTAGGGATTATTATTGCCACTGCAATGGTCTCTTGTGTTAATTTGAGGTTTAACATCCCCACCTTTGAAGTTGTCCCATTGAAACTGATAGAAAACTCATTGGAAACCTGCACATGGCACCCTTGCAATCTTTGGCAAAACTGCAAACACCCTGTTCTTCTAAAAACCTCTAATGCAATTGGATATTCATTAATCAAATTCATGTTTGATAGCTCATATCTGAGGCAGCGTCCACCTTTTTTGGCCTTCCTCTTTGTAGCCATGATTATTTTATAACCCCTCTTCCTCGCTTGATCAGTGACACCTGCAACTTTTGAAAATGCCAGCAACCAGCTTAGCTTGGTGAAATAGCTCTCTAGAACTCAATAGCATGCAAAGATGAAGCAAAGAATGAAAAATGACTCAATTAGGTAATGTTTTAAAGTTTCGATGACAACCCATGGCTTAATCATGACTCATACATGCTAAAAACAGTAATAATGACCTCAGCCATGACCTTTGTACCTTGATTTAACCCTAACTGACTCAAATGACATCCACCCTAACACTTCTAATCATGGATTGACACCTTGCAACGGATTTGAAAATACAGACAGAAATACCCCTTTCTGTAGCATAGTTAGTTCAATTCCCGACAGTTTTACTATGAAACTATTAGCAGTTTCGTAGCGAAAACTACCTTTTTACAGTGAAACTCGCTATGAAAACAAGAAAAACTGGCTAAAGTGACCTTTTCGAATTTGAAAGCTTCGGAAATGAAATATGTCTGAAAATGATGACTGATGGGACATGATATGACTTGAATGGCGGTGGGTTTGGACCTTAGGATAGGTTAATATGAAAAATTTAAATTTTTCCTTTACCAATTTGTGACAAATGAACTCTATGACCATACCTTTGACAAATGAACTCTAAGACAATGTCAAATGATGTTTCACTTTTTCTAAGTGATAATAGTATGAATAAACCTATCTATGAATTCTGCAAAATTAAACTCTGTTGAATTTCTTCTCACCAATGAGGTCCATTGTATCACTGACTGACTGACTCCTTGATCATCTTCCTTGTGCAATGTTATTGGATATCTGTCCCCTTGCTGAAAAAGAAACATGTAAACTAATACAGATGCATACTTGAACATGCATTCTGAAGTGATATTCATCAATTGTTCATGCATATTGTTTGCCAAAAATTGACTGAAATTGGACATGAATGCTTGCTTGTATTCCTTGGAAAAAATGGAAAGAAAACCTAAAATAGGTTCTCCACCCACTGGTCTGACCGATACCCTAGAAGGAAAGATATTAAAGAAACAATATGTTTAGCTTTTTCTAGGAACATGGAAGTTGGGTAAGGGGGATTATTCTTGGGGAGTTGAACATCCTCTGGGAGGAAAATCTCAAAAATTTGGGCTCTCTGAGGGAAGGTGAGTTTATGATAAAAATCCATAAGGGAAGTTGTAGAAAAATGATTGAGGGAATCATTTTCAGGAATCAATAACATTTTATTGATGGTTTTTGGTGAAATTGTGACCAAAATGTCTCCACTCTGGGCCACAATGGTTCGTTGCAAAAGTGTTAACACTGGAAAATCGTACAGACAAAAAACATTGAAAATTTCAGGCAGAAGGTACATATAAAGGCTTCTAGAGAAGGGATACATTAGGAAGAGCCAAAAAAATTATTTCTTCCTAAGTTCAAAGGATAAATTTGTGGACAGCGCAGAGGAAACAAAGGCTTTTTGCGCAGAGTGCGGCTTTTTCTTCGATAGCCACGCACAGCGCGGCTATCCCTTCGATAGCCGCACAGTTTTGGGGATGATAGAATGTCACCATCTGGGACCACTTGGCACACTTGGTTAAAATTATTGCCACTCAACCTAACCAAGTACAATAATCTTTGAGCCACCTTGAGGCCTTAATGAAACACACAAAGGAATCATACCTCCACTCTTGTTTCACCATCCATCTTGGGCCAAGAGGAGGGAAAATTTGAAAATGTTCTATAAAAGCTAGCCTTGGGAAAAAGAATAGGAGACACATTGTTATGCTGGAAAAATTGCTCCATAGAAAACCAGCATGTGCTTTCAAGCAGTAGAAGGATTGCAAGGACTCAATTGTTGGCCACCCAACATCTCAATCCAAGAGAGAGGAATTCACAACATGTTCGTCGATCTACCATCCTTTGAGAGGGAAGACTGGCTTGCTAAAATCTTGAGGGGAAGAGACCTCATTGTCTTGGGTATTGAAGCTCCATAGCTCAAGGGATCCACTACAAGAGATTTAACATTCTATCTTTTATTACCATAAACACCTAATAAAGGGATAATCTCTCCTTTTTTGAGGTATTAGTGTGTTTGCTCTATTGAGCGTGTATATTGTGCATGTTGTTTTGCTTTTTTTTTATTGTTTACGTCCTATGCCATGTTTCCTTTCTAACCTTGCTTATTACACGTTGAACATGTTCCACTAATGTTTAACAAACCATTTTGGCATGTGACTCTTATGTAGGTAAGCAGCCTCCCTACTAAGAAAAGTGTATTTCATACGCCCATGCACCAAATACACTGCCACATGAATGGTGACTCCATTGGATTATTTCTTTTGAGTTAATGGTTTTTGATGTAGGTCCTTCTTCTTGCTCAGCTTGCTGCAAATCACCCATGCATCCTCTCAGCATCTCCAATCACACTTAGTGAGAAGTTTTGCACAACAGAGGAAGGAATTTTTTCATTCTACTGAACTGTGCACATTACACTCTGACAGACACACGCTTCGAGCTTGTGAGAAGATAACCCATGCGGTAAGCCAGCAAGTAATTTTTGCTTGATTTTTGCCATTTTTTCAGTTGTATAGTGCTTGGAAACCCATAAAAAAATTTCCATCACCGTGTTCTTGTATTTCATGACTGATTAGGAATATTACTTACTAAAACTTAGCTTAAAGAAACTAAGAAGTTTTAATTTTAGTTTTTTATTTTTGCAAATCATACATAGTTTAAGTAGGAAAAAGTATGTGGCCTGGAATCCACATATGTTGTCCGAACAAATGATCTGTTGATAAACGATACAAAACACATAGCATAATTAGCATAAAAGTAAGTGGCTCATATATCCACATATCTTTAGCTAATTCGAGTTTTTTCAATTTTTGCATTAGAGTAGTTCAATTTTGTATTAGGAATTAGGACTAGGACAAAACTGTCACAAAGAAATCAATTAATCTCTACCACCCTTGCACCTCACGGTGAGCTTGGATATGCACATGAACACTTTCCTAAGACAATTTTCCATCTCCCTCTAGTGCAAACATAGTCTAACTAGGAAAGCTGTAAGCGGCCCATAATCCACACATCGTTTTTTTGCAAGGAACAATCACACATAGGGTAATTAGAAAAGGATTGTAAAGGATCAGCGCATATCCACATCTCATAACACTTGTGATTGTACACTCCAAATCACACACAAAGCATCGATAAGCATTGGACCAAAAGGCACCCAGTGCGTTGGGACCTTTACCCTCTTCTTACAGTTATTTCACCAAGGCACACCCTAAGAAAAATTGAACTCTCTAAAAATAATAATTAACCGAACTCACTAAATTCTCCCCACAAGGGCCACAAAATAAATTATAGTTCAGGTTAAGACCATCGGGGGTAGGCATCCAATAAGTTGTCGTGGTCATAATACATTTTGAAAAATAGATGTTGACTTTTTAGGGAGCTTCAAACCCATGTATCTACCCACGTAATGAATACCCGAACGTTACCAGAGACCCATTTCAGAGGGGGTTAAGCTTAGGCCAAGTGCATGTGGTACTTTTTGGGGCTACCTGGCCCATCTAGTGCTTGGTACTGGTAGCTGATTACCAAGAAGCTCAAGGCTCGAATGCTCACGTGAGACAATGATACTTTAGTGTCCAATTCTAGGGCATCCTTCCCTATAGGTGATGGTGAAGGCAACACTTGATCCTCATACCATTACCTTGGTCGATTCTTCAGCTACTGGAAGGTGTCACTAGTTCACATTAACAAGCTAATTAAGTTAATTTTTACAATTGATTTTTTATTTTGTATCCCACATTTAAAAAAAAGTTAATCTAAACCCATAATCTTGGCTATATATTAATTTTCCTTAATTGTAATTTTAATCGCACATTCAACAAAACTTAAAGTAATCCCACAATTTTTGCTTCATTGTATATTTTATGAAAAATAATATTTTTTTTATTTTTTTACTCTTTTTTTTAAATTTATACATATATATTTTTTAAATATCATATCTTAGAGGAAAAAAAATGTATTTATAAAATTTTTAGGGAAAAACACAAAAAAAAACATATTTTTTAGGACTTTGAAATGGAAAAAAATAATTTTTTAAATACATTTTCGTAAAAGACAAGAGAATCTCTTACACCTCTCTAAGGTGGCTCCTAAGAAATTCTGGAGGCAGATTCTAACTAGGAAAACTAAAGATAATAATAAAATTTCTTTAAATGATTGGAATTCCTAACTTAAAAAGCTTTATAAAACTCCAAGTGCTAGGGATAACTTTGAAACCCTGCTCACAACGAAAGAAGTTTTCTCATTAGAAGACATTGATTTTTGGGTTAAACGCCTGGCAAATGGGAAAGCTAAAGACATTGAAGGTTACCAGGCGGAAAGCTCAAAAATTGGAGGTCCTGTCCTCATCCCCCACATCCACAAGCTTTTCAACCAAGCGGTCAAACAAGGGTTCCCTGAACCTTGGACTCAGAGCCTCATTATCCCTATTTTTAAACGTGGGGATACAAATAACCCCTCTAATTATCGGACAATTATGATCATCCCTCTCTTGGCCAAGTTATATGGTATTACTTTGGAAAAGAAGTTGAGAATTTGGCTTGAAAGTGAAGGTAAGCGGGCTAAAGGCCAAGCGGGTTTTAGAAGGCAGCACTCAACAACGGACCACCTCGATATGCTTAGGATCATTGTGGAGGAATGCCGCAAGGATAAATCCAATCTCTTATGTTGCTTTGTGGACTTTAGAAAGGTTTTCGATATGGTTCCTAGAAACAACCTATGGAATAGATTAGAAGAGCTAAATGTTCCTTTTGAGCTAAGAGCGACCGCTATAATATTATAAGAGAATGTAATTGCCAAGTTAAAGAGAAATCAGGGGTGGTCGAAAGATATTAAGTGTAATATCGGAGTTAAACAAAGTTGCCCCCTCCCCCTACCCTATTTGGCATTTACATCGACAAGCTAGAAGGTTGTTTAGAGGAAGCAGGATGTGTTGGCATGATCTTAGCTGGGATAGTCATCATCCTTCTTCTCTATGCTGATGATATTGTTCTTCTCGCAAGGTGCCTAATCGTATCTGACATATAACCAGATTAAGGATTTCTACTCTACCATGGGTATGTCTATTAACACTGACAAAACAAAAGTTATGATTATCAAATCCAAGAAGGGCACTTACGCTAATTTTATGTATGACAATAGTAACTTGGAGGAAGTGTCTTCTTACAAGTACCTAGGAATTGATATTCATCACAAGCTCAATTGGAACTATAGCATTTAGAAAAGGATTAATGGGGGGTGGAAAGCCTATTTTTGTCTTGAAGATAATTGTAAAACGACAAACCTCGTAATGTGGGATAGAAAGAAGTTCCTCTTTGAAACTTTAGTCACCCCTGTTATCTTATATGGATGTGAGGTTTGGGGTTGAAGCATCTCTAGAGAATCCTGGAGAAATATTGAGCAATCCAGAAGCGTTTTATAACGTATAACCTTAAAATTAAAAGCAATACACCCTATCCTATTCTCCTTATAGAAGTGGGTCTTTCCCCTATCGAGAGCCTAGCTATGACTAGGCTTTTGTGGTACAAGCACAAGCTCAATAGCATATGAGACCATAGACTTCCTAAGCTAGCTTTAAATTCTAGCCAAAACCACCTAAGGCTTAAACGAGGTTGGTATAAAGACACCAGGGCCTGGTTAAACCATTGGGAGATCGATGAGAATGTTGCATTTCAAAAGATTAATAACATTAAAAAAATTGTTACCTCTAAGTTCAAAGAAAAAATGTGGTGTTAGAAAGATCTAGCAGCTAAAAGAAAATTAAGATATTATAAGGAGGTCATCAACCCCACCCTAGAAGATCAAAAGTATCTCTCTGTTTTAACTAGCTCAAAGAAGAAAATTAATATAGCAAAGATTAGAACGAAATCTCATAAGCTCCATAGTGAAGCAGGTCGTTGGACAGTTCCTAAAACACCATGGATGGAAAGGATCCGCCATCTCTATGAGAATATGAACATCGAGGATGAAAATCACTTCCTCTTAGAGTGCCCTGCGTACAACCACATTAGAGCTCAATTTCATAATCTTTGTTGATACACTGACCTTCCTAGCCTTTTAAGATGTCAAAATTATAGTGAGCTCGGGAGGCTTCTCTCCAAGCTTTTTGAGCATAGAAATAAAATCTTAAATCAAACTAAATAACTCTTTTCTTTAAGTCTGATAGACCAAAGATTGGTCTCAGTGAACATTCACCATCATGATCATCAACAAAAAAAAAAAAAAATCTTAAATTAAGAATAAAAAAAAAAAAGAAAAAAAATCAATATTTATTTTTATTATATTTAAGAATGAAAAAAGAAAAAAAATCAATATATAATAAAAATAAATATATTTTTCTGTTATATTTGTTTTTTGATAAATTTTATTGTATTTTTGAAAAAACCCTTAAACTAAAAATAATTAAAATTAAGGAAAAAATTAAAGAAATCAAAATTAAACATAAAATTTAAAAATTAAATAGTAAAAACAATTTTAAAAAGTAAAAGTTAAAATTAAAAATAAAATAAATAAATTTGAAAAATAAATTTAAAATTTAAAATTTTCAAAAATATAAATTAAAAAAAAAAAATCAAAAAGAGGGTCGAGGCTTGATGTCGGGCATCAACCCTCGACACAAACATTGTGTTCAACATCGACCCTTGGCTGTGTCGGGTGACAAAGTGTCGTTGGCACGTCATCGACCCTAGGTGGCGTAAGGTACCAAAGAGCTATCGGTGCGGCTAGTGCCGCAAACGTCACCCTCCAAAATTTATTATTGTTATTTTTTATACACTTTTATTTTATTTTTTAACTTTAAATTTTATATTTTTTAATTTTAATTATTATTTTTTAATTTTAAATTTAAATTACTATTTTTTAAAATTTCAATAATTTTTCTAATGGTTTAATTTTTAATGTTTTTATTATTTTGTTTTTTTGTTTTTTATTGTTAATTTTTATTTTTATTTTATTTTTTTTCATTGTTGCTTTAAAATTATGTTATTAAAAAAAAATTAAATTTTAAATTTTTGAAGTTAATTTTAGTTTTGTATTATTTTTTATTTAATTTATTTAAGTCAATGTTTTTTTTTTAAGTTTAGTATTATGTTTTTTGTGATTAAATTTTTTGTTTTATTTTTAATATTGTTGTGCAAAATTGTATTTATTTTCTATTTATATTTTTATAATGTTATTTTTTATAGATGTTATAATTTTTTATTTTAATTTAGGATTATGTGATCTATATTATGAATGTTGAGAGATTTTTCAGGAAAAATCACATAAAGAAATTTTAAGTCGATGTGTTTCGAACCATCTAGTGTGTGTGTCTTATCTTCAGGACAAGATGAAGAACCAGAACATTGCATTAGATTAAATAGATGAAGAGAGATGTTTTCTAGCCATTAGAATATAACAACTAGTTTTGACTAAAGAATAATCACTAATTAATAAACAATTTTTTTAACTAAAATAAAGTAGTAAATGAAAATTAGTTGTAAATAAAGAATTAAATTATTATTATTATTATTTTATTCAAAACAAAGGTGTAATAATAAGGTCAAACTTAATTATTCTAAACAATAAAATTGAAAATTAGTCATAAGAAAATGAAAAAAAAAAATTATAAATAAAATAAAAATAATAAAGTCAAAATTTTACTATTCTAAACAATAAAACAAAAAATAGTAATAAGAAAATGAAAAAATAAAATAAATAAAATATAAATCAAAATAATGAATTAACTCAATTTTATTATTTAAATCCAAAAAAAAAAATAGAAAAGTAAATAAAATAAGAAAAATAGGAATACCAGCAATTTTAATTAAAATAATAATAATAATATTATAAAAACTTAGGAATACATGGTAGGGATCCAACCCCTGCTAATACTCCAACCATCAACCATTGTCTCTATTCAGATTGATAGGCCTCCTTTCAATTTCTAAGGCCTCCCTAAATTTATAGTGATGAAAATGATCATTCCTTGCAATGACCCTCGCCTCTTCAATGCATATATGATGTTTTGGCTTTTCTGCATATTCTTCGAAAGCGGAGGAGCAAGACCTTCCATGTTTGATGTCAGCTAAGTGCTCAAAAATCCTTTGATTAATTGAGCGACCAGTTCCACCAACGTATAGAGTCCCACAGGAGCACGGGATGACATAAACACCTTTCCCATCTTTAGGGTTCACAAGGTCCTTAATTGATCTTAGGGAACTTCAAATAGTGTTTACGGGCCTAAATGTCGAATGAACCTTACCTTATGCTTCTTCATCATCTTAGCAATCTTGTCTATGGTTCCTTGGATAAAGAGAATATGAACCCCTGAAAACCGATCTTTAAGATCATTTTTAATCTTAGAGCCTTTTTTAGCCTTAAGGAAGGCTCTAAGACATTGGTGCTTACTATAATCATTATTATTAAATACACTAAGGAGATGGGGTTTTTCATCATTAAGGTGGATTTCATCATAAACTCGTAATTCTTGAGTGGCTAAGTTGTCGAGAACACATCTTTTGAGCGGGGAAATGATCCGAGTTCACATGAAGATATTTATTAGTGTGAGTTTTATTCTGAAAAATATGGTGACAAAAAGAACCATCATCTATCTTTGAAATAAGAATGTCAAGGAAATGGATTCTTCCATTAATTTCACATTCCATAGTAACCTTTATGGAGCTAGATTGATTGTTAAGATGCTGGAAAAAGAGCCCCGACTTTTCCCCACCATGAGACCAGATGACACAAGTGTCATCCACAAACCTTTTCCAAATATTAGGTTGGAATAGAGTTGAGGAAAAGGCCTTAGATTCAAAGTCCTCCATAAGTAGATTAGCCACTACTGGGGAAAGGAGGGAACCCATGGCAACTCAAGTTTGATCATAAAATTCACCTTCAAAACTGAAGAAAGTAGAAGTAAGACATATTTCAACCAAATAAGTTGTATCTGGGTCCATAATGTGTTTGATGACTTCAATGTTCTCATTAATGGGGATATTAGTGTACAAGGAGACCACATAGAAACTGACCAAATTATCACCATGATCCAACCTTATACCATTTAATTCGTTGACAAACAAAGATGAATCTTTGATAAAGGATTCAGTCTGACCAACAAGAGGTTTTAGCTTATTGTCTAAAAACTTAGCAAGAAGATAGGTCAACCCTCCAATTGATCAGGAGTTCATAAATTTTGCTCAAAATTCAAAGTTAGAAGATTGGGTTGAAACCAGGATGGTTGCATACATCTCGTCTTCCTGATTCTAGCACCACAAATGATTCGATAAAATGATGTCGTATGATCAAGATATCGTGTTCTGATCGAAACACAAATTTTCGACAGTTTGACCAGGTTTTAATGGGATGCACGGTTAGCAAGGTGGAGGTACAGTCAGCAAAAAAGAATATTTTGAAGAATATTCCTTTCCACTGGACCAATCAATGGATGAAAAGTGTCAACCTCTTATTCGAAGGTACGGTTTGGAGAGGGCCAATCAGAAGGTGCCACGTGGCCAACCCTGAGGCCGCCACGTGGCTTTGAAACTGTGTGGTAAAATTTTGGTTGGGTCCGCAGGAATCGACCTCGAGACCTCCCACCAGGAATGCATGTGGTTTAGCACCCGAGCTACATGATGTGTCTTAACCATATGGCAAGTCGGGTTGCATTTATTGTTTGTTGTAATGGAATTTGGGGGTTGGGAACGCTTCCCAACCTACTAGCAGTTCCACAAGTCATGTCACATGGAAAAATTTATGCCAAGAAACCAGCAGTTAACGCAATATCCGCCAGCTTCAACCCACAACTCAACCAGAGTATCAAACCATTCAACTGCATTTATATGCCGAGTTTCGCCGACAGTTACGGTTATGTCACGGTTTGGGGGGTGCGCATGTGGCCACCCCCAACTACTAACATTTATTACTGCAGTTAGATTCGGCGGAAGGTTAGCAAGTGTGCCATTTTGGGAAGAAATTTTATTTAGCTCCAGTTAAGTGGAGTTCTCCACTTTTAGTGGAGCTTTTCTGGGTGAAACTGGGCAAAAGAGTAGGAGACTCAATTTTCACCCATTCCAAGTGAATGAAGAGTCATTTTTGACTAATTAGAGCATTCTGGAGCCATTGGTGAAGAGAAAATAGCCATTAGAGCACCGTAACTACATGTAATAGAAAATTTTTGAGCATAATGAAAGATGGACATGCCATTGGGAGCTGGACCAACAAATGTAGCCCAGGAGGCGTGAACTGCTTCATCATGCCTGTTATGTAAAATTCATGTGGTGACTTATTTTTCTATTTTACACTACTTTTCAGTGTTATTTAAGCTTATTTTATTCTCCTAATTCACTACAAATCACCTACAATTCATGGACAAGCACCTTAAACCTCATGCAAACTAATGAACTGATTATGCACATGTTTTTAAACTGAAAAGACACTTAGCACAACAAAACTAATACAGTCATTTTTTATTAGATTGGTATCAGAGCTAGAGTTTATTCTCTGGTGTTTTTTTGTGCAAAGAATTGTTTAACTGTTTGCAAGTTTTAGATGCTTACAAGGCTCAAGCTCAAAAGAGAAGAAGGCAAATTGGTGGAAGCAGAAGGGTCTCAGAAAGAGCCAAATCAAAGGAGAGAAAGATTGCCACAATATCCACCACCTAGTTCACCTCCTAAAGAAGCAGAAGCTCCATTAAGCATGCCTCATGAGGAAGGAGAAATCCATGAAGAAGTTGATGCCAAGGAGGAAGAAAGACTGTTTAGGAAAGCATTTCTTGACATGACTGAGATGGTTAGAATCATTTATCAAGAAAGGAATGAGAGACTGGAAGGAGAAGGATCTAAAATTCACAAGGAAGGAAAAGGATCTTCAGGAGGTCACCATGATGAAGACAAGTCAAAGAAGGGAAATGGAGGAAATGGAGGCAATGGATATCCATCATCCTCATCGTCATCATCATCATCCTCTGCTTCTTCTTTAGTACATCAGCCACACAAGTCAAGTCTTTTTTTAAAACTTGATGTTAATTTTGAATTACCAATGTTTAATGGTGAAGTCAATGCAGAAAAGCTTGATAATTGGATTAGACAATTGGAGGTCTATTTGAGAATACATAACCTTCAAGATGATGATACAAAAATTCAATTAGCTTCACTGAGAATGGAAGGTGCGGCACTTGTTTTGTGGGAAGCCAAGACAAAGGAGGAAATCAAGAAACATGGTAAGATTATTCTATCATGGTCAGATTTCATTACTGCTATTAAACAATAGTTTTATCTATTAGCTCATATGCAGAAAGCCATAATGAACTAGCAGAACTTTAGGCAATTAAAGGGACAAAATGTGCAAGAATACACCCAAGAATTTAGGAGAAGAGCTCTCTTATTAGGGGTAGATTTGCAGAGCCAAGAAACTTTGCTGAAGTACATAGGAGACTTACATAGCTACCAAAACATACTATTCTCATGTTTAGCCCCACTAGTCTAGATGAAGTATGTGTTCAGGCCACACATCTAGAAGCTAGAGGGAAGAACATTTTTGAAGAGGGTTGAAATAAAGGGTAAATCTAAGGAAAAGACCTCAAAAGGTAAAAACAAAAAGAATTCATATGTTAATAAAGAGGGAGAAAAAGTGGTTTGTAAACATTGTTCAAAGAAGGCCATGATGAAACTCATTGTTGGAATTTACATCTTGAATTAAGGCCAAAGAAACCCAATAACAAAGGGAAACAGAAAACTGCAGCTACAATTCAACATGATTTAGGATCTGATTCAGGTGATGAATCTAAGATTACAACCATGGGCCTGAAGAACATGAAGGGAAAATAAATTGAAACTAAACCTAGTACCAGTACATCAAACTGTCACATAAACACTCCAATTGAAGAAGAAAGAATAGAATTGTTTCATGTGAGGGTCATATCCAAACATACCAAGATTGACACATTGTTTGACAGTGGGTCACAAGAAAACTTAATCTCTAAATATTTGGTCAAGAAACTTAACCTTGAGACCATACCACATCCAAAACCATGTCCATTGGGTTGGATTTGTAAGGATGAAAATTACAGGTTCAAAGAAATGTATATTGCGGTTTGCAATCACTGCAAATTTTGTTGACACAGTTGAATTAGATGTGGTTCTGCTTGACATAACTGGTATTGTATTAGGGAGTCCTTACTTGTATGACAGGAAAGCGATCTTCCATCGCCATGATAAAAAGTATCATTTATTCAAATATGGCAAGGATTTCATTGTTAGAGCACATCGCAAGAAGACAAACATTGCTATGGTAAATGTTGGACATGTGAAGAGGCTGGTAAATTCAAGTAAGAATTTTTTTCTTCTTATGATTAAGCCTAAAGATGATGTTAATCATGAATATTTTGAAGGATGTGATCCTAAGTTGAAATCAGATTTATATGATGTGGTTAATGGACATCATGAGATGTTTCAGGAGACAATAGGATTGCCTCCAAAAATAGAAATTCAACATGAGATTCAGTTGCAGCAAGATTGTCCTCTTCCAAACATTGGTATGTATCGCATGTCGATAATGGAGAATGCTTAAATAAAGAGGAAAATCAAAGAGATTTTGGATAAAGGAATCATAAGTCCAAGCACCCTGCCATGTGATTCACACATAGTCTTGATACCAAAGAAAGATGGGACTTGGCACATGTGTGTAGATTTTCGAGCTTTGAACAAGATTACGGTAAAAAATCGTTACCCACTCCCAAGAATAGATGATTTCCTTGATCAGCTAAAAGAAGCAAAGTTTTTCACTAAGTTATATTTATGAAGTGGATATCATCAAGTAATAATTGCAAAAAGTGATATATGGAAAACTGCATTCAAAAGAAAACAAGGACTCTTTGAGTGGCTAGTTATGCCTTTTGGTTTGTGTAATGCACTGGCAACTTTCATGCGAGTTATGGATAGTGTTTTGCGACAATTCATTGATGATTTTTTTATTGTGTACTTAGATGACATATTGATTTTCAGAAAAACAAGAGAAGATCATGTCTTACATGTGAATAGAGTGCTTGATATTTTGAAGAAAGAGAAATTGTTTCTTAAGATGTCAAAGTGTGAGTTTGCAAAGACTTCTTTGGTCTATTTGGGACATATTGTAGGAGGAGGAGAATTGAGGATTGATCCTTCTAAATTGGAAGCCATTGTGAATTTGTCTACACCCAAAACAGTAACCTAGGTAAGAAGTTTCTTAGGTGAAGCTCAATATTGGAGAAAGCTTATTGCTAACTTTTCTTCCATCGCAGGTCCTATGCATGTAGTGACAAGTGTGAAGAAAGGCTTCCAATGGGGAGGAAAACAATAGAAAGCTTTCGAATATTTAAAATAAAAGATCAATTCAACTCCAGTCCATGCATTACCAAATTTGAGACAGCCATTCGAGATACAAACCAATGCTAGTGAATATGCCATGGGCACAGTACTTTTGCAGCATGGTAAGCCTATCGCATTTCATTCTGAAAATTTTAATGGTGTTGTGACTAATTATCTTACATACGAAAATGAACTATATGTGTTGGTAAAAATATTCAAGAAGTGGAAACACTAATTTATGGGTAAAGAGACTATTGTACATACCGATTACCAACCATTACAGTACTTGCAGTCACAAACAAAATTGCAGCAAGCAAGAAATTTTAGGTGGATGGGATTTCTTCAATAGTTTCACTTGGTTATAAGGTACAAGAAAGATATTTTCAATAAAGTTGAAAATATTATTTCAAGACCAATCATTAGTCCATCTACTTTACTCAAAAATGATTCTGTTGTACATGAGAGTTACATAGAACAATATGCACATGACATTGATTTTCAAGATGTGTATGCTATTTTGAGTGAAGGGAATCAAGTTGAAGAAAAAGATTATCACATGCATAACAATTTTTTGTTTCATTTTGGCAAGCTATGTATTCCACAAGGAGAGAGGCCAAGTGTAATGAGAGAATCTCAATCTTCTCTTATTGTTGGACACTTTGGGGTAAGCAAAACAATGGCGCATCTACAGAGGCATTGTTATTGGCCTCGCATGATAGATAGTGTGTCACATTTTATAAGAGGTTGTTCTATGTGTACAACAAGTAAGCCTAGTAATAGGAAGCTTGGGTTGTACACGCCACTACCGGTACCATCAAGGCCATGGGAGAGTGTCTCCATGGACTTTGTTGGAGGTTTACTTGTGTCAAGAAAGCAACATGACTATCTTTATGTAGTTGTGGATAGATTCAGTAAAATGTGTATACTTATGCCATGTAAGAAAACCATTACTACTGAACTTTATTTTCAACATGTTTGGGTTCATTTTGGATTGCCAACTTCTATTATTAGTGACAGGGATTCTAGGTTCATTAGGAATTTTTGGTCAAATCTATGGATAATGATGGACACAAAGTTGAAAAAGAGTATCGCTTTTCATCCACAAACAAATGGACAAGCCGAGGTGGTGAACATAATAGTTGTGCATCTATTGAGAGGATATTGCAGAAAAAATCCCAAGTTGCGGGATGAACAACTACATTACATTCAACACGCTTACAACTGGGCAAAACACTCTTCAACACAAACCTCACCTTTTGAAGTATGCTTTGGGTATTTGCAAAAATTTCCATTAGACTTCATCTTTGGGAAGGATTTTGCAATTGATGGCCATAGTAACATTGATAAGGCTGGAAATTTCACTGAGAAAATTCAGATTATACATCAACAAGTTCAAGAACAACTTGAGAAAAGTCAAAGAAAATACAGAGAGAGGCATGACAAACATCGGGTTGATCAAAAGTTTCAAGAGGGAGATGAGGTATAGTTGCACATTAGCAAAGAAAGGATGCAAGGGGAAGGTAAAAACCTTAAGCCAATTCGCTACGGTCCTTTCAAGATCATAAAACAGGTTGGTAATAATGCATTCCAGCTTGACTTGCCTTCTTACATGCAAATGTATTCAGTTGTTAATGTTGAAAATGTATGCTTGTAAGAGAAACCTTTGATCGATGATCAAGGAAGTGATGTTTAGCTACCTTCTATTGAATATTTCTCGCTAGAATTTCTGGATGAGCTCAAAGAAGATACAATTCTTAACAGGAGGACAAGAGCATCAAAGAGGGGAAGTGTCAACTACCTTCGAGTTGGGCTCAAAGGCACCAAACCAAGCAAGGAAAAATGGATGGAGGTTGGAAAGGTGAGGGAGTTGTACCCTCATCTATTGAATAAGTAATCAAGTCTTTTGGGGTCCAAAAGCTTCCCAATGGGGAGGAATGATCAGGAGTTCATAAATTTTTCTCAAAATTAGAAGTTACAGGATTGGGTTCAAACTAGGATGGTTGTGTAGATCTCATCTTCCTAATTTAGGTGCCCCGAATGGTTCGAACAATTGATGTCGTATGAGGAAGATATCGCATTCTGATCGAAATGCCAAACAAGTAAATTTTTGACAGTTTGACTAGGTTTGACTGGGATGCACAATCAACAAGGTCGAGGTACAGTCAGCAAGAAAGAATATTTTGAAGAATATTCCTTTCCACCAGGCAAATCAATGGAGGACAAGTGTCAGCTTCTTATTCGAAGGTACAGTTTGGAGAGGGCTAATCAGAAGGTGCCACGTGGCCAGCCTTGAGGCCACCATGTGGCCCTGAAACTGCATGGTAAAATTTTGGTTGGGTCCGCAGGAATTGGCCCTGAGACCTCTCGCCAAGCACACTCGTAGTTTACCACCTGAGCTACATGATGTGTCTTAACCATATGGCAAGTCGAGTTGTATTTATTGTTTGTTGTAATGGCATTCGTGGGTTATGAACCACCAGCAGTCCCAACCCGCCAGTGGTTCCATAAGTCATGTCACATGGAAACATTTATGCCAACCAACTGATGGTTAACACAATACCCACCAACTTTAACCCACAACTGGACCAGAGTATCAAACCATTCAATTGCACTTATATGTCGATTTCCACCGACAGTTACGGTTGTGCCACGGTTTGGGGGGTGCGCATGTGGCCACCCCCAACCACTAACATTTATTATTGCAGTTAGATTCAGTGGAAGGTTAGCACACATGCCATTTTTGGCAGAAATGCTATTTTATCTCCAGTTAAGTGGAGTTCTCCACATTTAGTGGAGCTTTTCTAGGTGAAACTGGGAAAAAGAGTAGGAAACTCAATTTTCGCCCATTCTAAGTGAATGAAGTGTCATTTTTGACTAATTGGAGCATTCTGTAGCCATTGGTGTAGAGAAAATAGCCATTAGAGAACCGTAGCTAGATGTAATAGCAAAATTTTGAGCATAATGAAAGATGGGCATGCCATTGGGAGTTGAACCAGCAGATGTAGCCCAGGAGGGGTGAACTGCTTCATCATGCCTGTTGTGTAAATTTCATGTGGTGACTGTTAGCCACCTGTGAAATTTTTTATACCAAAAGGTGGCTAAATCATTTTGGAGCCTTCAAGGAACAAATTTTATTGCAAAAAAGTGTTGGCTCTTGAAGACTCTTAAAAGGCCTCATGCCTCTATCTAAATTTTCACTGTTGTGCCCATTTTACAATCTGGAATTCTGCTGATTTCAAAGACAAAATACTGCTGCAAACACCATTTTCCCCTTCCTTCCACTTCCAAAACTAATCTTATTCTCCCCTTTTCCCTTCCATCGAAACCCCTTTGATAAGGTTTAAGACCCTTTCTTTGCCTTATCGAACTCTCAAACTCCTTTGAAAACCATTGAAAATCTATAAAAAACCCGTTTTCTTATTACAGACTTAAGCCCCCTTAGGCTAAGCCCTTAACCATTTCCACTCCATACACCCTGGTGTTGGAACCAGGTGCTAAGCCATTTGGGCGCTTATCACATCGGGGGAAACGCAGCGCGCAAGTATTTTCTCTTTGTTGAAATCTCTGATGTTGATTAGCCCTTTATACTATAACCCCCGATCATGTTGCATTCCATATAACCCACAGCCCCACAGACGGGTGCTGGGCCGTATTGTAAATAAATATTTTGCCCCCCGAAGTACAAACCTTCGTCTATACAAATTTGTCGGTTTCCACCGGTGCAAAGTTTCATTCGCTCTCCATCGTCGATCTGATTTTCATATCGATGGCGTACAATCTATCACCCCAGTGGTCCCCGCCAGTCACTCACTATTGAAAACCGGGCGGAATCCATCGCACCGCTTTTTGAGAGGGAGGCGGTTTTTTCCGTTTGGCAGTGATGCCATCCACCGGCCAACACGTGGCCTTGAGAAAATTTTGAATACCACCCTCATCGCGCATTAAAAGTCGGACATGGGCCCGACGCGATATTAGCGTCCACCGTCCAATCTGAGGCCAGCTCATCGGACGGTGATCACGCTCTGGAGAAGCTCGTGTGTTAGTCCAAGGTACAACGCGTTTCATTGAACTTCTCTGCCGTCGATTTGATTTGCAGATCAACAGCCCAAGCTCGATCACTATTTTTCCTCGCCCAGTCAGCAGTTACGGACCTTTGCAACCTTTGCAAGCCGGAAAACAACAAGTTGGCACAAAAAGAAAATTTGGTCAACACCCTGGTTAAAGGTAGTCAAACTTGGAATTCCTTCTCCTATGCTCAGAAGCTCCAAAAGGACTCAAGTAGATTATCACATGTAGCTTCAGAACCACCGAAGACAGCTTCAATAGCCATATCAACAACTTCAATATCACCTGCAAAAACAAATTAATGGTAAGGCTCAGGTATGAAATCATCTAAACCTTTCTTTGAATCTATTTTAGCTTAATAAAACATTAAAAAGTGTGAGAACGAAAGTTTTTTTTATAGCCAAAATCAGTAGCAGAGAAACCTCAAGCTTATCTAGCAACTAGCCTCATTTTTTCCACCAAGAAAAGGAACAAGAAAAAAGTAAAAAGGACTTGAGAAAGTGGGCATTAATCAGTTCGTTGTAATATAAGACAAGGAGTGCCAAAGGATAACCAAGGGTGAGCTCAGTTCACAGAAAAAGGAATTGTGAGTTTACTTTTCATGCAATAAATAAATAAATAAAAGAGAACAAGAAAAAGAAAAAAATTAAATAAAAGGTGGAACCACCACCTCTTGGCATGAAAAACAGATTTTCTTAAGGCATCTGAGGACCTCCATGAAAAACATACAAGAATAAATGCAAGAATAATAGCAAGAAAATTACCAGGAGGAACAACGCATGATCCAATAAACAAAAAATGAAATAAGCCAGCATGCAGGAAAAACCATAAGGCAGGGAGGACGAATAGGTTGCTCAAAGGATGAGCAACAGTTTCAGTAGGGGGGTGATGATGGGTCTCTAAATTAGAAATAAAATAAGGCCCATCTAACCTTTCTTAAGCCCATCTACCTTCCTTATGCACATGAATATATATATTAAATCTCTCCTTCTGCACTTAATAATGTTTTCTTTGTTGATAAATGGTTGTCATTGATGTCAACCCAAGAATCACCAGGGGCTACCCTGATCTTGCATGACAATTTTGACCTACAAAATTACTATATTCTAGGTCAAGAATATTTTTGATGGTTTCTACTTGTCGATATGTTTCTGTTGATATATGGCACGCCATGTAATTCTTCACGGTTTGATAAATATTCATGTTTGAAGTTCGTAACCCTAGTTAGTGGGCTAAAACCCCATTGGGTTGTGGTATGGGTCATTGAAAAGTCAATAATTAATAATTTTTAAGCTCCTAAATTCCCTCCCACATTCACTTGTTTAAGCCCCTCTCAACCTAAGCATTTATATAAATTGTGATCCTTGTACCCTCCTTATGTAGGGATTTCGCTACCTGAAACATGTCATCGTGTAATTTGTGCTCTAAATTTTTTTTGACGAAGGTTCTGAAGCTGAAATTTTTATGAGATGAATCAAAAATCTTGAGGAAGCTCCTATAAAAACTTCATATCAATGTGCACAATGTATTCAGAGATATGATCTATGGAAGTCAGTGTTTTTGCAGGCTCCTGAACTTCATCTCAAAGAATTGACCTTGGGAAAATCGTCATATTTCTCTCTCTATGTATCGGATTGGAATTATGTAAAAGGTGATAGATAGTGCACAGACTATAGCTTTTTTTGTATCAATTTCAGAACTGAATGAAGAAACAATGACATGTTGAACGTCGTACAAGTTCGCTCTACTGAACTAATCCATAATTATGTCATTGTGAGAGATTGGGCATAACTTTCTCTTGAAGAATCCAAATTAGGTCAGACCTATGGCATTGGAAATAATACTCAGACGAATACTACAGAACCAAAAATAACATATTGGGGATCTGAAATAACATAGATACACCAGATTCAATATCGAGATCTTAGAAGGCAAAAAAAATCTAGATCATGTGTTGTCAAAGGCTACAAAGGACCAAAATTTCTAGGGCAGCAAACCAAAGAAAAATGAAGCAGAGGGTAGCATGGCAAGAGCAACAATCAAGGTGCATAATATAAGTAAGAATATCACCACATGAAGTCTTCAAGTGGGAAGCACTGCATACAGTCATTATAAAGCTATCATTGTACTAAGTTATTGTAAATGCATCATTGTAAAAACTGTACAAGTGTCTATCTGCCAAGAGTTGAAGAGGTAGTGTCAAGAGGTCTAGGATCATCATTAGGTGGTTGTGTCATAGTTTGGGTTATGGTCTAGTGTTTCTTCTTCTTCTACTTCAATCTATATCATTGTAAAGTGGACCATTTTCCCTAGTACGGGAGTCCACTCTTCTTTATTCTTCTATAGGGTGGTAGGGTGGTGATATGCTGGTGCATGAAGTCACCAACAGGTTAAAGCCCGTGAAAACTTCAATGTGGTAGGGTGGTGCTAGGGTGAGTTGTAGCTCATTGGGTGTTGGGGCATCCTTTCAGTTGACTATTGAAGAATCTCGAACATTGGAGCGTCCATCCAGTGGGAGCTAAAGAAGAATGCTTTTATAGATTCTAGGAAGTTGGAGCTTTATTTTCAATTGGAGTTGATTATTAAAGAATTATTAGAAAATCATTCAGGTGTTTTTTGTCCCGGAGAGGGTTTCCACCTATAAAATGGTGTGCATTTGTGGTCTTTTTGTTTACTGCTATCATTGTACAAACATTGATAATAATTAAAGATTAACTAATTATCTGAAATATTAATAATAATACTAATTGAAAGGAATATTGATTCACCCCCCCTCTCAGTATTTCCAACAATTGGTATCAGAGCTTGGTTCCTTCAACAACAGTTTAAAAATTGGAGGGAGGTCATAGAGCATACCAAGAATGGTGTACCTCTGTTCGATGAAAATAATTATGCACTCTGGAAAGGAAGAATGGATTTATATCTTTTGGCGCAAGGTTACGAAGTATGGGACACTATTAAAAATCAATTTACATCAACTGCGGATGAACAAGGTAAGAATAATTTGGTAAATGATGCAAAATAAAAGAATATTATTATCAGTGGACTTATTAAATCTACTTATCATAAGCTGTTGGGTTGTAAAACTACAAAAAATGTATGGGACAAGATTGAGAATATATATGCAGGTGACTCAAATTTCAAAGAAGCAAAGCTTCAAATCTACAAAGAAAAATTTGAGCAACTCAGAATGAAAGAAGATAACAACATTGCTACATAATTCCAACACGTTGATGAAATAACCAACACTTTGGAAGGATTGGGAGAGCCTGTTGACAAGAAGACTATTATACGAAATATTCTTAGAACGTTACCAGGGAGATTCACCCCAAAGGTATCGGTCTTAGAATATAGTGCAAATCTGGACAAATTCAGCAAAGAGGAATTACATGGAGTTCTCATAGCATATGAAATGAGACTTGATGAAGAAGAGGGTACTTCGCATCTAGAAACTGCATTCGTTGTATCTACAAAAACCAATAAGGAGAAACAACCTTCAAAGGCATAGACCTGCACCTGCAAGTGTGAAGAAAAGGAAGATGATGAAGAAGGTATTTCAGATGGAGAATATGCTTACTTTACGAGAAAACTAAAAATTGGTAAGGGAAAATTCAAGGGTAAACTTCCATTGATATGTTTCAGTTGTGGTGAGGTTGGGAATTTCGCAGAAAAATGTCCGAACAGAAGTGATGGCAACTCAAAAGAAAAGAAAGGATTTAAGAAATTCAACAAGCAAAGAAAAAATAAAGGATTCAAAAGGAACTTTCTCTCTAAAGAAGATAGCTCATCATCCGATGAAGACAATGACAGTGAAAAAGAAGCCAATGAGAGAGAATTATTTATGGCCAAGCACATTAAACAAGAGGTATCAAACAATGAAGAAGAAGGCTTGAACATAGAAGAATTTTATAAGGAGGCAATCAAGCTTATAAAAGAGCTCAAGGCTGAGAATATCGATTCCAATACTCTTGAAGAACAAGTTCAAGGTCTCAAAATTGAAGTTGAAGAACACAAATGTATTGAACAGTCACTTCAAAAGAAGTTAGAAGAAAGAAACCAAGAAAGGGAAGCATTAGAAGTATAAGTAGTCTCGCTGTGTAAGGAAGTGAGGAAGGGAAAAAATTTCCAAAACTATGCCAACAACTCAAGGGCATTGGAAGAACTCATCAACAATCAACGATCATACAACGACAGAACTGGCCTCGGTTACAAAGAAGAAGAAGCAGGAAATTCTACAGCAAAATACAATGAACCTATGAGATCTGACATGCATGTAGACTTCACTGGACAAGATTCACAAAAACAGCCTTGGAAGAAAATTCCTTGACGAATATTTCCATCCAGGTACCGAACATATTTTTTAGGGCTATTGTTATTCATGTGGAAAGTTTGGTCATAAAGCTGTAGAATGTTGCACGTACCCTAGGAACCAATACAATTCTAGGAGATATGTCAAATATGAACCTCCCAGGGCTCAACGAAACATCAATAGATTTGAACATTTAATAAACAATATTGAATGTTACAAATGTCAAAATTGGACACATAGCTAGAGACTGCAGACTTGAAAATCCTCTAGAAGAATCTACGAAGCCACAAAAGGAACGAACATGGAAGAAGAAGAAGACTGATAATTGTGCTCTCACTCTCAAGGCTCAAAACAACAAAGATGTGTGGTATGTTGATAGCGATTTCTCAACGCATATGACTGGAGATAGAGAAATTTGTATCTCTGAAAGAGAAGAAGGATGGAACCGTGTCCTTTGGAAATTATGGATCTTCAAATGTTATAGGATCAGGTACCATCACTCTTGGAAGCAAAGATGCTCTAGCCAAGAATGTTCTATTGGTTGAAAACATGAATCACAATCTGCTCAATGTTGGAAAAATGTGTGATCAAGGACACACAATACTATTCAACTCCACAAAATGTGAAATCAGGAAAGGCAGGTATGGTGAAATTGTGGCTACAGCAAGTCTAGCTCCAAACGACATATATGTTTTGGATGAAGCAACTAAAGCACTTCTAATAGCTAAAGAGGATGATATAATATTTGGTAGCAATGATGATCGACTAAGTAAGAACTTTTCTACAAAGACGCAAAGTGAATTCGAGATGTCTTTACTTGGTGAGCTGACATACTTCTTAGGGCTTCAAATATCTCAGCAAGAGAAAGGAATATTTATATGTCAAGGCAAGTACATCAAGGAAATGTTCAAATTATAAAATGGAGGATTGAAAACCCATCCTTACTCTGATGGTAACAAGTTGAAAATTGAGCATAGACGACTCATCTAAGGATGTGGATCAGCGGCTATACAGATCTATGATTGGTAGTCTTCTATATGTAAGAGCCTCCCAACCAGATGTTATGCAAGTAGTTGTACAAGTAGCAAGATTCCAAGCAGCACCAAAAGAATCACATATTATTGTCGTGAAAATAATTTTTTGAAAGGGAACAATAGAATATGGCTTGTGGTATCCCAACGGTAAAAATTTCATTATTCAAGCATTTACAGATGCAGATTGGGTAGGAAGTGTTGATGATCATAAGAGTACTAGTGAAGCATTTGAATATCTTCGCTAGAAGCTTGGGATTCTCCCAAGTTCTCATTAGATTTTCCTTATTCAGAATATAGAGGGGGATTGGAAGTGTGTACAGGTCCGCAGGATTGTTGTGTGTAAGGGAGAGTTACCCTTTTCCATTGATTTCAAAGGGGGAGAGAATGTTGTAGGAATAGGTGTCATGATTGCAGGGGCAGTACTTGTGTTGCCATTAATACCAAAGGGGGAGATTGTTGATCAATGGTTGTCATTGATGTCAACCCAAGTACCACGAGAGGCTACCCCAATCTTGCATGGTAATTTTGACCTACAAAATTACTATATTCTAGGTCAAGAAAATTTTTGATGGTTTCTACTTGTCAAGATGTTTCTATTGATATATGGCACGCCATGTAATTCTTCATGGTTTTAGAGATATTCATGTTTGAAGTTTGTAACCCCAGTTAGTGGGATAAAACCCCATGGGGTTGTGGCATGGTTCATTTAAAAGTCAATAATTAATCATTTTTAAGCTCCTAAAATCCCTCCCATGTTTACTTGTTGAAGACCCTCTCAACCTAAGCATTTATATAAATTGTGATCCTCATATCCTCCTTATGTAGGGATTTCGCTACCTGAAACACGTAATTGTGGAATTTTCGCCTTAACATTTTTTCTACGAAGTTTCAAAAGATAAAAATTTTAGGAGGTGAAGCCAAAATCATGAGGAAGCTCCTGTAAAAAATTTAGATCAAGGTGCACCATATTTTTGGAGATATGATCTATGGAAGTCAGTGTTTTTGCAGGCTATTGAACTTAATCTCAAAGAAGTGACCCTCGGAAAATCATCATAACTCTCTCTATGGGTATTAGATTAGAACTATGTAAAAAGGGTTATATTTTGCACGGACTTTATTTTTTTGTCTATCAATTTCAGAGCCGAATGAATAAACAGTGACACATGGCATGCCATACAAGTTCGTTCTATTGAACCAGTCCATAGTTAGGTCATTGTGAGAGATTGAGCATAACTCTCTCTTGAAGAATCCAAATTGGGTCAGACCTGTGGCATTGGAAAGAAGACTCAGATGAATACTACATAACTAAAAATCACATATTGGGGATCTGAAATAATAGAGATACACTAGATTCAATATCGAGATCCTAGAAGGCAAGAAAAAGCTAGATCATGTGTTGTCAAAGGCTACAAAGGACCAGAATTTCTAGGGCGGCAAAGAAAAGAAAGGTGCAACAGAGGGTAGCATGAAAAGAGGATCAATCAAGGTGCATAAAAGCAATAAGAATTTCACCACATGAAGTCTTCAAGTGGGTAGAACTGCATACAGACATTATAAAGGTATCATTGTACTAAGTCATTGTAAATGCATCATTGTAAAAATTGTACAAGTGTCTATCTACCAAGAGTTGAAGAGGCAGTGTCAGGAGGTCTAGGATCATCATTAGGTGGTTGTGTCATATTTGGGGTTATGGTCTAGTGTGTCTTATTCTTCTACATCATTCTATATCATTGTAAAGTGGACCATTTTCCCTGGTACGGGATTCCATTCTTCTTTTATTCTTCTATAGGGTGGTAGGCTGGTGTTAGGCTGGTGCATGAAGTCACCAATAGGTTCAAGCCTGTGAAAACTTAAGGGTGGTAGGGTGGTGGTAGGGTGAGTTGTATCTCATTGGGTGTTGTGGCATCCGTTCAGTTGACTACTGAAGAATCTCGGGCATTGGAGCGTCCATCCAGTGGGAGCTGGAGAAGAATTCTTTTCTAGATTCTAGGAAGTTGGAGCTTTATTTTCAATTGGAGTTGAATATTAAAGAATTATTAGAAAATCATTCAGGTGTTTTTTGTCCAGGAGAGGGTTTCCACCTTAAAAACTTTGTGCATTTTTGTTCCTTTTGTTTACTGCTATCATTGTACAAACACTGATAATAATTGAAGATTAACTAATGCTCTAAAAGATTAAAAATAATACCAATTGAAATGAATACTGATTCACCCACGCTCTCAGTATTTCCAACATTCTTATGCTTCAATATTTTCTTAGGAAGGTTTAAAGGTAATTACATATTTGTGCCTAATATTGGTTATTTTTGTAGAATATTGTGAGAATATTTGGTAGATTATGCAGATTTGGAGAAGGAGATGATTTAGGGACTTGCTCCCTACCACTGGAAGATCAAGATTGGAGAATAAATGAGCACAATATCAGAAAATTAGGGATAAATCTTGGAGAGATTCAAGGGGGTTGTCCACCCTCCTTAACTCTCAAAGGCAGCCAAAGGATCCTCATGACATCCCCTCCATCAATTCAAATTCCAAAGGCAACCAAGCGACTCAAGACCAAGTGCACTCAATCCTTTTTTACTTAGATTCAAGTGGACTCAATCACCCGAAATATTCTCTCCAACAATTCGAGTTCCAAAGGCAGCCAAGAACTCAATATTTGTTTACTTAGAGTCAGGTGGACTCAATCACCATTTTCTAGGGAGCTATTGGTAGCTACCTGTAGAATAAATAGAGCAGAGCTAGAGCTAGGAAGAGTTAGTTAGATAGTCGATTCTAGTTGAAACTTTGTTGCAAGCTATTGAGCTTTTTATTATTTTACTCAATGATCAAACTTACAGAGATGTATGAGGTTATTATTTTATGCAACAAGAAAACTGATTTCATTCGACCGATTTAAGTTTCAGAGAACTAGGCTTGTGGGTTAGGGCCAAATCTATGTGCCTCAACTTCTCTGCTATTACTATCTTTTCCTTTCTACCATTAAGCTAGTTTTGTTTCTAAAATTCAATTAGTTTTGCTTTTAATAGTTTCATTGTTGTTTATTTTTGCTTCCAGTGTGTTGTTGTAGTTCATTTCCTTGTGAGTAGTAGAATAGAGGAAAAACTCCAAAATTTGTGGTCAAGCCTCCCCCTCTCATCTCTTTCATTAGAGTTTGAGCAGGGTAGATATTCCCACAAGCCAAAAATTTCTTTTTGTTTGAGTTTAGGGAACAAATTGCATACCAATTCCGAGTCTCTCTTTCACTGATTTTATCACGCATTTTTGTCTGCTTTATGTGCATGAATCTGCAGGTGTGTTACACTTATGAGCACTATTGGTGTGCCTCCATTCCCTCTTGATTTTCACTTCTTTTCACCGTTGCACCCACCTTTTATTCCCAAAAAAACTTTAAAACCCTTTAGCCCACCTCATTCATTTGTCTTTTGTTATTCACGATTGCCTTACCTTCTTAATGCAAAATGATTGCACCCCATTGGAATTCAACCTTGAGCCCTTGCTCCTCGAACTTCCCGCTACCGTACATCACAATTCACAAATCACAGTGTTTAGTTTACTTCGATTAACACTTACTGCTTCCCGATGTCGATTCCGAACTCCGACGCATCACAAATCACATTTCCATGTGATTCTCGTTAACACTTTCTGCTTCCAAACCCCGACTGCGAAATATCGCAATCGCATTTCGGTACCACACAGAAACCATTCAAAACCATCAAAAAACTCGACTTCCACCCTTGCTCCTGGAATATCCCACTATCGTACATCACACTTCGCAAATCGCAACATTTCCCTGTTTCCTTTAGCACTTATCGCTTCCAAACGTCAATGCGATATTGCCACAGCATCGCAGGTCGCTCATCGCAACCTTTTGTTTCTTTCTTTAACACTTACTACTCCAACTGTGCGATATTGTGATTGAAATATCGGCCCCACCTCCACGTCACCACTCTGCATCACACATTGCAAATCACATTTTTTTTTTCTTTAATGCTTACCGCTCCAATGTTGCGAAGTTGCGATTACAATATCGCATATCACAACTTTTTCCTTCATCGTACGTCTCAATCCATTCCACTCCAAATACGTTTATGTGCTATAATAATGCTTTTATCAAGTTTAAACCCCCTCTTTCCAATTCTAAGCCTTGTTTCACGTGTTAAATGAGGCCTAGACTCATACACAACATGTCACTTCCACAAGTATACCGGAGGTAGTACTGCCTTCCACCATCTATTTTACTACTGCAAGGCAATGCAATAAGATTATTTCCTAAACGAGGAAATTTGTTTTCAATACGATTCACCCACAAGGAAAGAAAAATATTGTTGCCACAGCCTCCAAACGAGGCTCCCCGACGCGACAACAACAAATGGACAAAGTCATGGAGTAATACAAGGACATTTTCTCCTCACCCATGGAAGTTCCTCTACACTGTCTAGTCAAGCACTCCATTGATATGACCCTAGGCACACCACTTCCTAATGCATAGATATATCGACACTCTATTCTAGAGAATGATTAAATCAAGAGGCAGATCTAAAAGCTTTTGCAGAAAGGGAACATCAGGCCAAGCTCCTCACCATTGTGTCTGATTGATGTTGTCATACCTCATGTGATCACAAAGACAGAATCCACACCTTTATTGTCTTAGGCTAATAAAGCAAGCTAATTTATTGAACTCGCCCAGCACGTCCACAAGTAGGTCCATGACATCTTGGAGAAATCTAATGCCAAGTACAAGCAATGACATGATCAATGGTGCCACACAAGTTTCATGTGGGCGACAAAGTTTGGCTGCATTTGTAGAAAGAGCGCCTGACCAGAGCCCATTAGAAACTCATTACAATTTTTTATGGGCCTTACACCATCATCAACGCGATGGGATCAATTCTTTTGATCTCAAAATTCCCCCATTCCTTGGCCTACACCCAGAGTTCAATGTGGATCATCTTCGTCCATACTTTCCATCATTGTTGGACACATTCAACATTCCAGAACAATTCACACCAACATAGTTAAACCCAGACTACATGGAACAAGCCACAACTAATCAGATTATGGACACATAGATCAAGAACACCCGCAAGAAAATGATCCAACTATATTGATTTTTCAAACCAGGACAACTCCTTCACCAGTGCAAGTGGTTCACCAGGGGCCAGATTCAACAGCAATTTCCTCATCTCATGGAGGAACTCAACGCAATGGGGACAATTTCTTCCTAAGGGGGGACGAATGATCCTGGTGGATATTGGTGGCCACCTACCTATTCCACTTGGACCCCCACCATTTCTTCTTTCAGTTTTTTAGTTTCCTTAATTGTAGAAAAATTTCCAATTTTTGGCAGTTTTTCGAGTCTTGAACTTCCGGAGGCGTTTTGAGACCCTAGGCGATGTTTTTTTCAACTCAAAATTCGTTGTTGTCAGTTATATTCCTCAGATAGGTATTTCTAATGAGGTATCGTGTGCATAAAATGGATATCGTATGCCAATGTTACAACCACGGGAAATTGATCTACCAATTTACCCCAATGGGGCCCATAGTTTGGTGTTTCATCTCCTAGGGTTAGGTTTTTGGATTTTTAGGGTTTTTCATTGTTTCTAAATAATAAATATGCCTTCAAGACTCATTGTAACACAATTCAAAGGCATGTAATTGCCACATCTCTTTTTAGAGATAAGCTAGCATCACTCGAGCTATTTTATTTTCCATTATGTCTGTAAGCATTTTTCATTATTTGATATTAATGAAATGAAGTGTTATTCCTACTGCATCGCTGCGTTTATGTTTATTTATGTATTTTATTGCATTCCTGCATAAATATGGAACAATGGTATCAGAGTAGTCTGCTCTTTCTCGATTCTTCTTTGCATGTCCCCAACGAGGTTGGGGTATAGGGAGTTAGGGCTCGAATTGGTTGAACCTTTGCGAGATCAACCTCGCAAACTCCAATGGTCGCCAATGGGGGAAGAAAATAAAGATGAGGGAGCAGGAGATCCTATCAAAATATTGCTTGAGGAGGCCCTCGAGAAACAAAGGAACGTGATGATGGACAACTTTTCCCAGATCCTTTAACAACTGCCCACCAGTGGTGCATCTGCATCTAGTAGCCACTATGGAGGCACCACTCCTTTCAAGTTAGAATTCAACTTTGAAATTCATGTATTTGAATTCCAGATAGATGCAGACATTGTATATAGATGGTTGAATTTTCTGGAAGGGTATTTTTCAGTCCATGTTTTCTCCGACCAATAAAATATTAATTTTTCACTCCTCAAAGTAATACCAATGAAGAAGATCATTGATGAAGAACCCAATACCACTTTTTCCACCACCAATCTCCATAGGGAGGAGCTCGAGGATCCAAATGAGGGGGAGTGCCTCTTCCATTCCCAGATGTGGGTGAAGGGTTCTCCACTGCAATTCCTTGTCGATAGCGGAAGCCAAAATAAACTCATTTTAGTAGAGGTCGTGAAGCAGTTCGACCTATCGACCACATCACACTCACAACCATATACCTTCGAGTGGCTTCACCAAGGAAGTGATATCCACATCAGCCAGTAGTGTTGCCTTCCCTAAAGCATCAAGACCTTCACATATGAGGTATTGTGTGATGTTTCTCCTCTTTAAGTTTCTAATGACTTATTAGGCCAACCATACTTATGGAAGAGACATGTTGTGTATGAGTCTATGCCTTGTTATGTTATTATTACTTTGGGATATAATTTGTACAGGATACCCCAGGTAGTACCATCTTCCGCCATCTCTTTGATTACTGTAGAGAAATACAGTAAGATTATATCCCAAAATAGGAAATGCGTTTTCATTATGATTCACCCACAGGGAAAGAATAAGATTTTGTTCTCAGCCTCCAAACATGGCTCCCCTGCGTGGCAGCAGTAGATGGAAAAAGTCATGGAGGAATACAAGGACATTTTCTCCTCACCCACAGTGATTCCTCTACACCGTCAGGTCAAGAACTCCATTGTTCTGACCCTAGGTGCGCCACTGCCTAATGGGTCGATCTATCGATGCTCTATTCTAGAGAAAGATGCAATCAAGAGGCAGATCCAAGATTTCTTACAGAAAGGGCACATTAGGCCAAGCTCCTCACCATTGTGTCTGATTGATGTTGACATACCTCATGCGACCGCATAGACAGAATCCACACTTGTGTTGTTTGAGGCTGATAAAGCAACCAGATTTATTGAATGAACCCAACACATCTGCCAGCAGTTCCATGACATCTTGGAGAAATCCAACACCAAATACAAGTAGCGACATGATCAACACCGGGTGCCACGCAAATTTCAGGTGGGTGACAAAGTTTTGTTGCATTTTAAGAAAGAACGCCTAACTGGAGCCCATTGGAAACTCGGACCACTCTTTTATGGGCCTTACACCATCATCAAGGTGCTGGGAGACAATTCTTTTGAGCTCAGCATTCCCCCACTCCTTGGCATGCACCTAGTGTTCAATGTGGATTGCCTTCGGCCATACTTTCGACCATTGTTGGATACATCTGATTGCAGAACAACTCACACCAACAGAGTTAAATCCAGATTGCATGGAATAAGCCACAACTAATTGGATCATGGACACACAGATCAAGAACACTCGCCAGAAAATGATCCAGCTATATCGAGTTGTCAATACAGGCCAACTCCTTCACGAGGGCAAGTGGTTCACCAGGGACCAGATTCAACAGAAATTTCCTTATCTCTTGGAGGAACTCAACGCAATGGGGACCATTGCTTCCTAAGGGGGGAGGAATGATCCTGGTGGATATTGGTGGCCACCCGCCTATTCCACTTGGACCCCCACCATTGGTTCTTTCAGTGTTTTAAGGCATTTTTTCGAGTCCTGAACTTTTGGGGCCGTTTTGAGGCCCTAAACGGCGTTTTTTTTGGAAAATTACCTGTGGCCAATGTGGGTTCTCAACTTGACATTTTTTTAGCAGTTTTAGTACATGTATGGATATTTTTAACAAGGTATCGTGTGCGTCAAACGAAGATCATATGCCAAAAGTACGACCCTAGGAAATTGATGTACCAATTTCCCCAACAAGGCCCATAGTTTGTTGTTTCATCTCCTACGGTTAAGTTTTTGGATTTTTATGGTTTTCCATTATTTCTCAATAATAAATAGGCCTTCTCACCTCATTGTAACACAGTTCATAGGCATGTATTTGCCACATCTCTTCTCAGAGATAAGCTACCATCGCCTGAGCAACTTTATTTTCCATTCTGTCTGTAATCATTTTTCAGTATTTGAAATTAATGAAATGAAGTGTTATTCCTATTGAATCTTTGTGTTTATGTATTTTATTGCGTTCCTACATAAAACCAGATCAAACCTCCCTTTCCTCGACGTTATTCTTTCAAAGAGAGACGATAGTTCTTTCTCCCACCAAGTTTTTCAGAAGAAAACTCACACTGAACAATATCTTCATGCAAATTCACATCATTTCCCTGCTCAAAAGCTAGGTGTTCTTAACACCTTAGCCACTTGGTTATTACAAGTTTCTTATGAAAGCCACCTCAATGATGAAAAAACCCATCTCCTTAGTGTTTTCAATAATAATGGTTATAGTAAGCGCCAATGTCTTAGAGGCTTCCTTAAGGCTAAAAAATTTCCTAGGATTAAAAATGATCGTAAAGATTGGTTTTCAGGGGTGAATCTTCCATTTATCCAAGGAACCACAGACAATATTGCTAAGCTCCTAAAGAACAATAAGGTTCCTTCGACATTTAGGCCCCTAAACACTATCTGAAGCTCCCTAAGACCATTTAAGGACTTGTGAATCCTAAAGATGGGAAAGGTGTTTATGTCATCGCTTGCTCCTATGGGACTCCATACATTGGTGAAATTTTCCACTCAATTAATCAAAGGATTCTTGAGCATGCAATTGACATCAAACATGGAAGGTCCCTCTCCTCATCTTTGGAAAAACATGTTGAAAAGAGAAAACATCAAAACTACATTGAAGAGGCGAGGGTCATTGCAAGGATTGATCATTTTCGTCATCGTAATTTTAGGTAGGTCTTGGGAATTGAAAGGCAGCCTATTAATCTTAATAGAGATGTTGGTTGGAGTACTAGCAGGTGTTGGATCCCTACCTTGTATTCCTAAGCTTTTATAATATATAATTATTTAGTTATTTATTTTATTTATTTTAATGAGAATTGCTAGTAATCCCTTAATTCTTATTTTTTTACTTTCAATTTTATTTTATTTTTTTCACCATATTATTTATTTTTTGGATTTAAATAATAAAATTGATTTAATTCATTATTTTGTTTTATATTGCATTTATTTTATTTTTTCATTTTCTTATTACTATTTTTCAGTTTTATTGTTTATAATAATAAGTTTGACCTTATTATTACCAACCTTCATTTTTATTAAAATAATAATAATAATAATAAAATTAATTTAATTCTTTATTTACAACTAATTTCCATCTATTACTTTATTTTAATTAAATTTTTTTTTTATTAATTAATGATAATTCTTTAGTCAAAACTAGTTATATTCTAACAGCTAGAAAACATCTCTCTTTGTCTATTTAATCTAATGCCGTGATATGGCTCTTCATATTGTCCTGAAGATGAACCACACTAGATGGTTCGAAACATGTCGACTTAAATTTTCTTTATGTGATTTTACCAAAAAATCTCTCAACAATTATAATGTTTTCTACTTAATTTTTTTTTTTTTAATACTAAAATAATTAACTTTGTTTAAACTCAAAGTATAAAGTTTTTTTCTTTTGTTTTTAATATAATAAGTGTATAATTTCCTGTGATGAATATATATCATTAGGAAAAATGTCTTTAAAGATGGTATTTGTGAATGTTTATAGATCAAGGGCAACAATTACAACATCTAAAGTTGTAATTGGACCCTCTATGAATGCTACTCAACACAACTCAACTATCACCTATGGTAAAAGTAAAGCAACTCACATCTCAAAATAAATGAAGAATATTAGAGAATGTAAAATGGCATTAGAAAAAATAAAATGGAATTTTCATGGTATATTAATGGACAGAGCAATGAAGGGGAACAAATATTTCTATATTATGTTGAGCCATGATATGGTGGAAATTATGAGGTAGTTGGCAAGGTACAAGACATATGTTTGGTGTCAGATATAGATAATGATTATGTTCTTGTAAAAATGGCCAAGACACGTGGAAATGTTAGATATCATTTTACAAAGAGATATTATGACTTGACACAAGATTTTAAAAATATTTGTGCAAGTGTCGTGGACAACATTGAGAATGAAAGTGTAATTTTTCTTATTTATATTTATGTTTTATGCATTATTTTAAGTATAATTATATTTTTTTATAATTTATTTATCATTGAAATGTAGTATTTTGTTTGACTGGATTTTTCTAAGCCTCTTTCAATTATGTCAGAGGAAAGTTATTATACAAAGACAAATATTATGGTTGTGATCAATATTTTTCATACAGATAAAGTGGAATAAGGAAGGAGAAAGAAATGAAAAACAATAGAACCTATAACTACAAGAGTAGATAAAGGGGATCATGAAAGGACTAAAAAGCGTCATTCTAGTAAGGCTAGAAAGGTTAATTTTTAATATGTGGAAAATGAAGATGAAGAAGATGTCGTCATTGGTGAAAATGAGCTTAGAACTCTTGTTGAAAAGGAGACAAGCCATAAAAAAGCAAAAAAATAAGAATGTCCATGGATGTTTCTCTTCAAGTTGATGATGGGGAGATTGTTAATTTAGAATAAAATATGTTAAATGGTATGAGGAAGAAATCAAATGTTGTTGGTAATTCTCAAAAAATTGTGGGTATCACTGAAGATCATAGTGAAATCTCTAAAGGCAATATGGAAATCATAACTCCAAGCATTGATTTATAGAATGGTATCGTTAACACACAATAAAATGTTATTCAAAGTAAACTGAGGAAGAAAATCTTGGTTGATGACGAACATAGATTTCAATTTAATGTTATACAACTTTATAAACCAACAGAAGGGCAATATAAATACCAAATTAGAAAGCCACACAACTTGCATGTTCATAACTTGAAAATGATAATTATGTAAAATCCATATGCACATGTGGTTGATTATGTGATTCTTGTTGATACAGAAGTTCCCAACAAAGAGGTAATTGATATATCAAGAATTTTTTAATACAAATATTATGTAATTGGGGGAAACCATTCCGCGAAGGCTAGAAGAGAATTGATGCAGAAATATCCCAATAACTTGCTTTTTGAAACAGTGAAACGTATTATCTATGTTGGTTTAACAGATACAAAGGTAAAATTATTGGCATAGAATCATAATATATATAATCAATATCAAATGTCTTTGAATTTCATCCAAAGGGTCAAATTTATTCATAGTGATTTTGAAGAAAAATGTGGTGGGGAAAATCAAATGTTAGTCAAATATTTTGAAACCAATGTTGTATGGAAATAGGTTGTCCAATTAACGAGGTAAATACTAGTGCAAAAGGTCACAGAGTAAGTGATGCATTTAGAGGTATGGACAATTTTTTCCAGTTGGGATTTAGAAATGGGGAGATATGGGATTTGATCAATGTGATTTTCAACATGTGGGAGAATATGTACCATCCATAAGATAGGTTAAAATTTAGAAGGCTAAAAATTCTAAATCCTTAATATGTACTAGCAATAATATAGGTCCTGAAATACAAAATCTTCTAGATGATATGAATATCACACTTAGAGAGAAACACAAGGAGTGAAGTATGATAGACTTTTCAAATCAATATTGTCTCATGTGAAATCAAGTGAATTATCAATGGAAGAAATGTGCAATGAATTTAAAAATTAAGTTGGTTGAGTTATTTTTATTTATTTTTGGATTACAATTTTCTAAGTTGTTGAGAACTTCTGGAGACCTGTGTATTATGATTGAAGATCTCTTCAATATCGACGTTTCGGGTGAACACTTCACCCATCTTCAGGAAATAGAAGCTATGCGAGTGATATAAGGAAATTTTTAGCCATTGGAGGAGGTCGATGAAATATGATTCAAATTTGAATTTTAAATTAAGAATTAAAAAATTTAGGATTAAAAAATAAAATTATAAATAATAAATTAATATTTTTTTTAAGGATTAAAAATAAAATTATAAATTATAAAAAAAATAATTAAAATATTTTAAAATAATAAGTATTTATTAGGGGGGAGGGAATTAGGAGATTAATGAAATATGATTCAAATAAGTAAGAAGTAAAAATTAAGGATTAAAATTAAAAACAAAATAAAAATTATAATTATAATTAACATAAACTAATAATTATTGATTAGGGGTAAGGGAATTAGGGTAATGGATTAGTGATCTAGCCGTTAGGGAGCTGAAAAATAATATAAATTAATTAAATTAATGATTATTAAATAATTTAAATAATTAATAATTTATTAAGGATTGGATTATAAGAATATTAATATAAATGAATTAGCCAAAGGATAGTAAGGGAACTAGTCGTTACAGAAAGGAAGGAGGGGGGCTTTAGGATTAAAAGTAGAGGAATAATTAAAATTAAAAATAAGATGATCGAATATTTTTATAATGATGGCAGATAGGTTATAAGAATTTAAAATTAAATATTAAAGATTAAAGTTAAAATTAAAATTTATTTATTTATTTATTTATTTATATTTTTTAATTATTAAATTTAGATTAGAATTAAAATAATAATAATTTATTAGATTTTAGGGTATAAGGGTTTAAAGAAAGGAGGAAGATGAAATAAATAAATTATTAAAAGTATAAATTGAATTAAATTAAGGAGGAGGGGATAAAATGAGCAAACGAGGAGAAGGGGCGAGGGGGATGGCTAGGAAGGGTTAGAATTGGGGTTGGAGGAAAGGCACTTAGATGATAAGAAGTGGACAGTGGGCTTCCAGGAGTGGCTTAATTGGTAACCATCGTCACGATTAAAGTTATTAGGATGTTTCTCAATTCCTAAGGCTTCCCAAATGATCCGGTTGGAATGAAAGGGGGTAGAAGCTAAGAATTTGGATTCATCAAAACATATGAGGTGCTTGGTAGCATGGGAGTGCTCAACAATGGTTTATTTTTCTATCCGGTTGTGGTTAGTGTTAGCCATATGTTCTTTTAACCGAGTTTTGAAGGATCTACTAGTTTGCGCTATGTAATATTTTCCACAAGAGCAAGGGATATCATAAACTCTAGGGCCTAACATAGGGTCATTTTTGTCCTTGGATGACCTAAATAGTTGGTTGAGGGTTTCTTTGGGGTTTGAAGAAGGTTTTAATGTTCTTTATAGAAAGGATTCGGGAAAGATGATCGGTGACACCTTGAATATAAGGGTGACCTTGGCTAAGGGGGGGTGGGGGGTGGGGGTTGACTCTTGAGGGGGTTTTAGGCAGGGATGGATACAAGAATGGAAGGCCTTCTTAATCTACGAAGAGGAGTAACCATTAGAATTAAGAGCTCTAGATAGATGAGCTTTTTCTTGAGATGAGTGGGATGAGGAGATTTGAATGGCTCATGAGACAAGGGTTTTAAGAAAAACTAATTTTTGAGTAGGATAGTGGTGGGAGGTAGCATGTAAATATTTGTCTGTATGTGTATTTTTCAGGTAGACATGGTGGGAAAGGGTACCATCAACGAGGCGAGAGACAAGGACATATAGAAAAGGAATGGATAGGTTCTCTTCAAGCTCAATATTGAAATGGATGTGGGGGGAAATGCTATTGAGATGTGAAAGAAATTTACTGAGGGAAAGGATGTCGTGGGACTAGATGACAAAGGTATCATCATCAAATCGCTTCCAAAATTTATGTTTGAGGTGGAAGGATTCAAGGGCTTTGGCTTCAAATTGTTCCATGAAAATGTTTGCGACAACAGGGTAGAGAGAAGAGCCCATGGTTGTGCCTTCAGTTTGTTCACAACAAACTCCATTATAGGTGAAGAAGGTGGTGGAAAGACAAATTTTAATAAGGTTAAGGGTTTCAGGATCAACCAGCTTAGAAATGAGTTCAATGGCTTCAGAGGCGGGAATCTTGGTAAATAAAGAGACAATATCAAAGCTAACCATAATGTAATTTTTGTCAAGCTTGAGGGACTAGATGTTCTTGATGAAATCAGCAAAGTCTTTGATGGAAGTACAATGACCAGAGTGGGGGTGAAGTTTCTTCGCAAGGTATTTGGAGAGGGCATGGGTAGGTCCTCCTACAACAATTTTTTATTCAATTTAGCATATTGTTCTTGGTAGTATTTATTATACATATAAATATAACATTTTTTACTTTATTTTTCAGCCATAAAGTTTATATGAAATTACAAGAAGAGATAGTTAAAATATTGAATGAAGAGAGTTGGGATGTTGTCACACACAACTACTTCTATGTAGTTCTACAACAATACTAAAACATTTTTTTGTTACATTCAAAAATGTATGTTTATTTAATATATTCATTTTATTCATTTGTAAACTATTTTATTGTATTACTTATACATATATTTATTTCATTAAAGATGCCAAGGAGGATTATAGATGGAATACCAGAGACTTCCAATAGTTTTATTCAAAAAATTAAGTTGGAAAGGCAATTAAAAGAAACATCTTCAAAATGTTTAACTTAATTTTAGTCTTGATCACTACATTTGGAGTGGGATCAATATTTTCTAGTATCAAACAACATTAGGTGTTGTGAAGACATTGCAAATGTTATTCCTAAAAGGGAATATTCCCTAGTTATTGCATATCCCTCATGGTTTCAATTTCACAAATATTGGATATGATAGTGAGCCTTATAGTCATCAAGCTTTCAATAAAGTGGTTATGTGATTTCAAGAAGTCGCAACATCACCACTTTGGATATTTGTGACATTATATTCAGACACACAATTTGGATTGATATTATCAAGTTTCAAGAGTAAAACATACTCAAGGATGCAACTGATATGGTAAGACATTAAAATTGTATGTATATTGATTAGTATTAAAAAAATATTTATACACAAGTTAATTATAATTTTACTATTTCATATTATAGGCGAAAGCCAAATATTATTAGTCTCGAGATCAAGAAATTATAAGTGATTGTGAATTCATACATGTTGCATCTTGGACAAAAGATGATAGTTATAAGCCTATTGTTTTGAATCCGGTAAATGGAAAGAGCCATCCAAATATTGGTTTATGATGCTATGGTAAGAAAAATAACATATGAAAAGAAATATGCAAAAGGATATATTGTTAAAAATTATCAAAAGCCATAAGCAATTATTAATTGTCTTTCATATTTATGTTCAAATGAAGGAGATTGGCTTTTGAATTTTTTCTCAGGTTTAGTTAAGTTTTATGATATGAAATTAACTTAAATATTTTATTTATATATTTTTATACTAATTTATTTAATTGTTTATTTTGTACTTGATGATTATGTACAATACTAGCATACTTCCTACAAAAAGGAAGAAATTGCATAGCCATTAAAAAATACCCACTATAATGTAGTTTTATTAAACAAAGAATTAATTCTTTTAAAGTTCTTCCAGATGCAATGCAAGAAGTTGGTTTGAGGAAAGGGTATATTAATGACTCAGTAGTGGAAAAGGAGGAAAAGGAACCTCATCTGTCGTTAGATGGAATGATTGGAAAGAGATACTTCGAGAGTTTTGCAAACATCAATGATCAAATAGGAGAAGAAAATGACCAGACTAGAACAAAAAATGCTATAAAAGAATACAATAATGAAGCTCTTTGAGATAATGAGCATGGATTGTATGATATTGTTGATTAAATTTAATTTATGCTTGAAAATCAAGCTCAATTTTGAGAACTATTCATAAGTTACACTTGTAATGTTTTGACTTTAAAATTTTATGATAAGAATAAATATTCAATTATTGTTGTTATATGTTTAATATTTTTATTATGTGATTTTCACTTTAATTTTTATATGAATCATTATTTTTAGAAAAAAAAAACTTGGAAAAATATTATTTTTTGACATAAAATTCATAAAAAGGTTATTTTAAAACTTTTTTTGTTTAATTTTCCCATAAAAACCATTTTTTTGACATATCACTTTTAGCAAAAAAATGTCTCAACATGTATATATATTTTTTATTATATCGACATTCAAAATGTGTATTTTTTGTCAAATGTTTAAAACAATTACTTTTTTAGTGACAATTATTTGATGTATATTGAAATATTAATTAACAATGTATAAATATATAGAGAATACTAACTTCAAAATATTGACCATTTTTTTTCAAAAATTCCAAAAATTTGAAAATTTCATTACAACAATAATTGAAAAACAAAAACAAAAAAACACAAACTTGAAAAACATTTAAAAAAGAACATTAGAGAAAAAAATAATTACTTTAAAAATTGCTAAATAACCAACATTTTAAAAAAATTACCCATACTTAATACATGAGAAAATTTAAAGTGTCAAAAATAAAGGCCTCCCCAAAAAATGGGTTGATGTTGCATCAACACTTTTCAAAATCCGCATGAAAATCAATAAAAATTAAAAAAAAAATTCCTATACTTTAAGAAATTTAAAGTGTCAAAAATATGCTAAAAAATAGGTTGATGTTGCATCAATCATTTTTAAAATTGGCATAAAAATCGTGATTTATTGTGACCTCTAAAAACCGAGAACTCGATATAGTTCCCATTAAGTTGGTAACTTTTTTAACCCCCTTCATTTTTTCATTAGTCCCTTAATGCCTCTTCTATTAGTGCTTCAACACCTTGCATAAAAAGCACCTAGAATGTGACTCCACATAAATAGCTTAGGTTTGGTACACTTGCACTCAAATTAATTAGGCTAGGATCGGATCTATTTGATCCCTCGTTACATTTATATATCTCTTAAGAGTCTCTTTTTCTCTTCAGTTATGGATACATACAATCTAGGGTCACTAGTCCACGTAATCCCTATGGGTTTCTTCTCCATTAGATTTCATGTCAGATATATCGATCTCATGGTCATATAAGAAGATCCTCCCCTAGATCCCAAACCTATAGCAGTACTTTTCCATCCATTGGATGATATAGTTGGGCATAGATCCCAAATTCCTTCATAATTATGAGAGTTGTAGCTCGACTACCCATTTCTCCCTCATTGGCTATTTTATTAGGGAAATCATATTTATAATTAATTGGGCCTTTGAATATTTAGCTTATAGACATAATTTATTGGCATGGGTTAATTCAATAGGCTAGGTTTGTCATCATATCCCCTTTTCATGGCGTCTTGTGGTCCATATTAAGGCTCCAACTCTTCATAAATTGTTTGACATATTACATTAAAAATATAATTACAATTGTTTTAGGTTTTAACCTATTCACAATTACATTATTAATGCAAACATCATTAACATAGTAAATTGCATCATTCATGGGGAATTAGAATAGGGGTTATTAATCCATTGTCATGTATCACCTTTTACTTCTAGATTTGGCCATTCACACCAACCCTTTTTATTTTTCTTTTTTTCCTCTTTTCACAATCCACCCTATGCCATAAATATTATAGAGTATAAAGTGAAGTTTCACAACCCTTATTCATATTTATATCTTGTGCAAAAATCTATGTTTTTCTTAGATCCTTCTCTTTAAAACCATTCCACGCATTTTGCACAGGCTCCTCCTCCACATATACTTTCTCCCCACACAATGGTGTTTCTCTGTGCTCCACACTCTGAACTTCCCAAGAGTCTCTTATCATTCATTGATGATTTTTTTTATTTACAAGGCCAAAGGTGTTAATTAGAGGTTAACGTGGAATTATATCTCATTTTCCCATGAACCACTAACCTTTTCAATCCACTTTCATTTATGATATGTCTATGTCTTGAATAAAATGGTATGTGATGAAAGGATGTTTTAGTAAATGATATTCATGAATCAATTATTTAAACAGTTTAATCTCCACAATTCATGAAGTAATAGTCTCACATATATTAAAGTGCATTGGAATAATAAAGAGTGTGGTATCTAGAAGAAGAAACAAACATTTATGTGTAGATAATGAAGACCATATGGCATTATTGGAATAATTGCAACTTGAATTCAAATAAATTGAAGAAGTAATATTTGTGCTCTAAGTTAAACAAGATATTATAGTTTTGTTGTTAAAAAAATATATATTAAAGAATGACTCAATAAATCATCTTACGAAAATAGAAGAGGTATGGTGGATGGAATGATCTCTCTTGTTCACATCAGGGCCTTCTCATATAAAGAATGACTCAAGAAATCATTAACATAGATTCTTAACTTAGAATAACCACCAAAAGGTGGTTACACCATAAATCCTCGAGTTATACTGATATGGCTCATGGATATTATCATATATAAATAATATTTCAAAATACAAAAATTATATATAAATTGTAATATCAAGACTATAAATGTAATATTTGTTAGGTGATTATGGTTAATAACTACTAATATTGTACCCATGAGGTGTAGACCAGTTGGTTTGTGTGGGGTTTTGTAACACCCCCGTGCTACCCCTACTTATTATGATGATTATTTTGGTTGTAATTCTAACATGGAAGGACCATGACTCACTAGAATTATGATTTAAAACATAATAATAATTATTAATTAATTAATTAACAACTGAAGGTTGGAAAACCTTATGGATCCTTGGCTTAATGGGGAAACTTGCTTGTGTGCCTATTTTTACCTAAATTCAATTCAATTCATAAATACTACCCATCAACTTGTATTGCATGAATAACCATGACTCAAATTGGCCAATATAATGTCGAGGTTGTTTGAATACGTAGGGGTAAAATATTTGAAAGGTAATCACTTAACATGAATGAACTTGAACCAAGGTGGATAGATCTCTTCTTCAACCTTTACAAAGGTAAAGGAGTGGGTGATTTGACATGACAACATGCCCCACCACTATATAGTTGAAACAGAATGATGAGTTAGAAAATGGGGGTCATCATTTCATGTGGTTGATTCCAAAACATGGAGAGAGAGAAACGCTAGATAATAAGGTACAACAACAAAGCAAGAGGGAAATGAAAGAAAAAGAAGAACAATAGAACTCAGTGAAAGGTGGAACATAAGGGAGCACATGGACAAGAGGAGCGAGATCAAGAAGAACATAATGTTGGACGTTGGGAGGTTAGATGTAGTTGACCTGGGTTGGGTCATATTTTCTCTATTCTCAGGTGCATTTCCATTGATTTTATAGCATATTCCTATGATTTTGGAAACCATTTGTGTAATTATTATTTATAACTAGTGGGATCTATGTCTGAACCCATGGAGCCTGTGTGAATTTAGTGAGAAAATGGGCCACTAGGTGTTGGTTTTTGAGTTAGTGAAGCATGAGAATAGTGGACTCCATGCCTTGAAATCAAGTTCAACTTATTGGTGTGAATTATTTTTCTTGTGCAAGAATTTATCCTAAGACACTAGATCTAGAATGGGGCTTGTTCAACTGCAAGAAATGTTGCAGTTTAGCTAGCCTATGGTTGGGTGGAGAGTGGAAGTCCCTCCTTCAGTTGTTAACCAAAAAAGTTAATTTAGATAAGTATACATTCATGTATACCTATGTGTTGGTATTATGGATGAAAAATGAGTATCCCATTGATGTTATGCAAGAATGTTTGATATGTATAATATATAAGCATGGTTAACTCATTATCTTGTATAAGTATGTGTTTATGAGTTGCTCGAGTTATGTGTTTGTGTAATTTTTAAATAAATGCATGATCATTTGATATGTTTCTAAATGGAGATATGAAATCATATAATACTAATTGTGATATATTAAGCACCAATTATCTCTATATCTTTGAAGGTATGGGAAACTTATTGCTATGATATTAATCACATGTGATTCCTTTAACAACTACAGGGTTTTTTGCATCGATGTGTGTGGCTTCTTGAAGTGCAACAACATTTTTGGTCAAGATAGTATATTCTTGTATGCATGTGACAAGATGCTCATGTTTTTTCTTATGATATGAGGGATTTGGAAATCACAGTGATACTTGCATATGCATAGAAATTTCATGATTTATTTGGTTTTTATAGTGTTATATAGGTTGTTATGGTGTGTAGATCCTATGGTCTATTTTTTATGTGATCCATAATCTTCTTTTCATTAATGTTTCCAAATTGCATGAAAATAGCATGTAAAAACCATATATGCAAACACTTAAAAAAGAAGCAACATAAAGGAGATCATAAAGACATTACACACAATGTTTGATAACGAATTTCATCCAATGTGCACTGTGTTTCTAGGTATTGCTTCAATAATGGGGAGCTCACTTCATTCATCTCAACAAAAATAGAAATGAGTACATGGAAAAATACATCATTATACCTCCATTTTTTAGGATGGCCTGAAAATAGGCTGCTTAGATCCAAAAACAGACTGCACCAGTGAAATATTTTTGAAATTATGAGTAAAATGAACATAAACTCAACTATATTTTTCCACCATAAACTCTGGACCCCCTAGAGAATATTCAAATTCCACAACATATTCTACATGGGAATATTTCTATAATATTACTCCTCTTATGATGCACCCGTGCATAGTTCCACATGCCCCTGGTTCTCATCACATCACAGTTTCACTCTTAACTTTGGGTTCCGACGTCAATGACACATCAATCATCCCCCGTCTGTGACACTTATGTGGGTTTAAATATATGTTGGAGGGAAAAGATAAATAAGTTCCTAGCTAGGTGCATTGGTTAGCGTCCTATATTGTTATATTTTTTTTTTACACTGTTGGTGGGGGTCGTGGGCTCAAACCTTTCCAACCCCAACTAGAACTGTTAAACAAACTATTAAACCGATGTTTGACTGTTGAGTTGGTTGTCATCCATGTTGAATGGGGGCCAATTTGGCCATCAGTTGGGTGCCATGTGGTGCCCATTGATTGGGCCACATGGCCCCATGTCATTGGGCCATGTCTACCACCAAGTTTAGCGGAATTGTTGCTATATTTGGTGGTGCCACTAACTCTAACCATGAATAAAACTGCAGCTAATTTTTTCAAACCTCCACCGAATTTGAAGCACAATTTGGTCGAAATGTCAAATTTGGTGTTGCCCCAAATTTATCTGACACCAACTAAATTCTATCTTTTTTCCAAGTTTGACTGGAACTTTGAATCAGCATAACTTTCACATATGAACTCGGATTGATGTGTTGTTTGTACCATTGGATTGCTTGTGACGAGATCTTAGATTTGGTTCTACTTTATCTAATATTAAATGAATTTGATTTTTGGGACATTTAGGGATCCTCCTAGATAATTCCTCCCCAATGAAAGACTTTTGGTCCTCCCAAAGTATAAACAATACTGAAATCTTGATCTGCATAACAAATGTCTCTAAAAAACCACCTTTCCTTTCCTTCACCTTTGTACTTCGGATCCAGGAAATATGAAGCCAACATCTGTATCCATATGAAAATTTGTAATTTCCAATGCATGTACGATCATAAGTTCCAAGAAAGACCTTACTTTCCAATATTTTATAAACACTCATAGTCAATTTTTACAACATAACCCATACCCTTTATTATCCAAATAAAGGCCAAAATATCACTATGTTTCATATTCAAGTGATGTTATACAGTTCATCATTTTTACAAATTTTATCCCATCTATGGGGTCTTTAAAAAGCAACATGTGATTTACAATGGTGGCCATACTCAACTACTTAAAAATACTAACCATCTCTTACCTAACCAGGCTAATGGTATTTCTTCCTATAGTTGGCTTCCTTGTTGAACTGCTTCATCATTTGGTTCCTTCATAGGTGATTTCATAGGTTTTTGGTCCTTATTTGGACATATGATCAGAGGCTCAGTATTTAGATAAAAAAATGAAAGTGCTCAGAAATGATTCAAACTAGAGCGATTAGATAGAGCTCATCACCAGGATTCCAACACAACTCGTTTCATCAAAATACAAGTTCGTGTGAGTAAGTTATGGCATGTTGTTCATTTTCCTAAAAAAGTAAAAATTGTGCAGAACAATGATAGATTGATGACTTGGCAGTCCAGTCAGCACCTCAAGAATATTCAAGGAATATTATCTAGTTTTCATCCAGTGACACTGTGACAAGTGTCAGAATCAGATTCTCCAATGTTGCTTGGGGAAGTTGAATTCTTCTCCTATTCCTAAGTTTGCAATTATCTATGGTGGATTATTATGTTTTTAATGGTTAATTTTAGGCCAATGGGGAAGGGCCACGTGGCGCAGCTGGAGGTTTCCATGTGCCCCCCCCCCATGGCAAGGTGGTTGGCATGTTAATTATGTAAGGTTGAATATCAATGGCGCATATATGTTTTTATTCCAAAGTTAAACCATACCATGGGCGCATATATGCTTAGTGGTAAAAGTGTGATTCGTTACATTATCAACTCGAATATTTGAAGGATCTTTTACATGGATCAAAGATCCATATAAAGCTCTATTTCCAAATAGGCTCAAACCCTTCCCTATGAATACCCAGGAATAGCATACCTTCTCGTAATATGGGTCTGAAATGATGAAAGAGAAACACATTTTTGGTTCCAAGATAGCGACACAAAATGTTCGAAAGGTTAGATAGATTCCAAATCTATGGGGATCCAAAGATATTTTTTCATCGTGACTAAACCTTCAACTTATGGATGGAAGGACCCCAGGCTGAAGCCGAATAGCTATAAAACGATGAATTTGGTTTACTTGGGTTATCGACATTTCGTTCGAGCTCAGTGGACTTTGTTCTCATAGGGATCAGAATCAGCAGAAATAGGGAACGAAGTAACTAGAAAGATTTGTGATTATTTGAAACTTTTCAAATTTTTCTTTCTATCGGGATCATCTAGAAAGTGAGTAAGTATTCTACAATTTTGGGCCCTTCACTAAAAAAAGAGAAGAGTAGAAAAGAGAATAAATTGACGTAGATGCCATGGGTATGATAATAAATTAGGGTTTTATTCGAAAAGAAAGTAGGAGAAAGAAAAGAATTGAAATTTCCTTTCACAAAGATTTGATATAAATACTCCACTTCTTCCCTCATACCGCTCTCTATCCCCCATGAAGGAGCTCAAAGACATGAAATTCTCATGTTCGGTTCTGAATTAGAGACATTGAATAATCAATGTCGACTATAAACCCTAGCCTTCCAAGCTAACGATGCAGGTTCGATTCCCGCTACCCGCTAATAGATATCTACCTGTTCTATATCTATCTATATAGATAGAATAGGTAGATATAAAGTGATTAAGTAAATAACATAATTTCATGATTCCCTTGAAATCAATTTTTCATTGCAATGTTAAACAGATTCCATTCTTTTCCTATCCTATAACCTCATTACAAATAAAAAGGTAGATTGGGACAAGGTATGCCAAAAGGAGTGAAAATAAAAAAAGGGAAGATAGAAAGAGCGTCCATCGTCTAATGGATAGGACAGAGGTCTTCTAAACCTTCGGTATAGGTTCAAATCCTATTGGATGTAATACTCTTCAATTGTTCTAAGTTGTTGTGCAATGTATTGGAACAAATTCTTCAGCTCTTTTTCCTCTTCTGAATAATCCCACCAAATTATCAAATATTCATTTTTTTCCTTGAAGTCAAAAAATTTCAGTATGTTCCTTAAGAGCCTCTTCCAAAAGGGCTTTCACTTCTTCTATAAATGTACCAATAGAACGTATAATTTCTCTGAACTGAGGTTTATTCTTTATCAAATACTCGCGTAACCGAACGAGAAAATTTCTCACTTGTGTTATTTCTAATATACCCAGGTATCCATTTGTTCTGGTATAAATAGGATCTATTTTTTCTTCTACTTTCAAAGGAGCCGATTGAGATTGTTTGAGCAACTCACGTAATCGTTGACCCCTTGCCAATTGATCTTGAGTAGCTTTATCAAGATCAGAAGCAAATTGTGCAAAGGCTTCCAACTCTGCAAATTGAGCTAACTCTAATTTCAACTTTCCAGCTACCTTTTTCATACCTTTTATCTGAGCCGCGGATCCTACTCTAGATATGGAAATACCCACATTAATAGAAGGTCAGATTCCGGCATTGAATAGATCAGCCGATGAAAATATTTGTCCATCGGTAATGGAAATTGAATTAGTGGTATAGCAGTAACACTCCCCTCACCTAACTGGGAACTTAATTTAGCTTCTCTTTACAAGAGACAGGAATGAAAATAGAAAAAATCTCCCCGATAAGCTTCTCGGCCAGGTGGTCTTCTTAATAGAAGAGACATTTGTCGATAAGCATGTGCCTGATTGGAGAGATCATCATAAATGATTGATGTATGTTGTTTCTTATACATGATGTATTCAACCAAAGTTGCCCCTGTATAAGGAGTGAGATATTGTAATGTAGCGGAAGAATCCGCAGTTTCTGCTACCACAATGGTCTATTCCATTGCGTCGCGTTCTTGGAATGTATTAACTACCTGAGCCATGAAAGAAGCTCTTTGAGCAATTGCTACATAGACACATTTTACATTTTGAATCTTTTGATTAAGAATAGTATCTGTAGCTATTGTTGTCTTGCCATTCTATCTGTCCCCAATAATTAATTCTCGCTAACCACATCCTATAGGAATCATAAAATCAATAGAAATAAGCCTCGTTTGAAGGGGTTCATATACAGAACATCTTGATATAATACCTGGAGCGGGAGATTCAATCATTCAAAATTCAGAAGCTGAAATTTGACCCTTACGATCAATGGGTTGAGCTAGAGCATTTACAACATGACCCAAATACGCATCACTCATTGGTATCTGAGCAATTTTTCCTGTTTCTCTCACAAAAATACCTTCTTGTATCATCAAGCCTTCGCCCATTAATAGAGCTCCAACATAATCCGATCCCAAATTTAGGGCAATGCCTACTGTACCATCTCCAAATTCCACTAATTCCCCTGTCATTACTTCATAAAGACCATGAATACAAGCAATGCCATCTCCTACTTGAAGTACAGTGTCAAGATTACCAACTCCTACTGCGTCGTTATATTGTTTGATCTGTTTCCGTATAATACTACTAATTTCGTCGATTTGAAGATTTCCCATTAGCACTTATTAATTATCTGTTGAGAAATAGGGCCTATAACAACTAATCTGGTGTGTTCATCATGGTTCTAAATAGGCCAATATTTTTATTGATCATATGTAAATGCAACTCAATTTTAAAATGACTATTCAAAGTTCCTATAGTTCTTCGTAAATCTTGGCGAGAAACTTGTTGTCAGATCTGTTCAATTGCTCTTTGTTGTTTGGAATAAACCGTTTCATTCTTGGGATCCTCTAATTGTTCCAAATTATTAGAAGCAACATTGATGAGATCCTCTTTCTCTCATTCTTCTTGGGAGTATCCATTTACCCGGATGTCGTCCCTTATCATTTCCACTTCCCTTAACCGAGCCCGAGCTTTCTCGAGCTGATCGATAGCTCCTTTACATAGTTCTTCTGAATTCCGAATAGTATTCAATATTTTTTGTTTATGGTTATCTAATAGATTACTTAATGAAAGTAGATTATTTATTCACAAATTTCACGAATTCATAACCTCTTCCCAAACCGAACATGAATCTTTCGAATCATTCGGCTCTCCTGCTCAGTTCTTTTTTATTCCCTGGGAACATATAAGTTCCCTTCACGCCAAGCCTACCCTTTCTGTTCCGTTTACGGAAAATTAGAATCAATTTATAAAAGACTGAGATCTCCAAGGGCTCTTCCAGTAAAAGGGATTTGCAATTATCAATAAAGTTGTTTGTTGTTTTTGTTTTCGTTTCCCCTTTTCTCTCCTATTCTTCCCCCATGAAACTTGAATCATTCCATTCAATTAATTAATTTGTTCCTCCTTATTTTTGTTCTATCGAATAATTTCGCTTCTATTTAGGTTGTCAGTTCAGCATTGGAACTAAAATTTAATGGGAGATTGGGACTATTTTTCAGTAAATAGATCAAATTATTCCATTGATATGAATGTTTTATATCGGATCAATCTCCAACTATGCCTTTGAATCCATATCATCTTGACACAGCGGTGGAAATAAAACCTAGTTAGTTGTGCTTAGACTTCAAACATTTCAACTTTAACCATTCTAGTGGTCCTCCCTCATTGGTTGGTATAAACTAAGAGTTCATTTCCCAATCAATTACGAAATGTTATAGTTCTTCGCTTTCGGAAGTAATTTGTTGAGATCATGCACTTTTCTATCTCCAAAGTGCAGTTGGTTGGGCCCAGCCATATTATTCGAATATACAAGTGGCACACACTCCCTTTCCAAAATAGATCAGTACACTAAGCACCACACTTGGATTTATTATATTTTTTTCTAAAATATTGGTATTTGATCCGGAACCCCCAGCAGAAGGCTAATAACTCAAGGAAATGAAAATATCAATTACATTTTTCATATGCTTGCCCCTCATATATAAGGATATGTTCTACATCATTTTGTTCTTTTCTTTTTTGATCCTATCTAGTTCTGGATCAGAATATTTTGGATACTTAGTCCCAGGTTTTTGACAAGGATAAAATGAATTTGCTTGCCCTATCCATTCCCTTCCCTGTCGCATGTGTCATGAATCTTTCCGACCGAAGTATAGTTATAGGAAGAAGAATTCATTTTCTAATTATTCAGATCAGCCTCTCCCACAGTTGAACAAGGAAATTCTTGGAGAAATACTAATGTAATGACGAGGTGTAGGGATCTTTTTATTTTATTTTATTTGCAGGACTAAACAAAGGGATTTTCAAATAGAAGCGCTAGGGCCACAACTATTCCATAAATTGTTAAAGCTTCCATAAAATCTAAACTTAGCAGTAAGGTAACTCATATTTTACCTTCTGCTTCTCGTTGTCACACAATACCTTCTAGAGCTTGGCCCGCAACAGTGCTCTGGCCAACGCCAAGTCCATTGGAAGTAAGCCCTACAGATAATCCAGCAGCAATAATAGAAGCAATAGAAATTAAGGGATACATGGTAATCTCCTCTTACTAAGATCAGGAAATAGTGTGTAATACAACAGTTTCATCTATTGAGTGTTCACCAATGGTAAAATTATGGAACGATTTCTTCCGAACAACTAAGAACCCAAAATATTTCGGTATCAAAGTGATAATATCAACGAATAAGGAAACCTATTATCCCTTATGAAAATATTTCATCCGAATAATATTCGAAAATAAAGATTCCATTTTATTGAACATATGAATTCTTATCACGGAGAGAGAATAGACTGCGTAAAAGCCTATAAGTCATTATATATAACATCTACAGATGATATATTAATCCATATAATCAAAAAGGCTTTTTTAATCAATATAAATGGATTAATATATGAAACAAATTATATACAAAGTAAACATGTTCGAAAAAATCCTCCCCTTGCTGGGAACAAAAATTTCATCGTTCTACGCCGGGGTACATTCTTTACTCAAACAACTCCGATTAGTGAACCTGTTCGATCCTATTTTCTCTCATATTTCTATACAAACGGACCAATCGGATCCACTCTATCTGGAGATCTAATGGACAGAAGTAGTTAATCGATCTTAAATCTTGTTACCAAGCTCTTTTTACTAAGAAATATGATTTGCTTCTACCATACATATCAAGTCATGCGTTGGTACGATACTTAGAAACTATTCTGTCTGATTGGACAGTGATTTAATGATGACCCTCCATGGATTCACCTATATAAGCTGCAACTAGAGTTGCAAAGATCAGAGCTTGAATACCGCTCGTAAATAATCCCAGGAACATTACAGGTATAGGAACTACTAAAGGTACCGGAGAAACAAGAACGGCAACTACCAATTCGTCAGCTAATATATTTCCAAAAAGTCGAAAACTAAGTGATAAAGGTTTTGTAAAATCTTCTAAGATGTTAATTGGTAAAATTATTGGGGTTGGTTGAATATATTTACCAAAATAACCTAACCCCTTCTTTGCAAGACCTGCATAGAAATATGCTACTGACGTAAGTAAAGCTAGAGCAACCGTAGTATTAATATCATTTGTAGGTGGGGCTAACTCCCCCTGAGGTAATTTTAGAATTCCCCAAGGAAGAAGAGCACCTGACCAGTTAGAAACAAAGATAAATAGAAACATAGTTCCAATCAAGGGAACCCAGGGACCATATTCTTCCTCCCCAATCTGAGTTCTGGTCAAGTCCCGAAAAAATTCGAGAATATATTCAACAAAATTTTGACCACCGGTAGGAATGGTTTGTGGATCTCGAACAACTATGGTAGTTGAACCTAATAAGACAACAATTACAATCCAAGAAGTTATAAGTACCTGTCCATGAACTTGAAACCCCCCTATTTGCCAATAAAAATGTTGACCCACTTCCACACCGGATATATCGTAGATATGATTGAGTGTGCTAATAGGAGATCGTACGATATCCATATTACCCCCTTGTAAAGATGAACTTAAAGAAGAAAATAAATTATTTTTATCAAATAAATGATAGATTCCTAAATTATTTCACTCTCATAAGGAATTTTTGATGTCACGAGATAATAAAAGGGTTATTCCATTAAGAATATTTTTCAATTTGGAGCAGCCAACCGAACCAATAAATGAAATTGGCTCTTACGATATTTTGGATGGAATAGCAGCCAACTCAGTAAATCCTCAGGTCCTTCCCCCCCCCCCTTTTTTTTTTTCTATTTTATTTTTATTACTAATTCACTTTCTATTAGCCCTTCATATAGCTATAATGACCTTAATGCCCTTCCTTCGCAAATTGCTGACGTTAATCTGTTCAGGATCAATTGGATTGAAGCTATACCATCATCATTGGCTGGAATTGGGATATCCACGAGATCTGGATCACAATCTGTATCAACCAAGCAAATTGTCGGAATACCCAAAGTTCTACATTCCCCAAGGGCAATGGATTCTTCTCGTTGATTGGTAATTATCGCAATATCGGGTAAGCTCCTCATGTATCTAATCCCACCTAGATATTTCTGCAATTGGTCTAATTGTATCTTGAGCATAGCTGCTTCTTTTTTTGGAAGTTGATTGAATCGTCCCGTATCTTGTTCTTTTTTTAAATCCTTGAACTTCTGAAGTCTCGTCTCTGTAGTAGACCAATTAGATAACATACCACCAAGCCATTTTCTATTTACATAATGACATCGAGCTTCTGTAGCAGCTGATGCTACTAAATCAGTTGCTTGATATTTCGTACCGACTATCAGGAATTGTTTTCCTCTACCTACTATATCAAACACCAAATCACAAGCTTCTGATAAAGAACGAGCAGTTTTAGCCAGATTAATAATATGAGTATCTTTACGCTCTGTAAAAATGTAAGGTGCCATCTTAGGGTTCCATTTCCTAGTTTTATGCCCTAAATGAACTCTTTCTTCCATCATCTCTTCCAAATCAATGTTCCAATATCTTTTGCTCATTCTCGTTCGCTTTCCTCCCCAAAATAGCGAAATAAAATGTATCATAATATCTAATTATTCCAACGGAATCGATTACATCTTAAAGATTGCATGTCTGTCTAGTACGTGGTAGAAACGTTCTCACTCATAGAATATTTCATATTCTTCCTATTATAGAAGATATATTCATGAACATAAAAATAAATCTCTTTCTCAAGACTCTTTTAATGGTTGTTTTAATATATTGTGATAATTTTCTTGAATGGAAAAAAAAGATACTTTGTCATGATGAAATAAAATATCCTTCACTTTGTTGCTAAATAGATTCCTATTCCCTATTCTTGGATCTATTCCATTCCGTTTCCCTGAACGGTGAATATGTTGCCCAGTACCGGCAGGTATCATCCCCCCGAGAATAACATTTTCCTTCAAGCCTTTCAACCAATCGATACGACCTTGTAGAGCAGCTTTAGCTAAGACCCGAGCAGTTTCTTGGAAACTCGCTTCGGATATAAAACTTTGAGTATTTAGAGATGCCCTTGTTATTCCTAATAACATGGTTTGATAGTAGATTGTCTCTTCCAGAGCACGATCCATTCTCTGTGCTCGTGATAATCCAATGAGTTCCCCCGGTGAAAAAACATTAGCCGTTCCATCTTCTGAAATTAATACTTACGATGTCATTTGGCGTACAATAATCTCTATATGCTTATCACCAATTCGTACCCCTTGGGATCGGTAAACTTTTTGAATCTGATTGACTAAATGAATCTGAGTTTGTTCCATAGTTATCCTAGCGCTGATGAATAACCCCCAAAGACTTCCAAGAAATCTTGTCATATCTCCGGTCCAATTTTCAAAACTTTCTTTCAGATTCATCGATATTGAATTATTCAAACGGGCTTCTGACAATTGTTCAACTTTAGGAATACCTTGAATTATATCACTGGATTTTAACCTTTCATATATCAATGTTATCAATGTATCTCCTTTGTCAAGAATTTCTCCATAATGACCATGAACAGTCGCTTTTCGAGTAGCCAGATAGGGTTTAACTGATCTAATGACTAAAGATTCCTCATCAACTGCTATGATTTGACCAGATTCGGGGAGTGGTTCATCCTCGGATATCCATACACTTTCAGGAATCAATTGTCCAAGACTAACTACTGGAAATGTTTTTTTGCAGAATTCGGATGAGGAAGAGCACCAATTTGGACCCAAGAGATTGGAAATGATGTTCCTGCACGGATCGAAATGAGAAATTCTCATATTTTCATCCATGAAATAATTGTGGAAAATGGAATGTTTCTTTGATAATACTTTTTTATCAGTTATAAACTGGGAGGATGGAAAACGGCTGGTTATACTATGTAAATGACCCAAGAGACCTGAAAATTCAATGATTTTTATCATAGGATCCTTTCTATTTGATTTATTTCCCGTATCATAACATTTAGAATCATTGAATAGAACGATTCGAAAACAGTCGGATGGTGATAGAACCATAAAAGATCCACTGTCTTCTTCCCCATTCGATAATGAACAAATATTCCCTTGATGCTTACTAATTAATTGACTCGCCCCATTGGAAGAGAAAAGATTAGTGTGGTCCAAATTGTTATGGAACATCAAATTTGAACTTGCTTTATTGTCCCTTCTCCCCATGAAAAAAGGGGGGTATTTCATCAAGATAATTTGAACCATATTGTTAACGATCTTATTTGTTCTTACTGAAATAAGAGAAACATAAGCCTCAGATTCTATAGAATCTATTTGTTCCCAATCAAATCCTAGACAAGTTCGAACCAATGGAATACTTGTATCACTCATTACTTGGATTCGTTCACCATATTCATACAAAATGGAATTGCTAATTTGAATCTGCAAGTTGTCCCCTTTCCTCGATAAATCTAGGGAAAAGGGTGTTGTCATATTCGGCCCATCCGGTATTCCATGTTCTACGTTAGAATATCCAAAAATGGAATTTATCTGTAGAATACCACTTTTTGGTATTCTAAGAATCGCATCAGGACAAGGTATTATTCTTTTTCCCCATTCTTTATCACACCGCAACGAGACGATGAATCGATTCATTTGCTTTTTCCCCTTCATATTGTAATTCTTAGGGGAAAAGGTGACATAAATAGAGTCTCGATGCTCGTTGGATATGGTCCGATCAGTTTCAGTTTCTGAATAACTGAAGATTTGTTCTTCCTTCCCATAGCAGTTGGAGTCACCCGATCTATGTTCCACTTGATCCACGTAAGAATCGGTATGTTTGGCAACAAAAGGTTGAACATCTACTTGATCCTGATACTTATGAAATGGAAAGGGTACTACACCGGATCCATATATACCTCCCGATAATATCCATAGATAACCCGTCCTGAGTATAGAATGAACATTACCGTGTACATATTCAGGTGCATGACACACATTGGTACTCCAGTGCATTTCTCCTTCTAAGTCAGAATATATATTTTTGCGAACTTTTTCCTTGAAGGAAGATGTTCTATCACGAACCTCGGCAATAATTTGTTCCGATTCCACATATTGATCATTCTGAACCAAAAGCAAACTTTGTGGTGGAATGGTTAAGTTCTGTACTTGATTCTGACCATCAATAGTAATGGATAAGTTATTATGACATATATAAGCAGGATGTCCATTACGTGTACGTGTGGGATAAACCAAATTCTCATTGAATTCAATCTTTCCATTGAAAGGGGCTCGTATATGTTCTGCAATATCACCAGTAAATACCCCCCCGGTATGAAAATTCCTTAGTGTTAGTTGAGTTCCTGGTTCCCCAATGGATTGGCCCGCAATAATACCTACTGCTTCTCCTAATTCAATCAAGTGACTGTGAGTAGTACTCCGACCATAACATAATTGCCAAATCCGAGATATACTCTTGCAAGTAAAGGGGGTTCGTATATATATTGGTCGTGGTCGAATGTTTCTTAATTGATTGGCAAGTCCAACTCCAATATCCCGATTGCGCGTGGCAATGCATCTCCTATTTATATATACATCGTCTGCTAGCACACGGCCAATCAGTATTTGTGTTCGTACAACAACTTCATTTATGTCCCTCTCTCGACCTTGAATGGGACTTACGAAAATACCTTGGACAGTGCCACAATCTGTTCTACGTACTACAATTTGTTGAACTACTTCAACAAGTCTACGTGTGAGGTATCCAGCATCTGCTGTTCGTACAGCAGTATCCACAACTCCTTTACGAGCCCCAAAACAGGAAATAATATATTCCGTTAAAGAGAGCCCTTCGCGTAAATTCCTTCGAATGGGTAGATCGATGATTTGTCCTTGAGGATCTGACATTAATCCTCTCATACCTACTAATTGGTGAACCTGAGATGTACTTCCCCTAGCTCCTGAGAAAGACATCACATGTACTGGATTTAAGGGATCAGTCATGCTAAAATTCGTATTCATTTATTTTCTCAAATATTCACTGGTAGCATACCATATCTCGATCGATTGACGTTATTTTTCCATTGCATGTAAATTCCCATAATGATTATGTTTCTCCGAAACAGAACCTTGTTGCTCTGCATCTTGGATGAGCCATCCTTTGGAAGGCGCTATTAAAATATCATCAATTCCTAATGAAATATTTGTATCAGTAGCTTGTTTAAAACCTGAAATTTTGAGTTGATCCAAGATATGTGATGTATATGTCATTCTGAAGTGATCTATTAATCTACTAATAAGCTTTTTAATGGCAGTTTTATCCATCACTTTATTATAAAAGGGAAAATTATCAAAGGGCAGTCTAGTTTGTTTCTTCATAAGTAAAAATCTCCATATTTTCATGAGTAGGATTGAGCAATGGGTTCAAGTCGATTATTCAAAGGCTTCCTCGATCTCTATATCTCCACTAATGAAAAAATCATAAGATCAATAACATTAGATCCTGAGAGCTAGTAGTGATTTCTTTGGGTGTTCAAAACAGGCAAACCCTTGTATGGCTTCTTCCATTTCTCGATTGAAATGAGTATGACCAACAGTTGTTTGAATGTATATATTAGGGATTCCCCCCATTCTACTTTTCTTATTCGATAATGTTCATGGATTTCGTGGAAAGTGCCCAAAGATTCGTATTAAAATTTGAAAGGGGCTTCTTGGTTTACTGAGGTAATGATACGTAAATCCAATTCCCCTCACCGGATCCATAAGGGACTATATAAGTCAATTCGTTTCTGCCGGTAAGCTCTGAGCACATCATCATAACTATAAAGGAAGGTTTCTTACAAGAAAATATTTTCTTTTTCGAGTGATACGGATGGTACCTGTTCCCGTAAATACCTTGACTATTTTCGATCGTTAATATATAAAGCCCAAGAAGCATATCCTAAGTTGGTATAGAACTAGGATCCCCGATAGCTGGAGACAAAATATTTTTCTCAGAAAACGTGAGTAAACGAGCTTCTGCTCTAGCTTCTTGAGATAAAGGTACATGGATAGCCATCTGATCTCCATCAAAGTCTGCATTAAATTCTCCACAAACCGATGGATGTAAACGAATGGCACGTCCTTCTACTAAAATAGGCTGAAATGCTTGTATTCCCAATTTGTGTAAGGTAGGTGCTTAATTCAAAAGTACGGGATGTCCTTGCATAACCTCTTGAAGTACTTCCCATACAATGGGTCCCTTATCTTGAATCATACTTTTAGTAGCTCTTAGGTTGGGAGAAATATGTCATCCAATGAGACTAAGAATTACAAATGCTTGAAAAATATCTATTTCTATTTCTGAGGGTAATCCACATTGGTAAAATGATATAAAGGGACCCACCACAATAATGGAACGACCTAAATAATCAACTCGTTTGCCTAGTAAATTTTCATGAAATCTTCCCTCTTTGCCTTCGATCACATCTGAAAACGATTTATAAGGCCTATCATGATTGTCTCTCATTGGTTGTCCGCATATACCATTATCAAGAAGTGCATCTATGGCTTCCTGGATCAATTTTTTTTTACAAATAACAAATGAATCAGATCAACTTCTTGTTAATAAATTTGTAAAAGTATTATTCCAATTGATAACTCTTCGATAAATTTCATTTAGATCTGACGAGGTAATAAGTCCACCTTCACCTAATTGAACGATTGGCCTCAGTTCGGGAGGAAGAACTGGTAATAGGCATAAGACCATCCATTTTGGTTCTATATTTGTTCGGAGAAAATGTTTAGCCAATTTCATGCGTCTAACCAGAAAATCCTTTCTTCTTCGAATTTTTTCATCCTCCCATCTATCCACAGTGGATTCTTGGTTCTCCTCCAATCTATTCCATTTCAATTCCACCAAGTTCTTCCATTCCATATGTGAACGATCTATAATCATTTGTAGATCCAGACCCATTATTTGTTCCCCAATAGCATCTCCCCCAGTAGTTATTTCTCTCTCTTTAAATGTTCCAGAACCCTGAGTAAAGAGGTAATGAGGATTATCAGAGAGGTAATGAGGAATAATATCTCTCCAGGATTGAATCTCGTAATTGAATGTACCCTGTGATCTCAATAAATTTGGTTTTTTAGCTATGGTCCTAGCAAGAAAAATATTTGGATAGGTTATTCTAAGATTTCCCCCCCTCAAGATCGGACGTGAAAATTTCCTCTCATCCGACTCAAGTAACTATAAAATAAAGATGCAAAAAAACTCTTTTTCGCTCTGAAGAGAGATCACTACTCTCTGCTCAAGTTCCAAGTGAAATTGAGTATTCCTTTATGCTATGATTCTACAACATAGATATGGAATTATTGAGCAGTCCCCTCCCTTCTGAACATTACATTTCTTCTTGAAAGACCTTCAATTATGGATTTACTTGTCTTTATCTTGTTCCATTTGATCCTTTAGGTTCCTTCTTGCTTTTCTTTAATTCGATGGTTACAATACTATTGATCGAATCATATGTGTGATGAATAGACTCCTATAGCCATATCTTTGGTCTGAAATACCTCTATTCAGGGCCAGCCCAAATAAAAGAGAAGAGAATTACTTTCAAATTCCATTTTCTGAAAGAAGTGTTTTCAGAAAGTTCAATTATTTGATACAGAATATATAAACCCTGGACTAATTCCTCTTTCTCAACATCTTGAAAATATGCTTATAATTCTGAGCTTCATGCTACTCCTCCAAAGGGGCATGTCAGAGCTAAAGGCATCCCAATGAGATTGAATAGGATGACAGTTCCTGATTACGGATCTGTATGATCAGAACTTGTGATCAAGTCACACATCGCAATATATTGGACCTTCTAATTCTTTCCAAGTTTTAGCTAATAGATTCGCAATATAAATGAGAAGGAATTTCAAATACCATACATGAACCACTAGATATGCCAGTTTAATGTATCCCATTTGATATCTTCGAATTCGAGAATCAATGAATTCAACTCCACACTATGTGCAAAATTTTGAGTCTATCTTCTCATTTCCGATCCCTGGAGAATTTCCACAAGCACAAACTGTACTTTTGATAGGTCCAAAGATTATTCACAAAATGATCCATCTCTTTCTGGTTTATTAGTTTCATAATTTAGAGTATAAGGTTTAGTCACCTATCCAACTATCTTTCCATTAGGTAAATTTTTTTCGGACCAAGCACAAATCTGTTTGGGAGAAGCTAACCCAATTCGAAGTTGTTGATGTTTATTATGTTCAATCGTAAAATATCTCAATTTATTTTGGTCAAACTTCCTCTCTATCTATTTAAAATTCTTTCTTATATATAATAGCATGATTCAATTCTAGAGCTAAATCTCATAATTCTCGAATGAGCAATCGGAAAGATTCTAGAGCAGTGTCAGGTTTAGGTATTGGCCCTCCAGTGATAATGGCACCAACTACTTCATTACGAGTTCTAATATGGTCAGATCTGAGAATAAGCATCTCTTGTAAAATATAAGCAACACCAAAACCTTCTAGAGCCCAAAATTCCATTTCTCCTATTCATTTCCCCCCTCGTTTGGATTTTCCTCTAAGAGGTTGTTGTGTAACCCGTGCATAAGGTCAACTCGAACTTGCATGTATTTTCTCATCAACTTGATGACTCAATTTCAACATATAAGCTTTTCCTATTGTAACAGGTTGTTCAAAAATAGCTCATGTTCTTCCATCAATTAATCTATATTTTCCAGGATGATCTGGTTCGAATACCCATGGATTAGCTGTTTTCTCACTAGCTTTATAAAGTTCAGGAAACACTAGTTTTCTTGAAGCTTCTCGCCCGTATTTTTCGTCAAAAGGTGTTATTATATAATGTTTGTTCATCGGGTTTCCTGCTAAACCGAGCAAACATTCAAATATATATCCTACATTCATTCGTGAAGGTACCCCTAATGGATTCAATACCATATCAACTGAAATTCCATTTTGCAAATAGGGCATATCTTGTCTTGGAAAAATTATTGAACCATTCCTTCCAGCTACTTTATCACCCACTTGTATCTTACTTTTTTTTGATATATATACGTGGATTGTTTCTGTATTATCACCGGAATAATATACTCTATTGATCCATCTCACGTCAATAACTCGACCCTTTCCACCTATAGGTGCTCTAAGACAACTTTCTCTCGTAGTCGATACCTCAATATAAAATATGGTTTGTAATAATCTTCCTTCTGGGGTGCATAATGATTCTTCTGTTGTTTGAGGCGTTAATTTACCTACCAAAACATCACATGTTTCTATCCAATATCCTAGCATTACAAGACTATCTTTGTCCAAATGACGAAGTGAATGAGCATCTAAATGAGGTATTTCTATAGTGATTCTTTCAGGACCCTGGCTCATCATACATATTTCAATCCTGTATATTACAATATGGAAAGAGATATAAATATATTCGTATACAAGACGTTCACTAATTAGTATTGTGTCTTCAAAATTGTATCCTTCCCATGGCATATAAGCTACTAAAACATTTTTTCCCAAAGAGAGTTCTCCCCCTACCGTAGTTGCACCATCTGCCAGAATTTGTCCCTTCTTTACACATTCCCCTTGACGAACTTGAGGTTTTTGATGTGTACAAGTATTTGTATTAGAACGTTGATATATAACTGATTATGTTCATACAGTGTCTCCATTAATGGATGGAGTTATATTTAAAACATCGATATACTTGATCCTTCCCTCTTATGTAGCTATAGCTACACTTCCTGAATCTAGAGCTGCTTGACCTTCCAACCCAGTTTCGGCAATGCACTTCTCAGGTTGAAAAAGTGGAATTGCTTGACGCTGCATATTAGAGCCCATTAGAGTGCGATTAGCATGATTATGTTCAAGAAAAGGAATAAGGGAAACTCCAACGAAAACATATTGGAAAGGAAAAATAGTTCTAAAATGGATTTGTTCCCATGCAATAACTATAAATTCTTGTCGGTATCGGGCTGGAGTAATCTATTCCTCTTGAATTCCTTGATTTAAAGCCAAATAATTCCCTGTATCTATCTGATAGTATTCATCCTCATCTTCTCCTGGTAATAGATAAACCATATGTTCTTCTCTCGATCTCTCAGAGATCTTATAGAATGGACTTTGTAAAGAACCACAATCACCAATATTTGCATGAATAGATAATGATGAAAAAATTCCAGCATTCATTCCTTCGGACGAATCGATTGGACAAATACACCCATACTAACTGGGATGAATATCCTGTCTCCGAAAACTAGCATTTCGCCCTGTTAAGCCCCCATGGCCTAAATGGATCAATTTTTTCCCATGAGCTATTTCCATCAATGGATTAGTTTGATCAAAAAATTGGGATAAGGGGTGTGAACCAAAAAAATCTTGAAAAATGTTTTTGAATAGATTTGAAGTGACCAAGTTTTCAGGATTTGATCTACGCTTGGTTTCTCCGTGTATAGTTCTTCGAACTGTATCTTCTAAATGACCTAGAGTTAATCTAAATTGATTATGTAATAAATCTGTTATAGAACGAATACGTCAATTTCTGAGGTGATCTATATCATTGAGTGTGCCCATTCCAAATTTCACCCCAATTAGGTAATCCATAGATCTTGTGGTAAATTATGAAAAAAACTCGTTCTCAAGTATATCAAGGTTCATTTTTTGTTTTAGATTTCGTCGACCAATCTTTCCCAATTCACATCTTTGTCAGAAAAAAATTTCTTGCAATTATTTACATAGAAACTCAGAAAATACCAAATCACCACGTACACAATATAGTTTTTTTGTAAAACTCCAGAATGGCTTTTTCCCTCGACCAGAGATATTCCTCCCACTCCCACCTCTCCTTCTTCTTCAATAAAAATAAAAATCTTTTGGGATAGTGAGTATTGTCCAGAATCTCTTCGATATTTAAACCCATAGCTGATAATAGAACTGGAATAGATATTTTTCATTTTCTACTTACATGAGCCCATATCCTTTCTCCCACATCGATTGCTAATTTCAATCTTCTTCCCCAATCTGAAATCAAAGTTCCATTATATATATAATTTATTCTATTATGGTCTAATTCTGAACGGTAATAAATACCAGGACTTATTAATATTTGATTCACCACGATTCTGTAAATCCTATTTACTACAAATGTTCCATGGTAATTCATTAAAGGGATATTTCAAAGAAATATAGTTTGTTTCTGTATCTTTCTACTATTCCTCCAAATTGATCTTACTGGTACATATAATTTAGAGTAATATGTAAGGGACTGAAATACAACATCTTTCTCTTTGATGAAAGGTTCTACTAATTCATATTCTTTAACAAAAATATTGAATTCAATTTCTTTATCTGTATCCTCAATTTTTGGAAAATTATGAAGTTCTTCCATCAAGCCCTGATCGATAAAACGACAAAATCCTTCAAATTGTATCTTACCAAATTCAGGGATTGTAAACACTCCCTCATTTTCATCTAATCGCATTGGAAGTTTCCCATATGTAGAAAAATCTATTTAATTATTCCCGATTGATCTATATGGATCAATCTGACAAAAAATATTTGTATGTATATTAAGTTTTCACTATATCCCATGGAATTCTACCCGTATCCAAATATACTTCCAATTAGAAAAATAAAAGGATAAGGAAGAGGTACTTTGATACTTTCTTCCAACCATGTGAAATGGAGCTATGAACGAATGAATCAAACCATTCTTAAATGTTAATCTCACTTAGAAAATTTCCTAATGAAAATAGCCAGATCGAAAGACGGATAACAAATTAGATCCATTTCCTTTATGGTTGACTTTAGCATACATCTCATACTATACTTAAAGGACGGATGAATGACTTGAAAGGACAAATGATTTGACCTGTCCATGGGATTCCCATATCTCAACAACATAGCTAAGCGGTGAGGCTGAGGACTGCAAATCCTCCATCCCTAGTTCGAATCCGAGTGTCACCTTGTTAAGGTAAGTAAATGGAAGGAAAAGTCTTTATTTCCATTATAGAACCTTTGGAGACATATTGGTACATATTACCAATATAGATAGTGAGTTACATACATTTGATCCCGATTCTTTCTGAATGTATGGCCCTCGAGATAGCTATAGTAATTCGTTGGTCAATGAACAAATGGATTTATTGATATCTCATATCAGCTTGAACATCAGTAACGTTCAAAGTGAAAAGGTGGACCATTCATTTACATTTCAACTTTGCACTATGGTTAATAGTTCCCTTATCATTCGATGATGAAATCATTATTTTTTAGAGAACATGATTCGTATGGATATAGTTGGTATAACTTGGGCGGCTTTAATGTATTTTTCACATTTTCCCTTTCACTCGTAGTATGGGGGAGAAGTGGGCTATGATGGTAATGATTAAGAATCAATCATTGTGTCATGCATGATAATATATTATGTTTCATAAGGATCTAGTAATATTGAATCTTCGCTCCAAATTTAAAAACTCTCCATGGAATTATTTCCACTTTATCCCTGTACGGGATGTGCGTAATCCCTTATTTTAATCATTTTCCTATTCCTATGAAAAATCTGATCTGATTTTTTCCAACAGGTTTTAATTCATTGGTTCTTTTCTAGAATGATTCGAGAATATAGTTTCTTCCATTGAAGAACAATCTCTCTTCTCTTTCTTAGTAGGAATAGAAAGAGTCCCTGTTTTATTGGATGGTTCCGAATTGATTAGATTTGATATGAATTTCGTTCTCGGGAAAATATGGGACATAATTCATAGATTCCTTTATTTTTTCTTATACCATTTCAAGTTCCATATCTAATATGTGCTAGAAAACAATGTTCGTACCGGAAAAAGATGTTCAACTTTGATCCTAAAAAATCTGCTAGTATGTTCAGAATTACAACTGTCTGTATTGGGTCTATTTTTCTAGGAGCAGGAAGAAGGTGATCAGCTCTACGATTTTATGGTATGAGGTCCTTCATCCCACATTTATCATATATGGATAAGTACCATTAAGATCTGTTTATCCATATATGGGTGTAGAAGAAGAAATAGTACAAAAGAAAAGGTCATATATTATTTTCCTCCGTACTAATTTTTTCTTTTCAAAATCAATCCCGACCCTGTATTGTTGTAATATCATAGATCTCATAATCTATTTTATACTTATGATTTGGATCATAAAGATCTATCTAGTGATCAACAATCACTTTATTTTCATCAAAATCAATTGCTTCCACTGCTTGCACTGGCCGTTTTGACGTAAGGGATAAGTAGAAAAGCAGCTTGAACTACAAGGAACATTAGAACAACAATAAAGCCAAGGTTATTTACTTCCATGATCTCCTGATTTTAACTTTGTTCCAAAATATCTCGAGATTTTATCTCATAGAGATGAATGAATCTTTCAAGATCCATGAAATAGATGTATTTTATCTATGGAATCGGTTCGAGTAACGGAATTTAACTAATGGATTGAATGAATTCTCCAATGGAAATAGTATAACCTAATAGGATTACTTTTGATAAGAATATTAGTAAAAACTTACGTGCATCAGAAAATGTTCGAATCAACACATGTCTTTATCATTTCGAAAGAATAGAATTTGTACGAATAAGAACCTTCTGCTACTCCAAAAACGTTTGTCAGACATGAGAGATATTTTTCTTGGATCTCCATGATTTAGATGTAATCGTGAATCTATCCTGCTCTGGTGATGATATAGAAGTATCCCATATCGAATTTATCCATAGGCCCACCCATGACCCTAGAATGATAAGGACTAGTCCGTCCAGATCCTGACATGATCATTCTTGGAAATACAATAGAGTGTCTAGAAATCCACTAGCTATCGATCATGAAAAAGAATTATTAGCATGGAATACCTCCCGTGGTGTCCGGGGAATAAGTAAGATATATATATATATATATATATATATATATATATATATATATATATATATATATATATATATATATATATTTCACAACACATATATTATATCCAAAGTTACAACTATGGATATGGAATTGTATATTTCATCAAAAAATTTATGGCGGGGTTGGGGTTGAAACCATGACCACCCGCCTACGGCACCACCGCCTTACCACTACACCATCCACCGAAGTTCTTAACCATATGGGTTCTCGTGTTTATTTAAAGTTTTTTGAAACCATATATGGGGGTCTTGAGGGAGCCAGCCCTGCGAGCGAGACACCTCCCACATGTCCGTGCACCCAGAACAAGGAGCCATCACCTACAATCCGGCGGATTTATGTTAATCGTAATTAAACCATATTAATTATTTTAATACATGGTTAGGGCACGATAATCCGAGATTTGCGGATAAGCATTTAACCCCACTTAACTCATACTCATCATTTAATTAATTGTGTACTTATCTTGGCGGAAGAGATAGCGGACCCACCAAATGCGGAGCAACTCCACATTTGGTGGAGTTAACTGGCGGACTTCTAGATTTAGTGGAGAAAAACTAGGAAAATTATGTTTTGCCATAACTGAGGCAAATTTTGACCAATTTTGGCTAAGGAAAAGTCATTCTTGGTAGATTTTGATGTTTGGAGCCATTTGGAGTAGGTTGTAGAGGAAAAAATAGACTTTAAACAATAATTTTGCACAATTAAAGCTAATACAAAGGCCCAAACTATGAAGTTGGACCAAGGAGATGTAGCCCAGGAGGGGTGATCTCCTTCATCAAAAAATTATGTATTTGTCTCTGTTATTTGTGCTTGATGTGTTTTATTATGTTGTTGTTCAGCATTGAGTTTCCATGCTTTTAAGTTCATGAAATACACTTAATCTCATCAATTTTAATGAATTTCCAATCATAAACACATGTATAAACCCTTTCATAAGGAGAAAACCAAAGCACTTTTATGTTAATTCTAAAAATGATATTAGCACAGCATTAACTAATAGTCAATTTCAAATCAAGTTGGTATCAGAGCACGAGGTTGCTAAAGTTTATTTTCTTGCTTTTCTTGAGATTGTGCAAGAAGGGTTTTAATAGTTGCAATTTTGTGATGCTTACAAGGTTGAAGTTGCAGAGAGAAGAAGGGAAGATATTGGTTGTTAGTCCTGATATTAAGAGAAGGATAAATAGAGCTAAGAAAGAATCATCTTCACCCAAAGTTCCATTCAAAACTACACTTGAAGCACCTCAAGTTCCATCTCCAGCAGTTGAGATTGAATAGGTACAAATTGCACAAGAAGATGAAGTGATTGAAGAGGTACAAGAATCATAGGTTGAGCTTAAACCCTTAGCCATTATGTCAGGATTTTGAGAGACTCATGGAAATTAAAAAGAAGAAGATATCAAGAGAGACTTCAAAGACATTCAAAGAATGGTTAAAATCATGTTTGATGCATTCAGTGTAGAAAGAGCAGGAGAAGGTTCTAAGCCTCCACATGGTAAAGGATCTTCATATGGTAAGAAGGATGAAGAGAAGAGTTCGAAAGGTAGTGGAAAAAATCCACCTCCATATCCACCATCCTCATCCTCATCATCTTCATCAGAATCTTCATCTTCCACATCCACCACAAAAACCACCCACACTCATTCAAAAATCCCAAAAGGGAAAAACTCCATTACTCAAGTTGGACATCAAGTTTGAACTTCCCATGTACAATGGTGAGGAAAATGCAGATAATTTAGAAAATTGGATCCATCAATTGGAAGTATACTGCAGAATTCAAAATCTACAAGAGGATGACGTAAAGATCCAATTGGCTTCATTAAGGCTAGAAGGAGCAGCACTAGTTTGGTGGGAGGCAAAGACTCAAGAGGAAATGCGAATTCATGGTAAGATATCCATTTCTTGGGTTGAATTCATTTCTTCCATTAAAAGACAGCTTTATCCATTAGATTATATGAAAAAATAAATAATGAGTTGGAAAAAATTTAGGCAACACAAAGACCAAACTATTCAAGAGTACACACAGGAGTTTAGAAAGAGGGCTTTCTTGTTAGGAGTAAACTTGAATTCCCAAGACACACTCTTGAAATACAATGGGGGTTTAAATTCCTACTTGAAACATACTATCCTTATGTTTAACCCAAACAACTTAGATGAATTATGTGTGCAAGCCACACATATTGAAGCAAGGGAAAAGAACATTCAGGAAGAGGGTAGTAAGAAGAAGCCATTCAAGGGTAAGGGAAAAGAGAAGGGAGGAAAATGTAAGGGAAAGAAGAATTCAAGCATCAAGAAAGAATGGGAGAAAACTACATGCAAACATTGTTCCAAAGAGTAGCATGATGAAGCCCACTATTGGAAACTACATCCCGAACTAAGGCTAAAGAAACCAAATAACAAAGGGAAACAATAGATGACTGCCACCACACAACAAGATCTTAGATCCAATTCAAGAGATAAGACCACAATTGTAGCCATGTTTAACAAAGTAAAGGAAGTCATAGCAAGTACTAGTTCCTCAAATAGTCACAACAACACTCCAAATGAAGACACAAGGATAGAATTGTTCCATGTTAGAGTGATTAGAAATCATAAAAATATTGATGCATTGTTTGATAATGGGTCACAAGTGTTGTGGCTCATTTGCATTTTCTTTTGAAATATTTCTAAAAACACCAAGAAAAATCATATATGTTAAAAAATGTAAAAAAAATTGTATACTGAAAAATAATTTTTGATTTATATGTTGGTGTATTAACATAATGTGCGAAGATGTGAAGGGGGGTCGAGTCGTGCTTATTCGTGTGCAGAACATTTCAAGAGTCGTTCTGTTTGATGCGTTTAGAACATTACATGCCAGGGTTGAGTTAGGTGTCCCCACCTCCACTTACCACGTCATCCATACCTTTATCGCACATCGCAAGCTCAGGAGGAATAGCGCTCATGAATATGTTATGAATGTTGAAATTCGAAGTGCGAAAAGGGACGGATATGATGTGGCTCAGAACTATGATTTAGTATATTCCAATTGCACATCTCACATTGCAAGCTCAAGAGGAATGGTGCTCATGAATATGTTATGAATACCAAAATGTGAAATGAGACAAGGTTTTATATCACCAATTGCGATTTGCGATCGGCCCCACATCCACTTGCCACGTCATCCCTACCTTTATCGCACATCGCACATCGTAAGCTCAGGAGGAATGGAGCTCATGAATATGTTATGAATGTCAAAATGCAAAATGCGATAAAGGGATGGACATGATAGTTTTCAAAGGAAATTTTGAATTTATTTAACGTTTAGGATTATGCGCAGTTGTGTTGTTATATGAGGAAACGTGAACACAGGCAGTGTACTCGGGTAAGTGACCCAACACTGAGCAAAGGAGAAGAGAAGACGAAACATTGCGGACACAAGAAGAAGAGGAAAATTCGGGCAGAAGGGGACATGATAATGTTGTTTGAAACATAGAGGCATAGGCAGATTCGGGTGAAGGGAGTACATGGTGGCACTGTTGTAAACGCAACAGCTGGGTCAAGTCGAGAAAAGATGCGTTATTGCGGAATTGTTTGAATACCACATCAGAAACAAAGAAGACATGACAGCAAGCAGAAAATAAAAATATTGAACTTTGGAAGAAATGCAGGGCAAGGATGTCTGATCTATCAGGGAGACACATTAGCGCTTCAAGGAGATGAATCAACAACAAATCAGATTCAGCAAAAAGAATACTATTTCAAGTTTTAATTTGTTTTTTTTTTTTAAGATCGAATCTATAGTGATTTCCTCAATTGCAATGTAATAAGTAGTATTATCAGTTTATGTAGTCGAATTAGTTTCAAGAATCTCTAGTAGTTACGAACTATTTTTGAGGTATTTAAGTAAGATAGAAAGAAAGAAGAGGGGTTTTGAGTTTTGGAGCTCTAGAAGACTAAAACTTTGATGTTTCTTTTTCTGATGGGTGAATGAAAGAAGAAACAAGTTTCCTGCAACTATTCATGGTGATTCGTGTTTCTTATGCCATTTTACGTTGTTTCTTCGTTGAATGAAGTGAATTAAAGAAGCGGTTGGTCTCTGATTTATGTTTGTAAGTAAGAGTTAAATAGCCTTAATAAGTGCTCCTTCACTCCAACTCCTCTCCCTTCACAAATTCTCTCTGGAACTTAAAATTAATAGATTTTTTGTTTACATCATATTATTTTGAGTTTCCTCTCTCTCCATTAATTCTCGCTAAAACTTAAAAGTAATAGATTATGTGTTTACAACATATTATTTTGAGTTTCCTCTATAGTTATTCTTTTCCATTCAGATATCAACAGTTAATGGCATTGTAGAGTCTTTCATTATACCAGATTATTAAGGGTTTGAAAGAATTAGTTTCCAAAGGGATTGAACGAAGACCGCCTGATATAATTACTTTTGTGACACATTTTTTAAAAATGTCTTAAGAACTGATTCCTTTCCACAGCCAAGGAATTGTCTCTTAAGATACAACATTTTCTGGTGCCGTTTCTGGGGACGAAGAGATGAAGATTATTTTCCCTAGGTTTTTCACGTTATTTCCTATGGTTGTTAAGTGAGGAGGAAATATTTGGTTGTGTTTATTATTCTTAGAATTCTGGCTCACAAAAGGCCTCACACGAGGTCGAATATATCACATCAGAAGGTCCCTGCTTTATCAGACCCTGAAAGATTAGTTTCTAAATGGGTTCAGAAACCCAAAACCCCCTCAACACTTAGTCCTACATTGTCTACTCCTGAAAATAGTTCTAGTAATCCTTTGTTTGAAGATATCTCTAAAGTATTTCCTTTCTTGGAACAAGATTCACCTTTCACACCAATTTATTTTCAAGAACCTAATTTGGAAGAACACTCCTTTGATTCTGTTTCTTATAATTTTACTCAAGCTCAACAAACTCCAGTTGTTGGTCCCTCTTCCATTGTCCATCAACCCACTCCCATATTAGTTTTACCTCCACCTCCATTCATTTTCATAGTCGGTTCATCGTTTGCATCTAACCAAGGAATATTAAATCAAGGTGCAAACATGGCAGGACCAGCCTTTTTTTTTAACAGATATGCTCCACTTAACCTTCCACAACAAATGAATGCAATGCCTCAAGAGTATCTTAAATTACTCCCACATTTTACTGGAGAAGTTGAAATAACTACATAAAAACACTTGCATGTGTTTTGTAATTTTGTTGAAAATCTGAATGTAGAACATCTTGATGTTGTAATGAGGCTTTTTGTACAGTCTTTGGATGGAGAGGCTAGAAAGTGGTTTAAGGGATTGCCAAAAAATGTTATTAATACATGGGAAGAACTAGAAAACCAATTCACTCAGAGATGGGGTGAAAAAATGGATCATGGATATTCACTAACAAAATTGTATGCAATCAAAAGAAAACCAGATGAGAATATATCATATTTTATCAAAATATTCAATAAATTTTATAACAATTCGCCTGTAGAATTGAAGCCCCCTCCTTTTGGAGCAAAGGTGGTTTTTTCTGGGACTTTTGAAGCCGATTTTAGTTTCACACTTAGAGAAAGGAGATCCCCTACTCTAGAGAAGATACATACATATGCTTTAGAAATTGAAGCTAATATGACTGTAGCTGGGAAGGTGAAAGGGAAACATCTAGTCCAAGAGAAGGGGAAAGCAAAAGAAGAATCATCACAAGATCAAAGAATTGAAGATATGACAAAGGTGATAAAAAATATGTCAAATAATCTAGTTAAGATGGATTGGAAAGTAAAAACTCCCAAATATAAGTACAACAAAACCGAGGAGGATTTAACCCTCAATTCGGAAGACAACCCCTGCAAATTTTGCAGAGGGAAAGAAAATATCTAGACCTCAGAGGCCTTATTATCAATTCAAAGTCACCAAAAATTGAAATACATTGAACTCCCATCTGTTTAGAAAATTGAAGGCTTAAAATTAAGGCCTCATAGGGCCATGGACATGGCGTTTGCATGTGACAAGTATGTGGTTATATATATGGATGATGTAACGGTTTTCTCAAGGTCAGATGATGAACACCTAGAACATCTGCAAAAAAACTTTTGAAAAATGTAGGAAGTTTGGTCTGTCACTAAACCCCAAGAAACCTTTGTTTGCCTTAGAAGAAGGTAAATTATTCGGCCACATAGTTTCAAAATAGGAAGTGAAGATTGATCCAACAAGGGTGGAAGAAATTCAAACAATTCCTTTACCCAGAAGTAAGAAAGATATTCAGAGATTTTTGGGAAAAATGAAATTTCTGAGAAGATTTGTACCAAACTATGCTGAGATTGTGAGAAATATAACTGACATATTGAAGAAAAATTCAGAAGTGAGATGGGATAAAGAAGCAAGAGAAGCATTTTCCAGAATAAAATAAGCACTCTACGAAGCTCATGTTCTAATAAGTCCCGATTATCAAAAGGTATTTGAAATATTTTCATTTGCTTCTCCCACTACTATTGTTGTGTTGTGTTATTGTAGAAAAATGAGGATAATAAGGAGCAACCAGTGGCATTCTTCAGTAAAGTTCTCAGAGATGTTGAGCTCAAATATAACATTTTGGAGAAATAAGTGTATGCATTGGTCAAAGCACTCAAAGCCTTCAGGACTTATGTGTTACAATCCCAAATAACCACTTATGTACCTAATTCTATTGTTAAGGACATGTTGGTTCAAAGTTATGTTGAAGGAAAAAGAGGAAAATGGATAGCTAAAATCCAGGAGTATGATTTGGACATTAAACCCACCAAGTTAATTAAAGAATAGGGTTTAGAAAAGTTTCTAACATAAACAAATTTTCAAGCATTGGGAATTAACCTCCTGGCACCAGTAGATGGAGCTGACAATGAAGAAGGTTGGGATAAGCCCAAAATAGGTATTCAATACACTTTTTTGTGTTCAGATTGGTATAAATATGTTGTTCATTACCTATATTTATTTTCTTGTCCATATTCACTAAATAGAACCAAAGACAGAGCTCTCAAGCTTAAATCTCAGCCATATGTCATAGTAGAAGCAAATTTGTACTGGAAAGATCCTGTTGGTATTTTGTTGTTGTGTTTAACTGAAGGTGAATCCATTAAAGTTTTCAAGGAATATCATGACAATCTCTATGGAGGAAATTATAGTTGGAGGGTCACAATACATAAAATCCTCAAGTCAAGTTTTCATTGGCCTACATTGTTCGCTAATGTGTACACACTAGTCAGAAGTTGTCAGAAGTGTCAATTGTTTGCATAAAAGAAGAGACTTACTCTATTACCTCTCATTCTAGTATTCGTAGAAGATCCTTTCAGGCAGTGGGGACTGGACTTTCTTTGATAGATCAATCCACCATCAAGTGGGCAGTTCAAATGGATTCTAACTGCTACTAATTACTTCAAAAAGTGGGTTGAAGCAATCCCCACCAAGAAAGAAAATGACCTAGTGATGATGAAATTTCTGGAGGAGAACATCTTCAATAGGTTTGGTTGTCCAGTCAAGATTGTAACTGATAATGCTTAGGTATTTAATTCTTCTCGATTCATTAATTTCTGTCAAACATATAATGTAATTTTGTCACATTCCACAGCCTACCATCCATAATGGAATGGATTGGCAGAGTCTTCAAACAAGACATTAGTCAAGATTCTAAAGAAAACAATCACTAAAATAAAAAAGATTGAGACTCAAAATTAAAATTTTCTCTTTGGGCAGTTTGAGTAACTACTAGGAGGTCCACTGGAAAATCACCTTTTGAGTTGTTATATGGAACTCAGGCATTGTTTCCTAGTAAGTTGGCCAAACCAGTGATTGCATTCCTTCAAGAAGCTCAGGAATAACCTAATGCTCTGGTAAGAAGAATGAATAAGGTGATTGAGTTAAATGAAAATAGAGATAAATTTAGTGATAATTTGATTACTTATCAGGCAAAAATGAAGTCTATTTTTGATAGGAAGGCGAAATAAATCCTCTTTCATGCAGGAGATTTTGTACTGAGATGGGACACTAGGAGGGACGATAAAGGAAAGCATGGTAAGTTTGACCCTCTCTGGTATGGTCCGTACAGAATTTCTGAAGCCAGATAAAACAATACTTTCATCCTAGAAGATTTATATGGAGAATCTATACAGATGCCTGTGAATGGGCAGTATTTGAAGCATTATTTTGAGCATTAAAAGTCAACATTCCACCACTGTAAATATTGGATTTCTCATTGTCCATATGTCACCAAGAAATATTTGACTCCATTCCCAATGGATAAGGCACTAATATGTGGTTCTTAGTGCTTTCATGGAAAAAATCACTATCCCTAGGTGGACCCAGATGTTGTGGCTCATTTTCATTTACTTTTGAAATATTTCTCAAAATACCAAGAAAAAGCATATATGTTATAAAATGTAAAAAAATTTGTATACCGAAAAATAATTTTTGATTCATATGTTGGTGTATTAACATTATGTGCGGAGATGTGAAGGCGGGTCGAGTCGTGCTTATTCGCATGCAGAATAGTTCAAGATTTAGGTTTATTGATGCATTCAGAACATTACATGCCAGGGTTGAGTCAGGTGTCCCCACCTCCACTTGCCACATCATCCCCACCTTTATCACACATCGCACATTGTAATCTCAGGAGGAATGGTGCTCATGAATATGTTATGAATGCTGATATGCGAAGTGCGACAAGGGTTGGATGCAATGCAGCTTAGAACTATGATTTAATATATTCCAAATGCACATTGCACATCGCAATCTCGGGAGGAATGGTGCTCATGAATATGTTATGAATGCCGAAATGTGAAATGCGACAAGGTTTTATATTGTCAATTGTGATTTGTCATCATCATCGCTACCTTTATCGCACATCTCATATCGCAAGCTCAGGAGGAATGGCGCTCATGAATATGTTATGAATGTCGAAATGTGAAATGCGATAAAGGGACAGACGTGATAGTTTTCAAAGGAAAATTTTAATTTATTTAAATTCCAGGATTATGTGCAATTGCGTTGTTTTATGAAGAAACATGAACGCGGACAGTGGACTCGAGTAAGTGACCCAACACTGAGAAAAGGAGAAGAGAAGACGAAACGTTGCAGGCACAAGCAGAAGAGGAAAATTCGAGTAGAAGGAGACATGATAAAAAAATTTGAAACATAGAGACATAGGAAAAGTTGGAAAAAGGGAGCACATGGTGGCATTATTGGAAACACAACAACTGGGTAGAGTTAGGCAAAGATGCATTATTATAGAATTGTTCGAATACCACATCAGAAACAGAAAAGACATGAAAGAAAGAAGAAAAGACAAATATTGAACTCTGGAATAAATACAGGGCAAGGATGTCCGATCTATCAGGGAGACACATCAGCACTTCAGGGAGACGCATCAGCAACAAATCAGATTCAACAAAAAGCATAATATTTCAAGTTTCAATGTGTTTTCTTTGTTTGTTAAGATTGAATATATAGTGATGTCTTCAATTGAAATGTAATAAGTAGTATTAATAATTTAGGTAGTCGAAGTAGTTTCAAGAAGCTCTAGCAATTACGAACTGTTTTTGAGGTATTTAAGCAAGATAGAAAGAAAGAAGAGGGGTTCCAAGTTTTGGACCTCTGGAAGACTAAAACTTTGGTACTTAATTTTCTGATGGGTGAATGAAAGAAGCAACAATTTTCCTACAACTATTGATGGTTATTCATGTTTCTTGTGTCATTTTGTGTTTTTTATTCCTTGAATGAAGTGAAGTAAAGAAGTAGCTAGTCTCTGATTTACATTTGTAACTAAGAGTTAAATAGCCTTAATATGTGCTCCTTCACTCCAACTCCTCTCCCCTCACAAATTCTCTCTTGAAATTAAAAGTAATAGATTATGTGTTTACAACATATTATTTTTAGTTTCCTCTCTCTCCATGAATTCTCTCAGAAACTTTGAAGTAATAGATTTTGTGTTTACAACATATTATTTTGAGTTTCCTCTACAAATCTTCTTTTCCATTCAGATATCAACAGTTAATGGCATTGTAGAGTCTTTCATTATACCATATTATTAAGGGTTTAAAAGTATTAGTTTCCAAAGGGATTGAACGAAGACCACTTGATATAATTAATTTTGTGACACATTTTTTAAAATTTTCTTAAGCACCGATTCCTTTCCACAGCTAAGGAATTGTCTCTTAAGATACAACAACAAGAAAACTTGATTTCAGAAGACTTAGTCAAAAAGCTTAACATTGAAACTGTACCACATCATAAACCATACCCTTTGAGTTAGATAGTTAAGAATGCCAATTTACAAGTTACAAGGAAATGCATATTTAGATTTGTTGTTACTGCAAACTTTTTTGATGAAGTCGAGTTATATGTGTTTCCACTTGAAATTTTCGGGATTATCTTGGGAAGTCCATATTTATATGACAGGAAATCGGTGTTTTATTTCCATGAGAACAAATATAATTTTCTTAAGGATGGGGTGGAGTATATTTTGAGAGCTCATCACAAAAAACTGAATATTTCTTTAGTTAATGCAGGGAAAATGAAGAGTCTAGTTAATGCAAGTAAAAATTTTGTACTTCTCATGATCAAGAAAAAGAATGATGTTGACTATGAATCTTTTGAAGGATGTGATGAAAAATTAAAATCTGATTTGTTTGACATGGTAAGTCAACATGGGGAGATGTTTCAAGAACCAAATGGGTTACCTCCCAAGAGGGGAATTCAGCATGAGATTCATTTGCAGCAGTATGTTCCACTTCCAAACATTGGTATGTATTGCATGCTAATTATGGAGAGTTTGGAAATCAAGAAGCAAATTCAAGAATTGTTGAACAAAGGTATCATACATCCATCTACTTCTCCATGTGGCTCACCAATTGTTTTAGTACCAAAGAAGGACGAGACTTGGTGCATGTGCATAGATTTCTGTGTATTGAATAAAATCATGGTAAAGAATCGCTACCCATTCCCATGCATTGATGATTTTATAGATTAGTTAAAGTATGCAAGATATTTCACTAAGTTAGACTCACAAATTGGTTATCATCAAGTTAGAATAGCTAAAGAAGACATTTGGAAAACTTCTTTCAAAACTAGACAAGGATTGTTTGAGTGGTTTTTTATGCCATTTGGTCTAACAAATGCTCCAACTACTTTCATGAGAGTCATGAATGATGTACTTAAACAATTTCTAGATTACTTCATCATTTTTTACTTAGATGACATACTTATATTCAGCAAATCAAGAGAAGAACATGCCATGCATGTGAACAAGGTACTTGATGTCTTGAAAAAAGAGCAATTATTTTTAAAGATGTCGAAGTGCGAGTTTGGAAAGACTTATTTGGTGTATTTGATACACATTGTTGGAGGAGGTGAGTTGAATATAGACCCTTCCAAAGTAGAGTTCATTCTGAATTGGCCCAAGCCCAATAAATTTATAGAGGTAAGAAGCTTTCTTGGGGCAGCACAGTATTGGAGGAAATTCATTGCTAATTTTCCTTCCATTGCAGCTCCGCTATATGCATTGACAAGTGTCAAGAAAGTCTTCCAATGGGGAGATATGCAGAAAAAATCATTTTAGGATTTAAATCAAAAGATAAGTTCAGCACTGGTATTGGATCTTCCGTATCTTAGACAACCATTTGAGATCCAAACAGATGTAAGTGATTATGCTATGGGAGCAGTTCTCATGCAGCATGGTAAGCCTATTTTGTTTCATTTTGAAATTTTTAATGGAGCTATGACTAACTATCCCACAAGGTTGCTATCAAGATGGTAATCAAGACAATTATTCATCTTCTTAGAGGTTATTGTAGCAAACATCCCAAGTTGCGGGATGAACAATTGCATTACATTCAACATGCATACAATAGGGTAAAGCATTCTTCCACAAACACATCACCATTTGTGGCATGTATTGGGCTTTCAAAGATCACCTTTGGACTTCATATTTGAGAAATATGTCGCTATAGATGTTCATAGTGACATAGATAAAGCAAGGAAGTTCGTTGTGCAAATTCAGTTGATACATCACACAGTGCAAGAGAAACTTGAAAAGAGTCAAAGCAGCTACAAGGCAAGGCATGATAAACACTATGTTGATCACTAATTCCAGGTTGGAGATGAAGTTTGGTTGTATATAAGTTAATAAATATTGCAAGGGGAAGCTAAAAATATCAAGCCAATCCATTATAGTTCATTTAAAATTCTGGAAAATATTGGTACTAATGCATTTAAACTAGATTTTCCTCCTTATTATATGCAAATATATTTTGTCATTAATGTTGAGAATTTGAGATTGTTTGAGCCTCCTTTGGTTGATGATCAAGGAGAGCATGTTTAGCTGCGATCAATATATTATTTCTCACCATAATATATTGATGAACTTCAGCAAGATCTCATTCTTGAGAGAAGAATCAGAACTATAGAAGAATCAGAACTTCAAGAAAAGGGAATGTTGAATACCTTAGAGTGGGATTCAAGGTACAAAAGCCTTCAAAGGCCAAATGGATGGAGAGTGAAAGGGCGAGGGAGTTGTACCCTCACCTACTAAACAATTGATAGTATATTTTGGGGTCCAAAAGGCTTATAGTGGGGAGGAATGATCAGAGGCTCAATATGTAGCTAAAAAATGAAATTTCTCATAAATGCTTCAAACTAGAGTGACTGGATAGATCTCATCACCAGGATTCCAACACAACTCGTTTCATCAAAATCCGAGTTCGTATGAGTAAGTTATGGTCTGTTGTTTGTTTTCCCAAATAGGTAAAAATTGTGCAGAACAGTGACACACTGATGACTTGGTAGTCTAGTCAGCACGTCAGGAATATTCAGGGAATATTCTCCATTTTTCATCCAGTGACATTGTGACAAGTGTCAGAATCAGATTCGCCAATGTTTCTTGGGGAAGTTGAATTTTTCTCCTATTCCTAAGTTTGGAATTATCTATGGTGGATTATTATGTTTTCAATGGTGAATTTTAGGCCAATGGGGAAGGGCCACATGGTGTAGCCAAAGGCTGCCACATGCCCCCCCCATGTCAAGGTGGTTTGCATGTTATTTATGTAATGTTGAATATTAGTGGCGCATATATTTTTTTATTCCAAAGTTAAGCCATACCATGGGCGCACATATATATATTTCGCAACATATATATTATATCCAAATTAGTTACAACTATGGATATGGCATTGTATATTTCATCAAAATTTTATGGTGGGGTCGGGGTCGAACCCACGAACACCCACCTACGGTGCCACCACCTTACCACTACACCATCCACCGAAGTTCTTAACCATATGGGTTCTCTCGTTTATTTAATTTTTCTTGGCGCCATATATGGGGGTCCAGAGGGGGCCAGCCCCCTCCCACATGTTCGCGCACCCATAACCAGGATCCAACACCTGCAATCTGGCGGAGTTATGTTAAACATAATTAAACCATATTAATTATGTTAATACATGGTTAGGCCACGATAATCCAAGATTTGCAGATAAGTGTGGGTTAGCGCTAAACACACTTTAGCCCCACTTAACTCATACTTATCATTTAATTAATTGCATGCTTATCTTGGCGGAAGAGATAGTGGACCCGCCAACTGCGGAACATCTCCACATTTGGTGGAGTTAACTACCGGACTTCCAAATTTAGTGGAGAAAAACTAGGAAAAATTGGTTTTACCATAACTGAGGCAATTTTCGACCAATTTTGGCTCAGGAAGAGTCATTCTTGGTAGATTTTGATGTTTTGGATTCATTTGGAGCAGGTTTTAGATGAAACAAGATTATGTAAACAACACTTTTGCATAATTGAAGCTAAATACAAAGGCCCACACTATGAAGCTGGACCAAGGAGATGTAGCCCAAGAGGGGTGAACTCCTTCATCAAAAACTTGTGTATTTGTCTCTGTTATTTGCGCTTGCTGTGTTTTATTATGTTTTTGTTCAGCATTGAGTTTCCATGCTTTCAAGTTCATGAATTACACTTAATCTCATCAATTTTAATGAATTGTCAATCATAAACACATGTATAAACCCTTGCATAAGGAGCAAACCAAAGAAATTTTATGTTAATTCTGAAACTAATATTAGCACAAAATTAACTAACAATCAATTTCAGATCAACGTAGCTTTGGATGGAGCTTCCAACATGTGGATTTTTTAAGTCCACCCCTTTTACAATGGCTGCGGTGGTTTTTCTTCCTCCAGAATCTCCTAAGCTTCTTCTGTGTCTTATTTCTTGGCAACACGTCCTTTCTTGAATGACTATCTCTGGTGTGGCTCTAGCAAGGCGAACTTGAAGATCTTCCTCTAAAATTATCACTATCACTAGAAGGTTGTGATATACTCTCAACATCTTGCACTGACTCAAACTTGTCACTTGAATACTCTCTTGTCTCCATGGGTTTGGAGTGTCCTTCTTTGACATATCCCAATCTTGCATATCGAGGTATTTCCACCACCTGGATGGAATTAAAAATGACTTGGCCATTAACTCCTAGGCTTGTTCCTTCATACCCATTTTCCTCATTATCTTCGAACCAATTCCTATAGTGTGATTTTCAAAAGCACCAAAATCGTCATCATAATGAGAACATGAAACTGAAGAATCACTAACATTGTTTACCTCAGTTGTTGATTCTGAAGTGGGTGATGATGACTTCACTAAGCCTTAATTTTACTTCAACTTTTCCAGGGCCTCTTTTGTGGCTCGTAACTGAAGCTACAATCCATTTTTCTCCTCTTATGCTTCATTCAGTAGTCTTCTCAGTTCAACATTCTATGCCTAAATGCTTTGGTTGATCCCCTCAAGTTCTTGTAGTTGTGCATTCTTTGATGCTCTATGATGAGAATAATTTTAAGAAGAAGAACATTCACTAGAATATGGAGATGGAGGTTCAAGTGGTTCTCCTTCATTTCCTTGATTTACTGAACCATGATCATGTGCTTTCTCTTTCTTCTTATTTTCCTTCTTTGCTAATCTCTTCTCAGAATCTACAAACAATTTATCTACCATAATTTCCATCATGCAGAAATATTTATGGAAATATTTTTCATTTTGAGAACGAACATCGAAATTCTCCATTTTACTTCTTCGGGTTGCATCCAATATCGGGGTCAACAGACTTAAGTTTTCCTTCACCCACTTTCAGTTTGGCATTGGCTATCATCCACACTCACAAATGGCATCAACAAGAGGGCTGATCTGATACCAACATGATATGATATCTTTTCTTCATTGATGTTTTCAAAATTGCATGAAAGTGTGATGTAAAAACCATATATGCAAACACTTAAAGAAGAAGAAACATAAATGAGATCACAAAGACAATGTACATGATGTTTGATAACAAATTTCATCTAATGTGGGCTATGTCTTTGAGCCCCACTTCAATAGTGGGCAGGTCACTTCGTTCATCTCAGAAAAAATTAAAATGAGTACATGGAAAAATACATCATTTTACCTTCGTTTCTAAGGATGACTTGAAAATGGGTTTCTGAGATGCAAAAACAGACTACACCAATGAAAGCATTGCGAAATTCTGAGTAAAATGAGTATAAACTCAGCTATATTTTTCCACTATCAACTCTGGACCCCCAGAGAATCTTCACATTCCATAGTATATCCTGCATGGGAATACTCTAAGAATATTCACTTAGAATAGTCCACAGAATTCTGCCTGCACCTCATTCCCGTCGCATTGTGGTTATGCTCTAAACTTTGGGTTTCGTTGATGGCTCGTCGACCCAACACTTGTGTGGTTTTAAATATATGTTGGACAGTGGAGATAAAAAATAACCCATCTAGGTGCGTTGGATTATAGTCTATTGTGTTGGAACCATTGGCAGGGCTCAGGGTTCAAACCCTACCAACCCTAACCATTTTTTTGTGTGTGTGTGTGTGTGTGTTATATAATGGTTGGAATTGTTAAAAAAACCACCGAGTCATGTCAACCTGTCATACCATATATATTTAACCGATGTTTGACCGTCAAGTTGGTTTCCAACCAGGTTATTTAGGGGGGAATTTGGCCACTAGATGGGTCCCATGTGGCACCCTTTGATTCGGCCACATCTTCCCATGTCATTGGGCCATGCTTGCCGCCAAGTTTAATGGAACTACCACCATATTTTGTGGTGTCTCTAACTTTTACCATAATTAAAACCACCACTAAATGTTTCAGACCTCCACCAAATTTGACCGACAATTTGGTCAGACTACCAAATTTGTGATGCCCCAATTTTATCTTGCATCAACTACATTTTGTCTTTTTTCCAAGTTTGACTAGAACTTTGACTGGGAATAACTTTTGCATAAGAACTCGAATTGAGGCATTGTTTGCGCCATTAGATTCCTTGCGACGAGATCTTTGATCTCATCCTAATTTCACTAACATTCAAGTAATTTTATTTTTGGGCCATTTAGGTATCTTCCTGGATCATTATGAGTAGCATAGAACCTGTATGGTTAGAGGTAAGTTATTTCATTGCATTGAACATATGGATTTTATGGGTTTTGCATGATTTAATGGTCAATTCCTTCCTTTCACATGGAATGGCATGTTGTTCCTGAAAAGGATAATTATCCTGGAGTGACCCTTATTGAACTCACCATGTGCAACTTCCAAGAGATGGCTATGATAAATTATGTGTATGAGGTTGTATGCATGCCTCTATCAATGTGCTTATATATGGATGTTTTATCTTTAAAATTTTTAGTTTAAGTAGTGAAAATTTGTGTTTGAGTATGTTTCGAGCAAGTCCAGGATCTCAGGAGAATGCTAGTGCAACCCCTATGAAACTATAACACAGCTCATAAGAAAATTCTTTGCTTAAATAAAAATGTTGTAAACAACAAGTTTTGGCTCAGATTGGCCAAATCACCACTCTTATAATAATTTCATATTAAAATATAACACAATGAGCTGAAAGACCAACCAAGATTGTCCAAAGGTTTGGGGTCTACGGTCACTTGGATACAAGTGCTTCATGGTTGGTCCAAATGCAAATTGGGTAAAATGCACACAAATATAAAAATATATTAAAATATTGCGATGAGTGGGTGAGGCCCTGGATCGGACGGAAATTTGTTTTATCCTACAAGGCATGTTTATCATAACATAACAATATTTATATTTAATGTTATATAACTCCAGTATGTGATGTAACGGGATCCAACTCGGGGTAGTCCGGTGTGGGAGCCCCAAATGGTACTACGACACGAAGGAATTAGACCCAGACTTCAGCTAATATGGTGTGAGCTTGGGGTTTAAATAAAACATTTTTTATTCACATCGTAAGCACAACAAGGCCCTCCAACAATAAAATATAATTTATAATTGTTGATTGATGCAGGAAAATAAAATAATGGTGAATAAGTTATAATGTGCAATAACAAATTTACAAAATGTATAAGGTGTGTGGGACTAGACGGTCGAGGATTTTGGGGGTATAGCACATCTTATGGCCCATAGCCTAAATGTGGGCCCAAGCCCAAACACACACGTGATGAATTCATTAGAGAAATTTTGCGGTATAAAATGGGTCTCTTAAGGAATATTATAAAATAATAGTGGAAATAATAAAATAAGATTAGATTACAACATCAAATTTTAGACATAAAAAGGAAAAACAACTTATTCAACTTATCTCCCTATGTTTTTATTCAAATTTAGAGCAGGAGCACATGTTGGATGCATAATTTAATTCTTCATCCAAGGAGTACCCGTGTTGCATACTTTTGATAGACCTCTTTACACGAAAAATGAGAAATACATGAAACAATGTGATTGAAAACACGTTTTTTATGTATTTCTCATTTCATGTAGCGAGGTCCATTGAAAGTAAGCAACATGGGTATTCCTTGGATGAGGAATTAAATTTTGCATCCAATGAGTGCTCTTGCCCTAAATTTGAGTAAAACTATAGGGAGATAAATTGAAATACAAGTGGAAAAATTAGTTATTTTATTTTTTGTTAATATTTTTATTTTTTTACTCCAAAAATGGTGAATCATCCCCCACGGTTGACATTATTATCTTAAATCCTATTGATTCTTGTAAAGTTGATTTTAGTTATACATTTTTGTTTTAAGGCCCATTTTAGACCTCAAAATTTCTTTAATAACTAGTTTGGGGCTTCGGGGGTCTAAAGCTTTGGACTAGTGGAATTTTAGGAAAAGGGTTGAACCTTGAATAATTTAATATAACATAATTTCTTAAAAATATATGCTAAAGGGGGTAGACTTGTGTGATCGTATAATTGAATGGCATGGAAGGGAATGAGGATGTGTCACTTGGAATGCGTGACACGTGGAAGGTGCAAAAGGTCTTTTTGGATGATCTTGTGGCCTATAACTGACACAAGGTGCCTTTGGAGGCATCCACATAGTAGCAGGATATCAACATGGCATCATCTCAATATGACATTAATGTGATGACGGAGCATAGCCAACGATGACGTGGAAATCCAGGTGCAGGTCATTTTTGAGGCCATAGGGTGAGCACCACGTGGCAACATTGCTAACATGGTAGGGTTTTTTAGGCCAAACTTTAAATGACCATCAATTTTTTATCCAAGTGCCATATTAAAATAAAATTTATATCATCGGAAAGATCCCGACGATTCAGTCGTGATGATAATATTATTTTTTAGTTTCAAGGAAGTTGAAATTTGAGGAATTTTGTCACCACGTCCTCATAATAGACCTTGGATATCGAGTTAAGCTTGATGTAACACATTCCACTGCCTGTGAATGACCTAATGGGGTGGGAGAGTGTGTTACAAATTGGTATCATAGAATCCAGGTTCAACACTTGGACTATATGGGCTCTAGGACAGATGAAATGAAAAACAAAGGTGTTACACCAAACCTTTGGAGATTAAAAACTTTAGCACTCTGTAATAGAGTGGGGCGTTTCCTAGTGATTGCTTGCAATGTGCATTTGGGTGCTAGTTGTAGATAGTATATTGTATGCATATCTTTATTGATATCAAATTGTGAAATGATAGGAATGGAATATTTTGATATGTTAGTTTGTTCCTAACTAAGTTTTAAACCTGTAGATGTCATGATTACCATATTTTGTAAAATTTTGATCTCAAATTTGTTGAATAGTAAGAACATAGAAATTATGATATTTTATTTCGATATACATATGACTAAAATTAATTCTATATGTGTGAGAAATAAAATATCATCATGGCTCATATTAGCATGCATTTGATTGACAAGACAAGTTAACAAGTTAATTTATTTCTGGTAATAAAACTAATAGTTGTGTGTATGTGTGTGTGAAAGCACATAAGGAGACACACTTGCAACAATAAATAAAAGGATGGAAAACAATGAGGTACAACATAGCATGGACCAATTCCATCATGAGTAGGAAATTAAAAATTTCCCTTATAGGATAGAAATCATCAGGAGGTTGAAGGATAAGCTGGAGAGTTGCAAGGCAGGAAATAAAAGACTCATTAGAAGATAAGATTAGAATGCAAGGATGAACACAATGCTACTACAAAATATGCCATACATGAAGGTATTATTGTAATATGCATCAACCTATTTAAATATGGAATAATCTCATTATGACAAGGCTAGAAAGAAACCTCAAAAGGTTGCAGACGAAAGAAAACTAGTTTCATGTTGGAATTGTGGGGGGGGACATCTGAGAAGAAACTTCCCTGGTTACCGGAAAAGGAATAAAGGTTCATGCTAACTCCAAGAATATGAATCAGTAGCCAACAACATTTAAGGAATTGAATCGATGAAGAAGAAAGATGATGGGGCATTCCTTGAAGCTCTTTAAAAATTGCAGAAGAAACACTCCTTGAACTATTTAGAGGTATGTCGAAACTGAGGTTGCTATAAACCTTGGAAGAGACTCAACCTAAAATTTTGTATATATATAGGTGAAGGATACATTGAACACTAGAACTCAATGGAATAATTTTTTGTTGGTTGTTTTGTTGGGTGTGGAAAATAAAAAAAGGAAGCTCTAGAGAAAAGCTGGAGTAAAACCAAAAAGAAGGGCAAGAACTTGGTTAAAACATGTGTGAAAGATAAATAACAATAAGGGGACAAAGTAATATGACATAACAATTGAGATGGACATGGACGAGTCTAGTTGAATAAAATGTGAATTAATATAACATCCATGATAATGGCATAAGGAGGGATCTCTTTCAACCAAATTTGTGTATAATTGGTGTATGCATTTGTTGTTCTATGAATAAGGTAAAATACCATGGTGATATGATGATGCCCCTTTGGTTCGAAAGGGAAACAATTGGAAACCGCCATAGTAGAATATTATTAGTCTTGCATGGGTGGTATTAAAACATGGTATGTATTTACCATGCTATATGGAACACCATTGGGAAAGAGGGAAATAATTACTCATTGTTGAGATCTTTCATTATTGATATGTTATGGTTTTGTTGTTGATATTTATTGGAAGCATAAATGAGAATGGTAAAGATTGTAAATTGGCGATGTGTGCTTAGCATGGTTGAATACATGATATAGCTGAATATTGGTGGCCACCTGCCTATTCCACCTAGTCAGTTCATCAGTTTTAATGTTTACTATTTTTAGCAGTTTTTCAGGTCCTGAACTTCTGAGGCCCTAAACGGTGTTTTTTGGGCATGATTGCTCTAGGTATTTGAAATTTTTTTTGACACCAACTATAGTCCTTATAGATATCAAATCGTAGGAGAAATCATGCCCAAAAAACATTGTTTAGGGCCTCAAAACATCTCTGGAAGTTCAGGACCTGAAAAACTTGCTAAACATAATAAATAATAAAACCGATGAAACTAACTAGGTGGATTAGGAGGGTGGCCACAAATATCCACCTGGATCATTCCTCCCCCCTTAGGAATCAATGTTCCCCATTGCATGCAGAGCCTCCATGAGGTGGGGAAATTTTTGTTGAACCTCATCCCTAGTGAACCACTTTCCATGGTGAAGGAGTTGGTCAGCTTTGACAACCCAATACAATTGGATCTTCTGTTGGTGAGTGATTTTAAGTTGTGTGTCCATGATTCGATCAGTTGCAGCCTGTTTCATGAAATCTGGATTTAACTCTGTCAGGGTGAATTTTTTTTCAATGTTGGATGTGTCTGGTAATGGCAGAAAGTATGGTCGAAGGCAATCCACGTTGAACATTGGGTGCACGCCGAGGAATGGGGGAATTCTAAGCTCAAAAGCATTGTCTCCCATGGCCTTGTCATTGGTATATGGACCATATCAGAGTGGGTGTAGCTTGCGATGGGGTCCAGAGAGGCACTCCTTCTACAAATGTAACCAAACTTTGTCGCCCACCTGGAAGCTATGTGGCACACGATGTTGATTATGTCGTTGCTTGTACTTAGAATTGGCTTTGTCCAATATGTAATGAACATGTTGGAAAATGTGTTGAATGTGCTCAATGAATCCGTTCACCTTTTCAGCTTCAGAATAGACATGATCTGAATCTTCCTGAGTAGCCACAAATGGCATGGCTACGTCAATGGGACATAGTGGCTGGAATCCCAAGCCCTCCTGAAAGGGGTTATGGACAGTTGAGTTTTGGAGAGCTTGGTTATAGTTGTGTTGTACATAGGGGAGGCTCTCATCCCATGTGCATGGATTCTTTGAGTTGAAAATGCGCAGAATGTGTACAATCATCCTGTTGATGACCTCTATCTGTCCAACGGTTTGGAGATGGAAAGTTGTGGACTTGGTGAGCTTGGTGTCCAGCATCGACTAGAGACTGGACCAAAATGTACTGAGGAACCTGTTATCCCAATCTAATATGATAAATTATGGGATCCAAAAGTGTACCCATACTCGTTCAAAGAAGAGTTTAGCAGTGGATTATGTTATGATATTCTTCTTGCAGGACTCCATAATGGCCATCTTTGAAAATCTATCGACGACCAAAAAAACACAGTTCTTTCCATGCTTAGGATAAGGAAGGCCCGAAAATTAATCCATGGAGATGGATTCCCAAGGTCGACTAGGGGTAGGCAGTGAAGTATAGATACTTTTCTTCTTGATGGTTGTTTTGGCAATGGTGCAGGTAGTGCATGATCTCATGTACTTATCGACATCTTGTCAAAGTTTCGGCCAATAGAAATACTTCTGCAGTAATTCCACTATTTTTTCGACCCCGAAATCCCCAGTGATCCTATTGTAGTGTGCCTCCAAAACCATATTGGCATGCTCGCTTGAAGGAACATAAAGGTGTCCCAGGTGACATAGCAGTGCATCCTGGAGGTGAAAATTTGGAGCTTTCTTACCTTCCAATAGCGTCATGTATGTGTGGCCAAATTTTGGATTGCTTCTATAGAGAAGCAGCCAATCGAAAGTCTCATGCCCACAAGAGTTAAGCATGGTGGTTAGCGCCACGATCAGTGCTCGGATGAGGCAGTCTGCAACATTATTGGTGTTTCCCTTCTTGTACTTGATGTTCAAATGAAATTTTTGCAGGTATGTGGACCAATTCTGATGGTGATCATTCTGCAACTTCCCTTGTGTCTGTATTAACTACAGGGGTCGGTGGTATGTGTGGATGATTTTTTCCTTCCCCAAAATTTAATTCTTCCATTGTCGGCAAGCCTACACAATGGAATAAATATATTTGTCATAAGTGGGGTACTTCCAGACTATTCTAGAAAGTTTTTCACTATGATATGCCACTGGATGCCACTATTGAGTAAGGATTGTCCCAATATAATATTCAAAGGCATCTATATCGATCTCAAATGGTTGTTGCGAGTCTGGTAATGTGAGCACTGGTATAGAGTAGAGGCGATGTTTCAACTCAACGAATGCCTTTTGTTGAGATTCAGACCAAAATAATTTTTCTTTCACTCCTCCCTTGGTGACTTGACTCAAGGGCCAAGTGATATGCGAGAATCCTAACACGAACTTGTGGTAGAAATTGGCAGGACCCAGAAAGTTGCGGAGCTCTGTTATAGTGGTTGGGGTTGGCCAATCCCGAATGACTTGGATCTTTCCTGGATCGACATGCACCCCCTTCTCATCAATAATGTATCCCAAATATTGAATCTGGGTCATGCCAAAAGTACACTTCTCTAAGTTGGCACACAAATTTTGTTTCCGCAGTGTTTGGAGGATCTGTCGAATGTGGTGGAGGTGTTCTTCCAAAGTCTAGCTAAAGATCAGGATGTCATCCAAGTACACCACCACAAATGAGTTGGTGAATGGACGCAAGATTTAATCCATCAGCTGCATGAAGGTTTCGAGAGCATTCATCAAACCGAAAGGCATGACTAGTCATTCAAAGAGGCCCTCCTTGGCTTTGAAGGCAGTCTTCCACACATAGGATGGTTTGATTGGTACCTGGTGATGCCCAGACTTCAAGTCTATCTTGCTGAAATATTTGCCCCCCCTGAGCTGGTCCAGGAATTCATTGATCCATGGGATTGGATAGCTATTCCATATCGTGATCTTGTTCAATTCCCGATAGTCAATACAGAGTCTCCATGTTTCATCTTTCTTCTGTGCCAACACGATTAGGCTCCCACAGGGTGAGGAGCTTGTCCTGATGTGCCCTTTCTACAACAGCTCTTCAATCTGTCTCTTGATTTCATCATTTTCCAAAACAGAGCGTCGATAGATCGTCCCATTAAGCAGCGACACGCATGGGGTTATATCAATGGAGTGCTTGACCTGGGAGTGTAGAGGAATCCCTTTCGGTGAGGAGAAAATGTCCTTGTATTCCTCCACAACCTTGTCCATCTGTTGTTGCTGCGTAGGGGAGATTTGTTTGGAGGTTGCGGCCATAATATTCTTCTTTCCCTATGGGTGAATCATAATGAAAACAAATTTCCTCGTTTGGGAAATAATCTTACTACATTTCTTTGCAGTAATCAAAGAGATGGCGGGAGGTGGTACTACCTCAAGTATCCTATACAACTTATTTCCTAAAGTAATAATAAAAAAACGAGGCCTAGACTCATACACATCATGTCTCTTCCACAAGTATGGTTGGCCTAATAATACATCAAAAATTTCAACAAGAGCAATATCACACAGTACCTCATCCTTGAAGGGCTTGATGTTGTACGGAATGCGGAACTGCTGGCTGACGCAGAGTTCTCTTCCTCGGTGAAGCCACCCGATGGTATATGGCTGTGGGTGTGATGTGGTCGGTAGGCCGAGCCACTTCACAACCTCTAGTGAAATGAGATTTTTTTGGCTTCCACTATGGACAATGAATTACAATGGAGAAGCCTTCACCCACATTTGGGAATAGAAGATGCGCTCCCCCTCCTATGGATATTCAGGTTCCTCCTTCTAGATCTCGATGGTGGAAACGGTGGCATTGGGTTCCACATCAATGATTTTCTTCCCCTTTTCATTCCACTTGTCCAGTTCTGACTCGGAATCAGAACAGACATCTGATTCAGATGCCTTCATCTTGGCCACCAGCGAATGTTTGGCCCAACACTCATTTGTGTTGTGAGTGGAGCTTTTATGGAATTCACACCACTTCCTCATGTCCTTCTTTGGTTGTGTGGTTTTTTTCGCTTTCTGCTTCAACGGGTTGTCTTGAGTGGCCCTGCTTTAGCTTTTCCCCTTGTTCTATGGTTTGGGGGCACCTTTCCCTGGCTTTGTATTTGTGGATCCAAAGTCTCGCTTTTTTTGCTTAAATTTTTTCTCGATCTTCGGAACATATCGATATGTCGTGCCAAGTGAGGTAATGTCGAGGAACTCCATTTCCTCCTTAATATAGCTGTGCAAATAACTATGGTAATTGAGCACAAAGTGTTTCTCTGAATCTTTGATACCCAACTTTGTGCGCAGGGTATGGAACAAATTTGTCAACTCGTGCACATATTGATCCCTTTGATGTTGCAGCATGGTCCATTTGATGTACTTGTCCTCATAGCTCCCCATGGGGTAATATTGTTTCTTGATGTCATCTCGAAATGAATTCCAAGTGGATGCGGCTGAAAAAAGTAAGGTTTCTTCCTCATCCCTCTGTTCACAATAGGTTTCCCACCAATATTTGACATGGGGGGCGGCTTTGAGGAGCACAAAGGTAATCTTTTCTCGATCGAAGAAATCATGGACCGAAAAATACCCTTCTAGCAAATTCAACCATCTATTTATGGCGTTTGCATCTATTTGGCCCTCAAATATGGGAATGTCAAAGTTTACTTGTACCTTGACAGGAGTGGCGCCTCCAGAGTGACTGTTGGATGAATATGCACCATCGGTGGGTAGTTATTGAAGGATCTAGGCAAAGTTATCCATCATCACGTTCCTTTGTTTCTCGAGGGCCTCCTTGAGAAATATTTTGGTAAGATCTCCTACTCCCTCGTCTTTCTTTTATTCTGCCATGGGAGGCCGTTGGGGTTTGCGAGCCCTAACTCCTTATACCCCGACCTTGTTGGGGACATGCAAAGAAAGATCGAGAAATAGAAGACCGCTCTAATACCATTGATTCAAACTTATGCAGGAACGCGCCAAACAGAGATAATATGGCCAAGTTACAACCCCGAGAAGTTGGTTTCCTAACTAACCCCAACAAGGCCCATAAACTCTTGGTGTTACATCTCCTCGAGTTAGGGTTTTGGTTGTTCAGGGTTTTCTATTATTGTTCAATAATAAAAATTCCTTTGAGCCTCATTATAACACAGTTCAGAGCATGTAACCACCACATCTCTTCTCGGAGATATGTTGAAGTTTTCAACAAGAAACAGTGAAATTGGCATCCGGAAAAAACATCCATGATCCTAAAGAAAATTAAGCACCTACACTAGGGTGGGGCCCACACAGGCTATTTTTAGGGGTATTTCTATTTATAGATGTATGTGCATGTCTATTTTTATTATCCATTAATTTAGATGGACATTATACTATAATCTATTCTCAATGTGGACTTGAAAATAGTTAACTGAAGTGGAAAATCAATTAGCTAAGTGAATTTTGAGTTAAGAGGTTGGTTGGTGGGACATGCAGAGTGACTTGAGTTGTAACTGAGTGATTCTAGTTGTAACAGAGTTGGAAGTGTAGTGGTGCATGAGTTTGTGCAAGTTGTAAATCAGTTTAACTTAGTTAAGTGAGTTAAAGTCAGTTGTGCTAGTTGTAACTGCAGATACACTAGTGAGAGATCAAGTGAATTAAATATTAATTAATTCACATGTAGTGATCTCACATGCAACTGATGTTTTTACTATTATTAACTGCATGCATGTCAGATCCAATGGATACCCAGTTGATTTCTAGGTGAAAGGGAAGATAACTATCAGTTGTGATATTAGTAGGCTACCCAGGTGTAGTTATAACACCACAGGATGCCCATGATACTAAGCGTAGTTGAGGAAGGCTTAAATTCTTTGTGATTAAGGATTTCATTCATCAAGAATTGTGTAAGCAAGGTAGGTCGTCTGGAGGCAGTAAATTGGTTGTGTATTGGCCCAATTCTTGTATGCCAGTGTGAGACAATTAGCTGATGTACTGAGGGCTCTTGTGAGAAGAGTTTTGTATGTATTGTTTCATGATTCCTTGTGGAATATACAATATATGATAGAGGGGTTTTTAGCTATAAGTTTTCCCCGAGAATATCTGGTGTTGTGGTTTTATTGATTCTTGTTTGCTTCATGTAATTGGCGATTGTGTTTCAAATTCCGCAAATATTTGTAAAAGAGATTATGTATTTAACAGTAGCACATTGTTAGATCAAGAGAATCTGGGACATACATGTATATTGTATAATTTTCTACAAGATAGCTACCATTGCCCGAGCTAGTTTGTTTTCCATTCTGTATGTAAGCATTTTTTCAGTATTTGATATTAATGAAATGAAGTGTTATTCCTGTTGCATCTCTGCGTTTATGTTTATTTATGTATTTTATTATGTTCCTGCATAATTCTGGATCAATACATGTTAGTAATGAATGAACTATTGAGTATTGGAACATCAAGAATGGCATTAGCTAGTTGGACACATAATTCAAAAGAAAGCACTAGTAATGAAAACCAATGTAAAAGGGGGTAACATAAAGAGGAATTTGGTGAGAATTCCTTTAACTAAAATTGAAATGATTATTTCAAATTAATGCATGCTTTGCATTGATATGAGGAAGTTCCATAACCTTACTATTGTTTGGAATATGTATGTGCTATGTTTGATGAGTATGCTAATGATGGAATGAATGTATATGATGTCGTTTCATTTGAAAAGTAGTTGTCAAGAATAATACAATGGAAGGATGACTGATTAATTCTCTTAAAAATCTAATGATTATATGAATGACATGTTTTTTATAACACGATGAGGTTATACAATGAGATCCCCTATCATGTAAGCGATCCATTGAGCAAGTGTGAACCCTTGTTGTTAATGATTATTGTGTTAAGTGCTTGTGACATTTATGTGCCATGTTTATATTTTGTTCATGACAAGGAAACATTGAATGTGGTATCTGTCATTATACTAACAACTAATTGGATTCCTTGTTCGAATCATGAGGCACATATGCCACTAAGTATCAACTTGGACTGAAAGACTACTTAGTTCATACCATTTGACTATTACCACCACCCAAGTGCTAGCTAGCCACTTATATACTTTTGAAATTATGACACCTGCCTAATTGGAGGTGTGATGATTTGTGTGTTGTGGTGATAATGGAGTTGTAATGGGAGTTGTGGTGGTAAATTTATTCATGTCGACAAAAGAATACCTAGATGGTAGTTCCCACACTCATTAGGAGGTGAGTGAGAGGGGAGGATTATTGGGACATATACAAAAAGACTACATGGAGTAGTGTAACTGACATTGAGGAAGAGCTTAAAGCCACAATGAGCTAGATTTGAACTCAACACGGAGCATATATAACACTGAGTGCTTGCTTCGGTTGATAAACCACTCAATGCAGAGGAAAGAGGAAGCCACATAGATAAGTATCAATTATCAATTTAAATAAATTTATGTTTAGGTTATAATTTAATGTGTTTTAAAGTTTTTATGGTTTCTCATAAGAATCACGCATTCTTGATGTAGGTGAACGATTGAGCTGTATAGCTTCAATATATGAGGTTGACTACAAGCAAACAAGTGTTAGCATAGTAATATTAGAATGTGTAGTATCAACTTAATGGAGTGGTTGAACTCAAGAACTAAGCCATTGAAATGGTGTTGGAAACCTATGATATGTGATTGATTTCCATAAGGATAATAATAGAATGCTAGACGCTGAGAGGTTGGACGTGGTCAACCTGGAATGGGTTGTATTTTCCCTATTCTCAAGTGCATTTCCATTGAATTGATAGCATGATTATTATGATCCGAGGGACCATTTGTGTGTCTGTGCCTTATAACCAATGGGATATTCATCTTAAATCATTGAGTCTAAGTGAATTTCAGTAAGAAAATGGGCCACTGAGTGCTAGATTTGAGTTGGCAAAGCACTCGATTAATGAACTCCATCTCCAGAAATCAAGTTCAACTTATTGGTGTGAATTATTTCTCTTGTGCAAGCATTTAGTCTTAGACCCTAGATCCATATCGAGGGTGGTCAACTACAAGAAATATTGTAGTGTAGTGAACCTACGGTTGGGTGGAGAGTGGAAGTCCCTCCAATTGTCAACCATGACAGTTAAATCAGATAAGTATATACATTCTTGTATACTTATGTGTTGGTATTAGGGATGACTAATGAGTATCCCTATGATGTTACGCAAGAATGCATAATGTGTATACTATATAAGCATGGTTAAATAGCTATCTTGTATAAGTATGATGTTTATGATTTGCTTGAGTTATGTTGTTGCGCCATTCTTAAATAAATCCATGATTGTCTGATATGTTTCTCAATGGAGATCTGAAATCATTCAAGACTAACTGTGATATCTGAAGTATTAGTTATCTTTATATATTTGAATGTTTGGGCAGCTTGTTGTTGTGATACTAATCACATGTGATTCCTTTGAAAGCTACATGGATTTGTGTGATTGCTTGAGGTGAAACAACATTGTTGTTCAAGAGAATATGTTCTTGTATGCCTTTGACAAGATGCTCATGTTTGTTCTTATTATGTGAGGGATTTGGAAATCCATGTGTTGCTTGCATATGCATAGTAATTGCATGATTTTGTTGGTTGTTATAGTGTTATATTGGCTATTGTGGTGTGTGGATCTTATGGTCTTCCTATTTTGAGTAGCATGGAACTTGTATGGTTGGAGGCAAGTTGTTTTAATGTATTGAGTATATGGTTTTTATGGGTTTTGCATGCTTTGATGATCATTACTTTCCTTACTCATGGAATGGTATGTTGTGCCTGGAAAGGCTAATTAAGCCTAGAGTGGCCATTATTGAACTCACCACAAGCAATTGCCAAGAGACAACTATGATAATTTATGTCTATGAGGTTGTATGCATGCCTCTATGAATATTCTTAACTATGGATGTTTTATCTTGAAAATGTTTAATTTTATTTTTGAAGTGAAAAGTTAAGTTGGAGCATGTTTATGTTCAGGCTCTCAAGAGAACCCTAGTCCAACCCTTATGAAAATGCAACAAAGCTCATAAGCCAATTATGTGCTTGAAGAAAAAGGTTGTAAACAACAAGTTTTGGCCTAGACTAGGCCGCACGTATTTCATATTAAAATATAACAGAGTGAGCTGAAAGGCCGGACCATGATGATTAGAGGTCTAGGGTCGTTTTGATGTAAGTACTTCGTGATGAGGTCGGAGCTGGACTAGGTCGAACATATGCCAATATAACACAAAATATTAAAATATTGTGACAAGGGGGTGAAGCCCTACACTCGATCGGAAAGGCGGTTTATTGCACAAGGCATGTTTATTATAATATAGCAAGATTTGTATTTAATGTAATATAACTCCGACCATAAATTGTAGTGGCCATGGACTCGGGGTAGTCCAAAGTTTGGGCCCAGGGTTTAAATAAAATATATGTTTTTCGCATCGTAAGTAGGATGGGAACTTGATTAACAAAAAATAACGTAAAGTTGTTGATTGGTACGGGTTAATAATAACGACAAATAATTTATAACGTACCTTAACAAAATACGCAAAGGGGGACAAACTTGTGGGCCCGTATAATTGAGTGACATGGAAGGGAATGAAGACGTGGCACGTGGAGGCATGACACATGGCAAGCACAAGAGGTCTTTTGGATGGGCTTGTGGCCTATACCTGAGTGACACGAGCTGCCTTTAGGAGGCGACATAGCGGTATGGCATCAGTGTGACGTCATTATGGGATGACATCAACGCGACGGCGGGGAAATCCACGTGGAGGTCGTTATTGACAAGGCAGATCCACTTGGGCCACAAAGTGAGTGCCACGTGGCAACATTACTTACATGTAGGGATTTTTGAGGCCAAAATTTAAATAGCTATAACTTTTGATATGAGTTTCAGATTAAGATAAAATTTATATTGTTGAAAAGCTCAGTTGGTTATGAAAGTGGTATTAGTTTTTATTTCTAAGGAAGTTGAAATTTGAGGAATTTTGTTACTCTATAGTAATAATAAATTTTGGAGATCAAGTTAAGTTTGTGTAACACTTTCCACTGTTTAAGAATGACCCAAAAGGATGGGAGGGTGTGTTATAGGTTTTGTTCCGACCAAGTTACAAGTTCTAATCTCATGAGGAGAAATTGAGAATAGAAGTCACTTTGGGGAAATTAAACTTTCCAAAAAGTGTTCAGACTCGACCAACCCTCACACAATCCTAACAATAAACATCCCAATATAAATATCCCAATATAAATCATTAATACATCCCACTATAAATGATTAATATTTTTTCCATCCAACATAAAATTTGGCCCTAAAATAAACTAAACTAAACAAAACAAAAATATTAATATTCACTATTTAGTCACATGCATCGAAAATTGGAAACCAATGTTGAACAATTAAATGGTACATACACTCCAAGAGGATGCTTATGCCATATCACTTGTATTTGTTCGTAAGCCAAATTCTTCACTCCAAGATGGTGCCTATACCATATCACTTGTATTTGCTCGTAAGCCAAATTCTTCATACAGAGCATCATCTATATTTATGGTTGAGTTATGTTTGGTATTGGCATGATTTTTAAATTTTGTTCATATTTTTAATATTTTTATTTTTTATTTTTTTATTTCACTTGATCTTCATTAAAAAAATTATAATTATATTTCATTTTTGTGTTTTACCATATTTTTCATCTACACACAAATAATATTTTATTTAATAATAATAATAATAATAATAATATTTTGTGTTTTATTAGTAAATTGTAACAAATATTAATATTTGTTTTCATATTATAGAGTTTATCAAGTTTATTATTTTCATGGTAATTCATAAAAAGAGTAGTCTAATTTATAAACAAAATAGCCTTTTTCATTTAAATAGGAATACAATTTCAAACAAGAATGTGATTTTTTGTTATTTAAAATACATTTTTTAATGCATAAATTGATTGCATTGGAATTATGGTTAAGAGCGTGTGTTTCCTCCTAAGAAATTACAGATTCAAAATAAATGGGGGTAGAGTATGTATGCCTTCGTAGACTAAGGGGGTAGAGTATGTATGCCTTCGTAGACTTAGTGGGTCCCTTGTCCCACAAACAAGGGGGTCTCATACACCAATTTGGTGTTTGGCTTGGCCGTGACTTTAAAATTGGATAATAATAATATAAATTAAACAACTTAAACTCAAGTTTTTAAAAGTCTTTGTCGAATTTTGGTTAAAATTAACTGTGAAAAATGTCATTTCATCTATAAGTTAAACTACAGCATCCGTAACTGTGAAAAAGGTCATTTCATCTATGAGTTAAGCTACGACATTCATAACATGGTAATAGCTAATTAAATTGCCTCGTGACCATAACAAACTTAATATTAATAATATGATTATTTAATCCTTTATTTAAGTATTTTCCTATTTTTATTTTAGATATTATATTTTCTTTATATGTTAAGTTGTCTAAGTTCTAAGAGGTTTGCACACTTAACCTTTGGCTTGACAAACTACGACATAGGGCATCTAAGTCGTAAAAATCACCTGGGATGGCATCCGACCTAGACCACACCATCAAAATCACTTGGGATGACATCCGACCTAGACCACACCGTCAAAATCACTTGGGAGACATTCGACCTAGACCACACCGTCAAAATCACTTGGGATGGCATCCGACCTAGACCACACCGTCAAAATCCCTTGGGAGGCATTCGACCTAGACCACACCGTCAAAATCACCTGGGATGGCATCCGACCTAGACCACACTGTCAAAATCACCTAGGAGGCCTCCAACCTAGACAACACCGTCAAAATCACCTGGGGTGGCATCCGACCTAGACCACACCAGCTTACACCGCTGGATTTTTTCCTCAAAGTTTTGAACCAGTAACCTATTATATTTTTAATTTTTAATGTATATATAAATATTTTTCCAAAACCAAAAATTTATTAAAAATCTATATTATATTTTTTTAATTCAATAAATACAAGAGAAAAAATTATTAAATCAAGGCATTAATAATTTAAACAGTGACACATATTTATGAAATCTCCAATATCATTAAAATAATAATCTTCTTTTAGGTTGTTTATAGATGCATCAATTTCTGGCAAAATTTTGAAATTTGATAGATCTACATAACTCAAATTTCTAAAAATTTCTGCTAAATTTTATCAAAATACTACAAATTTTCCATTATTTTCTAGTAATAAACATCTCACAATAATTCATTTTTTTTCCATCCAATATATATTTTAACCCCAACTTAGACTAAGCTTAAACAAAAAAGTATATTAATATTAACTATGCATAGAAAGTAAGAAAACCGGTTAAGTTGAATGTTGAACAATATATTGGTACATTCACTCCAAGGTGATACCTCTGCTATATCACTTGTATGTGTTCGTAATCCAAATTCTTCATACATAGGATAGTCTACATTTATGGTCTATGTATCATCTACATTTATGGTTGAGTTAGGTTGAGTTATGTTTATTATATATGGTATTGGTATATTTTTTAATTTTGTTTATTTTTATATTTTTTTAATTTTTTATTGTGTTTTATTTTCATTAAATAATATATGATTATATTTCTTTTATGTGTTTTACTATTTTTTTTTCATTTCAATTTAACAATTGCTCTATATATAAATGAAATTTTATAAAAAGTTATAACAAATATTAATATTTGTGTTCACACATTATAGTTTATTATTTATATAGTAATTTATAATATGAGTAGGTTAATTTGTAGTCAAAATAAATTTTTTCACTTAAATTTAAGAATGATATTTCAAATAAGATTGTGATTTTTTGTTATTTAAAATATATTTTTTAATGCATAAATAAATTTGCGATATACGCGAATTATATAAATTAAACAACTTAAAATCAAAAATTTTAAAATCAATATATATATATATATATAATTTCATTTATAAATTAAAGACTACTGCAAAATCGCTCATAAATAATTCACTGAACCTAACCAACTTAATATTAATAATATGATCATTGAATCTTTATTTAAGTAATTTCTATTTTTATTTTCGACGGCATCCGGCATCTGGGTTTAAGCTTTCTTATTCGTATAATATTTAACGAAAGGCCCAAAAAGCTTTAAGTACTCTTGACATTATTAAAAGCATTGCACCTACTTCAATATATTATTGTTAATTAATATGCCAAATTTCTGCAGAACCCATGTACTCTAATGAATTCTATTATTCTAATCAACATAGCAAGCATCTTGGCCACTTCAGAGCCCAGGTCATACTTGTTTTTTATAAATATTTTATATCATGCAACCAACCAAATCTTAAACTCCAAAATGGGGTTGGTTATTTTTTTTCTTATTCAAACCTGAATCTGAAAATTTGAGGTCACCCCATGTAAATTTAGTTGTTTTTAGAAATTTTTGAAGATTTTTTTGGTAGAACTTTTTTTTAATTTTATCTAAAATTTGACAAAAATTTATTGTAAATCCAAAAAATCGCTCCAATGTAAATCTACTTAAATACCAATACTTATATTAATACTTATATTAAGCTAAATACCAATTTTTTAATTTTGTATTTGACATTATAATGGAGTGCGTGAGAATCCAGCTCAATTGATGACGTTCCACAATGCCAGACAAGTTAAACTTTCCTTAAATTGATCAGTATTCAAATTCAAATCTTTTGACTGAAATCCGAATTTAACATGCAACTAGTGTACACAATTCTAGTTAAAGGATTTAAGCAACAAGCTAATTTGACCCTTTTGGCCAGTGGAATGACTTGTATGAGAAAGGGGCCAGTGAACATTTTCCCCACAACCCATTTGCCCATGAATCTCATGGTGCCAGCTCTGGTCCAAATTCCCCACTGTGCTCGTTGCTTGATCTCATTATTTGTTTAACCAGAACTCTAATCTCATTCAACCTAACGAATATGCAGCTCGGGAAAAAAAAAAAAATAGTTTGCAGACACAAAGAATTGCCTGGCCAATGAAGTGTATGCAGCCAGCAGCATTACAGTAAAGGAAAAACAAGGGACTCTGCTCAAAATGGCATAATTTTACACAAAACTTCTTATTTCCCCAATTCCAAGGCAGGACTGAATACTCCTGCTACAAAAATCAGAACCCAATAGGTGGCTCAAACAAACCTGAGTGAGCGCCAATCTAATAAAAAATTGCTTATGACAGCAATATATCATCTCTGCTCAGCTTGTCTAATCTTGGAACAGTGGAGGGCAACAGTCCGGTATCTCGCAGCAGCAGCAAATTCGTTCCAAACTGCACTAGCAATCAAAATAAACATATTGAACAACAATCTCAACTTCTAAATACCAGATTGAAAAACACAATAACAAGCTATGGTTGAACAGAGTGAAGCTCTGCAAAATTTAAAAAGCATAATTTTTGCCAGTAATTTATAATCCTCCTTAAGCTAAGCTGCTCAGTTATGATGCCCATTTTATGCCATCAAAATTACAAACCTTAAACAGACAGAAATGCCATTATGAACTTGTATGGATTGGGCAGAACTATAATGAACAGGGTAGTTTTTTCATCAATCCTGGTAATGTTCAGAGTTCTACCATCCCTGGTTATAGTTCCAGGCAATCCATACAATCAAATAATGGCTTCTATCTTAACATGAGAATGAGAATAAAGGCTATCTAACAGTTAACTTCACCTGGTCTCAGCATCAATCTAACTTAAACCTGATTTCTTCTTTGTTCATCTGGTGCACTTTTATTTGTATTTACAGTTAATAAAATCTAGAATTAAGATAAATCTATGTTATTAGAAAAACTAATCTAGAAAGACAAATGTAGAGACACTGACAATGGGTTTCTATAGAAATTAAAGTAAAAACACTAATTTCTATCAAATTTGTCAATAATATGAATAACTGCGAAAATCTGCAATAACACTGGTTTCTATGAAATCTATCAACAATATGAACAACTGTGAAAATCTGCAATATGTTTCTTGCTTACCATACTCTGAAAAATGATGTTGGTCTACGCCTTCTGGGCCTCGGCCATTCAATGTCTTCATATGGAAACTCACTGTAAACACTCTCTGCAGGAACTTCAAAGTAGTTAGCATGAAGAAGTGGAGAGTACTCTGTAGCAGGAGGAGGTTCAGCAGGATTGGCCCGAGGTTCAGAAGGATTGGCCCGTAATTTAAGAGAACCAGAAGGTATGGACTGCTTAGGTGGTGGAATGTTCTGAGAAGGAGGTGGGCGAGGAGAGGTTTGGGGGGATGAGTTAGGAGAAAATGGCGGGGAAATGGAAGGAGACGATGAGAAAAAATAGTTCTGATACCCCGGACCTACACTGACAGGCAGAGGAGAGGGAGGAGTTGGTGGTGAAGATGTGGGCGAAGGCTGATTGTGGTTGTGGTTAGAACTTGGAGGAACGTTATCCAGTTCCCGCTCTGTATTTGGTTCCATTTCACCACTGAATTCTCAGAACCATTTCAGAATCACAACTGAGAATCTAACACTGATTGGGCATTGCCCAAAATGCCCTGAATCTCATGGAATTTGTGAAGATTTTTTTATTCTTTTTCTTTGAGATTCCATGACTTGGTTAGCTTTGACAAAGCTAGCTTTTTTTATGGGATGGAAGAAGATCGATCACTCCACAATTAAACTAGCAATTCAAAACTAACTCTTTTATTGGATGGAAAAAAATCAATCACTGTTTTAGCCAAAAATGCCCTCAATCTCTGACTGTTTTAGCCCAAAATGCCATCAATCTTTATGCAAACTTCAATACTAAATTCTCGACCATCTCAAAATCAATATTGGGTATGGCGTTAGGGACTGCATTACCTCCAATTCTCTGTTAAATCTCTCGATCCAGCAATGATTTTTGCACAGCTGTGGCTCTCTGTGAGCTGTGACAGTTTTTTTGGTCCGACCACACTGCAACAATGGAATACTAATTTCTCAGGATTTTGAGCGGACAACACACAGTTCATAACAGCCGAGAAATCGTTGTCCGTCTTACATTCCTCTACCTGCCTGCAAAGAGTCAAAACCTAAAACGTTTTCCTTCACGTGGTGATGAATACGCGTCTAGCTACCAGTCCAAAGCAACTACCTCTCAAAAACTCAAAGCGAGTCGCATAAAATTGAATAACTTTGTGTTGTTTTCTCTTGGCGTCACCTAATGTTCTTAACTTGAATGGAGGGGAAGAAATTCAAATCTTGTTAGGTTGCGTAGTTGAGGACGTTGGAGAAAATTGTGGGCCTTTCTAAGATATATATATCCTGTCATTTTGTCCGTAGATCAAAAAAAAAAAAAAAAAACAACTCGGCGAAGAAGTTGTAAAATTTAAATATAACTTATGAGTTGTGCAAAAATTAATAGAAATACAAATAGATTTCAGTTGTGGAGAATAATTTAAAATTACTAGTTACGAATAAATATCGTTTTTTAATAGATTTTTATTAAAAGTTGTTGCATGGTTTTCCTTAAATAATAATGATAAGTCGGGTTACATTTGAGTTAATGGTGATTAAGTATCATTTTTTTTTGGATTCAAGTGTGTTAAGTAAGTCATTTATCTATGACCATTTCCATGAGAGATTGACCATTTCCATTAGAGGTAGTCGTAACTAATTTCTCATAATTTTTGAATAATCCACTTAGCACTCATTACATTTAGTGATAATTGTAATCATTAATAGTTTGACAACTAAATAATAAAATTTCCCTCCATTTTAAACAAATAGTAATAATAACATATAATAAAATGAGAAGATGAAAATTCATTTTAACTTTGAATTTAAAAAAAAAAAAAAAAAATTTAATTTTTCTTTGTATTTAAGATATATAGGGTTAAGGATATTTAAATAAGTGAAACTAAAAATAAACCATGTAAATTCATTTTAATATGATTTTTTAAAAACCTAGGTAGATCATAAATGGATCTATGATGCTTATAAAATGCCTCAATTATAAAGAATACTTAACCAAGCATATGATTTTATATTTATATATTTAAATTAATTCATTTTTGTTAGGAAGATTCATTCCCCATGGTTTAAAAAAACCAAAAACAAAAACCTCTAAGTTATACCATGTTATACTTCTAATTTTTATTGATTTATTTCAACATGCTATTTTAAACTAATTCCAAATCTAAGATTCTAAGCCAAGTATATGACGATTCTCATTGCTCACATACAAAATAGTAAGTCATATATATAACAGTCTTGAATCAAGTACACAACAATTACTGTTATTCTCCTACAAAGTAGTAAGCCATACACACACACATCCAAACCATACATTTACTCAAACACTTCACTCGAAATCTCAACTTTCTCCCACGACTTTTTGGAGGTTGGCCATGGAGCTAGGGTCATGTCCTTTGCACTAGTAGGGGAAAAAGAACTCTAATGAGTGAGTAGAAGAAAATATAGAACACTACTTAAGCCCTTATAAGCTCTATTCACAATTAATTGAGAAAATGAGGTGGGATGGAGGAGAAAATGAGGGAGGGGAAGGGAAAGGAAAAGTAGGGTTTTTTACAAATTTCTTTTAAAAATGAGGTAGAAAGTGTGAGGCATATTATCCATCCCACATCCCAAGAGTTTTGGTTTGTTTTATTGTCCCATATATATATTAAATTTTATTTAATTATTATATGAAGTGTAAAGTATCATTTTTTAATTTTAATTTTATTTTAAATAATTTGACCAAGTCAACATAGCATAACATTACATGACACCACGATGGGGGTGGCCGAACATTGGGTAGGGGATCTCAAGGGGGCGTAGCATGCCCATCCCATGCATTATTCGTTCGACCTAATTACACTTCAATAGCTCGTCCCTCAAAGTTTCTATAAACTCTTCCTCCAATGTATATGCAGTGGCGAGGCGAGTGGAGGTTCAGTTAGTTACAGGGGTGTTGCTCAAGCTATCCTACAATATTGTTTGTTATTATCCAATTTAGCAATTGTATGAATGAGTGGTGGCCCCAACGAGATTTTTTGGCTGGGCGAGGAAAGGGTGGAGTTTCCGCGTGAATTTATGTTATGTTAGCAGTATTTTTCTTATTCTACTCCTCTCGAACTCCTCACATTGGGAGAAGATAGCTAGCTCTTAGGAGGTTGTTAGACTGAAGAAATTGAATTAGGAATTTCCATCTCCAAGGAAACACGAGAGTTGTCATCACTTAATATCTATTGAGTAGGACTCATGGCATTTCAAGATTCACCTTAAGGTATTTCCTTGTGTTTGGCCTTTCTAACATAGTTTCATTGGTACAATTAATTTCAAGGCTTGTTCGGGTTTCCATTATTGATTTTATCTTTAGTCTCTATTTTTCCTTATTAGTGTGTCCACTATTATTTTGTTCACTTGGGTCCCAGTCCAATTTATGTTCTAGTTCATAGTTGGCATCTTTCTCTTGGTTATAGCACTCTTGTGGTTTGTAATTTTCTGTGTTGTTCGGGTGTGGGCATATCTCCCCCCTTGTCTCTTCAACATCCAAGCGGAGCTCTCTGTTTCGATTTAAGGGGACAAGCAAGAAGAGTCATTCCTAAGGGGAGTGGACACTATTGGACAATGTTAGCAGAGTTAAAGAGGAGGTATTTTTGAGTGATTTTTGGAGACGACGCTTTGGGGGCACACCTGGAAATTGTAAATTTTGGTTGGTAGCATGGACCACTGTGATGAGGAAAAGGGGTCATTGTTGCCATGGAAGGGGAGAGTGGAAAATATAGTCACAACATCCCAGTCAGTCCTAGGCAGAGTATCAAGCCCAGGAGGTTACTACAACCTACTAAGCCACAACCCCTCCTTGGAATCAAGCTAAAGTTTATAGGTTGGAGTAGTTTTTTCATTGTGAGAGACAATCCTTCTTAGAATTAGAACTTATTGGTGAAGTTTCACACTAGCTACTAAACTTGAGCCAATCCATGGGGAGGAGAACTCAATATATTCACTTGGTCATCTTACACTGTTAGCTAAAGACCTTACTAGGGCAAGTCCTCAAAGAGAAACATGAAGATAGAAATGAAATCATCTCACATTAGAGGAAATTTTAGCATAAAAGTGGCCTCCTAAGGAAAAATAATAAAATAAAAGTTATGAATTTTGGAGGGAAAAGAAGAAAACTACTTTTTTCATTTTTTGTTTTTGTTTATCTCCTTATATATTTACTCAAATTTCAAGTGTAGACACTCATTGGATGAAAAATTAAATTATGCATCCAATGAATACCCTTTATGCATACTTTTGAGGAGACCCAAATTGATAAAAATTGAAGATACATTAAAAAACGAGTTTCAACGTGTTTTTTTTTTAATGTATCTTCAATTTTTATCAATGTGGGTCTTCTCAAAAGTATGCATAATGTGTACTCGTTGGATGAAGAATTGAATTATGCATCCAACGAGTGTCTATACTTGAAATTTGAGTAAACCTATAAGGAGATAAGCTAAAAATACAATTAAAAAAAAAGTAGTTTTTTTAATTTTCCCTCCAAAATGTTTACATGTACTTGTTTTTAAATTTAAAGGATTTTGATTGGTTTGCATATTATGTACATGAAAATTTCATGGGCACTTTTAGGCTGAAATTTCCTCTAATGTTTCTCAATGACTTGCAAAGTAATCGATGGAATATGCAAGATTGTATGGACCATTTAGACACTTGCCTGACCCGCCTGAATGCTCGCTTGGTGCACATGGAGAAGCATATTCAGTGTGAATTCCTGTTTCCACCACCTCCAAGTTCCATCCGAAGGAACCCTACTCCGGTAACATCTTTTGATTCTCAGATGGCTTATGATTGTGTTCAAATTTTGATGGTTTTCTAATTTCTTGGTCATCTCTCATTTTTTATATTTTGGCCATTGTTAAAATTTTGATGAATCAACTACTAGCCAACAAATCCAATAGGAGTAAGGTTGGTAGGATTTTGAAACGTTGTATACAATGATGTAACTTTTTTCCATAATGAAAAAATCCTTGACTTACAAAAAAAATATTACATTACATAACGTTTTATAACATCATTTCCATACTAGGATGTAGAGTGCCTCTCAACGCAACCAAAAAAATTGTAAAACAATATTTTTCTAATTTCTGCTAGTACTTAATAAATATGGTTTAAGTAAATTTAAGTTGATCAGTAAATTTTCGTGGATATTCTACTGGACAGCTCATCACAACATATCTGATAAAATTATATTTAAAATATGAAATTATACACTACTATAATTTTATTAGATTTATGGATGTGCAGATTTACTGTGAATAGTGCATGCATGTGAATTTAAAAGTATGCAGAAAATAGAGAACAATAAAATAAAATCTCACCTAGGAAATACTTTCGAGAGAAAAATCTAGCTGGAAGGTGAGGTCGCTCTACTCTCTTTCTTTGAATGGAAATATGAATGTGAGTACAAATAAGTATGGCCTATGGTCGGTGGGCTAGTACATTGCAAAATCCTTTCTATGTGCTCTATCTCCTATCCATATTGGCTATTTTTCTCAACTATGGAACAAATAAACTTGATAAAATGGAATCCCCTTTTCCTCCTAGTGGCTTAGTTATAACACAACTCGATAGCCTACAGTGGTTAGGTTTGAATACCTCAACTCTTAACCAGAGTTATAATATAGAATTTTATAGAGTCCTCTACATCATAATCATGTGGATAGCCCCTTTTCATGAATAATGGGGATTGACATGGAATCATTTTAAAGTATGGTGATGAAAACAGGAAGGTCAACTTCTAAGTGGCATAAATTTGGCATACAAACTCGGATTGGTGTGATTATTGCGTCGTTGGAATGGTCTCTATGTGTAGAATAGGAAAAAAAGGTGTGGTGCTAAAGAATAAAAGTTTTACCCCCAAAAAACATGGTTTTATTCTTCAAAATGATCCTAGAAGGTTTTAGACCCCAATTTTCCAAACTAGGTCCCACCGATAAAAATGGTCCTAAGAGTTGATTCCTCCACTTTTTCCACTCTGAAAAAATAGAGATGGATGAAAAACAATATAATGATCCAACCTGGAACACACCTCCCCATTTTGGGAGGCTTTTGGTCCCTAAAAGAATATACTAAATGAGGTGAGGAATTTTTTTCTCCACCTTCTCTCCGGTGTACCATTTAAATTTTCCTGGAAGTTTCCCTTTCAACCGAATCTTCCAAAGGTCATGTTTCCCCTCTCTTGTAGTTATGGGCATCTTCAACAAAATTGTATCTTTTGTCAACTATTCCTGAGCATCTAGTCCCAGATCCTCCACAAAAGGCAGGACATGTTCCTCTTCTTATTCTAACATGGAAGGCTCATAGTGTTTCATATTATCTACATTCACAACTGAGTAAATGTACATATATAGTGGTAAACTGAGTTGATAGGAATTATCACCCACCTTTTCCAGTATCTTGAAGGGACCATACCTCAGAGCCTTTATTTTCTTACCAAGCCCCTGTAACCTGTCCTTGTTCAACTGTAGTCATATTCTATCTCCAACCTTGAATGATTTATTTGTTCTATGTTGATCATGTCTGGCCTTATATTTCTCATGTGACTTTTGCAGTGTTTCTTGTACCTGTATATGGATCTGCCCGATCTTCTGTATAAATTTTTCATCCCTTAAGGCGTGTCTTGTAAGATCTTCCCTCACTCCTCCTTATTGCACATATGAAATGTCCAAAGGTGAAGGCTATAAATATTCAAAACAAGTTTCAAATGGGGACTTTCTTGTAGAAGTGTGGACTTCTTTGTTGCAAGAATGTTGTATATATACCAGATTTTCATCCCATATTTTTTGACTCTTTTGGTTGTATCCCCTCTGAAGTTGCACCAAAGTCATAATGACTACTTTAGTATGCCCATCTATCTGTGGATGGAATGTTGTAGATCTCTTCAACTTTGTGTCCATCTTCTCCCATAATGTAGTCCAAAATTCATTAATAAATCTTGTGTCCCTGTCTGAAATGATGCTCCTTAATATCCCAAAGTGCACCTAGACTTGTCCAAAGAACAAGTTTGCTACTTCTTACCCACAAATGGTCTTTTTATAAGGCATCAAAACACACATCTTGCTTAACCTGTCAACTACCAAAAATAGGAAGTCATGTCCCTTGCTAGTTGTTGATAAACCTACCACAAATTCCATGGAAATTCTTTCCTAAGGACGAACGGGTACATGCAAGGGATGATATAAACCCTATTTCATATTACTATGCTTGTTGGTACAACAAATCATGCATCCTCTTATGAGCCTAGCTACCTGCTCTTGCATCTTGGGCTAATAAACATACCTCTACAAGTTGGCCATAATCTTTACTACACCAAAGTTCCTTGCAACCTTGGAGGCATGAGCCTCTCTAATCAATTGTAAGCACCTTTAGGAACACATAGCTTATATAGTATGTAGAGTAAGATGGCAGTCAACGATGTTGTCACCATCATGCACATGACTTTAACTCTGCAACTATTGAAACGCCTCCTTGAATTCCTCATCCTCTGAATATGCCTCATTGTATGCATCATGGGTGAATGGCTCCATGTGCATAAGAGTCCCCAAAGATGTGATATTGGATGTGTGTGGCCTTGAAAGCATGTTGACCAACTTGTTTGTGATACCCTTCTTGTACTTTATCACCAAATGAAACTATTGTAGAAACCCCATCCACTTGTAATGCCTATTCTGTTATAGCTTACTATGATCTTACAATTACTATAGTGGATGGTGATCTAATTGGATTATTTTCTCCATTCCCTTTATATAGTGCTTTCACTTCTTCACAGCTTGAACTAGCGCATAGAGCTCCTTGTCGTGGGTAGGGTAGTTAAGAACTGCCCCATGAAATGCTTCATAATGGTAGCATATAGGACTTCCTCCCTGCATCAAGATCGCTCCTATTACATACCCACTCGCCTTTGTCTCCAATTCAAAGGGATGTTGCAAGTTTGGTAATTCTAGAACTAGTGCTTGATTAATCTTCTTCTCTAGCTCCTCAAAGGCCCTCTACTGACCCTTTCCCCATTGGAAAATATTGCCACATGTTGTTATGGAATGGAATGGTGTTGCTACCACTGAAAATGAGGCTATGAATTTCCTCAATTATTGTGTTTCCCCATTTAAAATATTGACATAAAAAACATTAGTATGCACCGACCATTTCATGATAGCTTCCATCTTGGCAGGATCTATCTTCATCTCTCCTCCACCTATCAAATACCCTAGATACACCAAATAATGTTGTGCAAACTCACACTTCTTGAGATTTGATAGCAATTAGTGCTTCTTTAATCTCTCTAGCACCTGCGTCAAATATGAGATGTGCTCCTCCCAAGTAGCAGTGTATACCAATATATCATCCAAATAGAAAATAACAACTGAATCTATAAAATGATACAATACATTATTCATTAATCTCATAAATGTAGTTGGTGCATTACATGGGCCAAATGGCATGACTAACCACTCATACAAGCCTTGCTTGGTTTGAAGGCAATCTTTCAGGTATCTTGCTTTTTTACTCAAGCCTGGTGATATCCAGACTTTAATTCTAGCTTGGTGAAGTGTTTTGTTTGTTGCAACTGATCCAATAGATCATCTATCTTGGACAGGGGCTACCTATTCTTGAGCTTGATTTTCTTCAACACCCTGTAATCTATACACATATGCCAAGCCATGTCCTTCTTTGGCACAATGATGATAGTGACCCACATGGTGATATACTCGATTGAATGACACCTTGTTCCAATAGCTATTGCAATTATTTCTTCAGCTCACTTAATTCTATAACAAACTTCATGTACAACTCGATGTTTGGAAATGGGGAGTTCGGTAATAGTTGGATCTCGTGCTCCACTTCCCTCTTAGATGGTAACCATTTAGGCTCCCAAAACACATCCGTGTACACTTGTAGCAACTCTTCCAGTTGATGTTTATGTTTCTTAGTACACCCATCTAGGGATGCCTGGCCTTTTATGGACTCTTCTACAGACTGATATTCTCTTAAAAACAATAAAACTTGCTTATTGTTGGAATTGATAAATTTCTTGGCTTGGTTGGCACTTATCTATGAAATTTTTCACTTGCCTTTGTGTGCGTTGATGGTGAAAAAATTTCCATCTTTGACGAGTTGGTACTGATTGGATATTCACATGAATATTTCATCTCACATGTACATGTAGGGACTCCTAAACATGACTCCACATAAATCAAGGGGAACCACATCTTGTTCTAATTCACCAATAAAATAAAAAATGATGGAAAATATGATTTTTCAATTTTTTCTTACCTTTAGTTCTACATACTTATTTACCCATTCCAATGGATACGGGTGTGGACTATTACAAAATTCCAACCCCAACTTCTTAACTAACTTTGGTGCAGTAAGGTTTTCCTGTGATCCTGATTAACATAGAGCATCGATCTTTGTCTTCTTGATTTGTATCTTTAGATGAAAGAGTTTAGTCATGTATTTCTCTTCGCGTTGTTGAAGGCTATTAAGATTCACCTCCTTCTACACTGACGTATAGATGATCTTCTCATCCATGTTCGATTTGCTTTCAAATTGGTTTCTTGAATCAATGGCCATGTGATTCTTCTTCTTATTGTATTTCTTTTTGTTCTTTGGGTTAAGCTATGAATGTAACTTCCAACACTTCTCCTATGTATGGTTGTTAATGTTGCAGCGGTTGCTGAGATATTTGCACTGGTGTGTTGTGGTTGTCATATTTTTATTTAGCCAGAGTTGTTGCACTGCTCAGTGCAAAGAATTCCCGTGCGGGAATTCCATCCTCTCTTTGGATCAACTTGCTTAAGGGATCAAGAGAGAAGGATTTGAGCTTCATTTCAGCATTTGGCTTGGGTCCATTCATCCATATTCAGCCACAGCGCAGTTCCCTTCAAATAACTATGTCTTTTATGCAGGAGCAGCAGCAGCAAGGTTGCACCCTTTGATTTTGTGCTAGTCTTTGAGGAGGAGGTGCTTATTTCCCTTCGGGAGTGCTATTAGAGAGGCCTTTGGCCATTTTCTGTATTATTCAGCTTTTACATGTCATATTTAACCATGTTTAATGTAGAGTTGTAGTAGACTGTGTTAGTTTCTGCAATCCTGATTTTTGTATATGTATATTACCAGAAACTCTTGCCGGGTGTCTTTTTCTTGGTGTAAAAGAGGTTAAACCTCCATTTCTCTGTTCTTTTATTAATGCAAGTTCCATATCAGTATTATCTCATTATTTTCCGAATAAACCCTCATTATAATAACGTGTTTCTTGCTTCAGTACTTTCTGCATGAGCTAGGCTATGGGGTTTGGGCTTATTTGAGCTGCATTGACTTGGGGAGATCTGTTTATATGAGCTAGAGTGATTTTTTTCACCTCTAATTCTGCATGTGAGTTGTATATCATGTCTTCTAAGGGATCCAAGTCCCATTTCTCACTTGTATAGCGTTATTTTCTGAAGACAACTGTTTTATGCCCTGTATTGCTGCATTTCCCCACCCGGGAAGGAGAATATAGGCCATTCTGTTGCTGAGGTTCTTTCATCTGTTGGTATGATGTTATTTTACATTTAATGAGCTACTCTACATTTCCATGCTCATGATTTGCTGAAGCTCCACATTGGTAATAACTCAAATTGTTCCCAATAGTGTAGTTGTTCCCATTTCGAGATATTACAATGGTATCGGAGCTGCCATCTTGGCTCAGCCTGTGGATTTCAGATCCAATTAGAAGATAATAAGAAGAGGAGAAAAAAATTATGGAGAGGATGAGCTTACTCTCATCTATTTTCAAATCCAAGAAGAAAGAAGAAGAGAAATGCATTGAAACTCCAAGAGGGTTTCAAGGAGGAGAGAATTGAAGTGAGACCTCTAGAAGGTTTCACGAAGCAAAAGAAGATGCATGCACTTCCTGTTCTCATAGAGGAAGTGGAGAGCAAGGAGACCACTTAGAGCATGAAATCCTGAGTGGGTATTTGGCAGAATACAAGTGCCAACCTAGGGCTTCCAAAGAGATCCTAGATTTTCCTCAGTTTATTCAACTAAGAGAAGAAATAAGACCCTGCAGCAAAGGAGAGATTAAAGGCAATAGGTTCCTATTGTCTACATTTTATGGGTCAACTACAGCTAGAGCGTGGGCAAGAAAGCTTGAGGCATTCTTCCTACTTCATCCAGTGGTAGAGAGGGAGGCAAAAGAAGTTGCAGTGCTGCACCTGGAGGGTGAAGCCAATGCTTGGTGGTGCAATCACTTAAGCCACACAGGAGTGAATTATTTTTTTGAGTTCACTCAAGAGCTGATCAGAACTTTTGATGGAGAAATATCAGAGGAGAGAGAGTCCACACCACCATGGGAAGAGACAAGTACCAGCGCTGTCATAGCCTTGGAAGAGCAGCCTTCTACATCAGTAGCTAGGGCAGCCATTACATTGGAGAGAGGAGCCTTTGCAGCTCTACAAGAGGTTCCCACATCTCACCAAGGTATGGGAAGATTTCCACTTTTACTTATTGCAGCAAATCTTTCTAAAAATGGTGGGAATATGTCCTTATATGGCCCAGGATCAAACATTGTTGCCAAGGTAGAGCAGCAAGATTTCATTGCGCTGTGCAAACTTGAATGGTTCAAGGAACAAATGAACCATCATTCTCATGGGCCATAATTTGAGTTACACACAACCCTTGAGGGTGGAGTGTGAATGCTTGGAGGATGGAGTGAACTTTGCTCCAAACAAATTCATGTAGAGTCAAATGTCCATCCGGGAGTTGATACATGAGATAGCCAAAACACCCTGGAGGAGGGTTACAGTGTTGTCAAGAGGTAGCAGCAAGGAGGGTTTGCCTTCAGCCCCCCTGGATCCTTATGGGTTCAAGATGAACATCGGTGAGAGATATTCTCTAGGAGGTCTCCAAGGAGTTACATTTCAGCATCCCATGGAATACAAGGAGAAAAATCTAATATGGGAGGATGGTAATCTTCTTTGGAGGATTGCCAAGGTGGAGAATGGTAGGAGGCATCCATCGGTGGATAAGAGGATGTGGATAGAGAGCAAGGAGCTGGAGAGCTACTTTCAAATCTATGATACTAGGAAGCAAGAGGCAAAACTGCATTGGCTACTCCTGAGAGACTTTGGCCATCATGAGACATATCCTTTTTCCAAGGGTATGTGGGAGGAGAGAACTTGGCAGGATACTTGCATCATGGGGCAACAAGGAGTGTGGATGCATTATGATGATGTAACCATTATGCTTTCACCACGTGAGTTGTATGATGGAGGTATGATGGGGCAGCAAAGACATTTGTTTCTTTGGAGGATTGAGAGAGAGCAAGGGCAGAGTTGCTCTCACATTTTGGTGATGTTGCAATGGGAGGAGATAGCAACATCGTGAGAGAAGTATTTGACATTGAACATGTCAGAGGATGGATTTATGAGTTGGCAAGAGCCTATTTGCATGGGCCAACAACGCTATCACTTTGGAGCATGAGCTTGTTGATGGAGTGTTCCCAGGATCACTTCATATTTGATGCACTTGGTGGGCATAGAGGAGGTGAGTTTGGTAGAGTGGTGGTTGGACTCATTGGCTATTGTGGTATGTTCTCATTGTCTTGGATTTCCAAGCATGAGAAGGAGGATTTTCATGCAACATGTGATTCATTCCTCTTCAGATGGGTGTGCCATACCACTATGGAGGATTCATCTATGGATTTTGTCACCCTCTTGCTTCCATCACATGGTAAGAATTTTGTTTTTGCACTTATTGATTGTTCAACACAATAGTTTTATACTCTTACCATTTCCTTGCAGTACATTGCTCTACAAAGGAGCAAATCTCTCTTTAGGCTCCATGGACCATTTTTGGCCAGCTATTATGATGGAGACGACCATCTACTATATTATCTGGGGCAAGTGTTTGGTTACTCCTTGTATGCTCAATTGATACATTCAGCCATCCACTATTTGCTAGTAGATGTGGTGACTTACACAACTATCCATCTGTCGAGAAACAACTTGCCATGCTATTGTCTGAAGCTGCAGTGGGGAAAACTGTGATGTGATCACTTGGGAGACTGTTGGTACCCTCTAGCACCACATAAAACCTTCAGTATTTCTCTCATTATGATGCTGATCATGATCCTATTTTCTAATATTACTCTTGCCTATATGAGGAGCATGATTGGAGGAGGAACACATGGAGTGGATGTGTTCTTTGGGGAGGCGGATCCCCACACTTTCTACATTACATGTTCTAAGGGGAGCATGGGAAGAGACATGACCTCTACAACAAAGTATTTGTTTCTTTATGAGGAGGGCCATGAGATGGATAGGATGCCCTATGATGGTGAGTTCTTGTCCAACATGTATGAGATGGTTTGGGCCAGCTTGATTCACAGCGCTAGGAGAGGGACCTTTGGAGGTCTAGCTTCCTTCTTGCCATTTGAGGGCAACATTATGGCAGCCCAAGATTAGCAAATTCTCTACACTTATCTTAAGTGGAGAGGAAGACAACGTGGGGTGGGCTCTCTTGCCTACCATATTCATATTTTCAGCCCACCTATTCTACATGAGCTCAAGGTGGAAGAGATCCTTCATGAGTTGCCAATCTGGAGGGTGAGTCATTTTGTTTGGTTGATAGCTTGGGGAGGAGAGATTCAAATGGGGATGATGAATCCCAATATATATCAGCTTTCATGCCCCAATAGGACCTTCAAACAACCCATTTTTTCCTCCATGGATGATCCACTGTCACATAATGCCAACTATTTGGATAGCTTACACACTTGGGAGGGGCAACTTGGAGATATGTTGATGATGCAGCACCTTGATCTTTGGAGGCTTTCATCTTATGAGGTTGCTACAAGGGAGAAGAGGATGATCTTCAGTCCTATCCTTGCAGTTGCTTGAGGACAAGCAACATTTGGGAGGGGAGGACTGTAATATTCCAAAATTTGCACACAAGCAAACTGGAATATTAGATTTTGATGCTTTCACTTAGGAGAGGAATAAATGGGAAAGGAGGCCCATGAACAATAAAGATATATAAATTCCACCTTAATAAGGAAGGAGATCACCTTAGGAGCTAGTTTTACAGTTCCAAGTGTGAACAAGGGCAAATTAGATGGAGACATAGTCAAGTTTGACTTAGTCAACATCCATTCTTGAGGAGGAAGAAATCACTCAAGTAAACTAGCTCAATGTGAACAAGGATCAGACTAGATACACATATGAGAACTGGATTAAAGATTCCTTAGTGCGAAAAGAGGCATTACAGGTGGATTAGTTCCAGTTGACCAAGTCAACAACGCTGCTACAAAGAGGAGGGAAGCTAGCTTGGGCAGCGCAGTTTTGAAAGAGGAAGCTTCACTAGGAAGTCACCTCAACATTGTGTGGGGTCCGGGGTGAGGAGGCTCACCAAAGATAAAAAGGAAGGCATAGCAACAAAGGGATTCATTCATGTATTCATCTATCTGTGGTCTTGTGACTATTTTCATGCTTCAGCTGAATAGCCGGAGTTGCTGCACTGCTTAGTGCAAAGAATTCTCGTGCGAGAATTTCATCCTCTCTTTGGATTAGCTTGCTTAAGGGATCAAGAGGGAAGGATTTGAGCTTCATTTTAGCATTTGGCTTGGGGCCATTCATCCATATTCAGCCACAGTGTAGTTCCCTTCAGATAACTGCATCTTTTATGTAGGGGCAGCAGCAACAAGGTTGCACCCTTTGATTTTGTGCTAGTCTTTGAGGAGGAGGTGCTTATTTCCCTCTGGGAGTGCTATTAGAGAGGCCTTTCGCCATTTTATGTATTATTCAGCTTTTACATGTCATATTCAGCCATTTTTAATGCAGAGTTTCAGTAGACTGCGTTATTTTCTACAGTCCTACTTTTTGTATATGTATATTGCCGGATACCCTTGTCGGGTGTCTTTTTCTTGGTGTAAAAGAGGTTAAACCTCCATATCTCTGTTATTTGATTAATGTAAGTTCCATATCAGTATTATCTCATTATTTTCTACATAAATCCTCATTATAATAACACAATTCTTGCTTTATTACTTTCTGCATGAGCTAGGCTATGAGGTTTGGGCTTATTTGAGCTGCATTGACTTGGGGATATCTGTTTATATGAGCTAAAGTGATTTGTTTCACCTCTAATTTGGCATGTGAGTTGTATATCATGTCTTCTAAGGGATCCAAGTCCCATTTCTCACTTGTATAGCATTATTTTCTGAATACAACTGTTTTATGCTCTGTATTGCTGCATTTCCCCACCCGGGAAGGAGAATATAGGCCATTCTCTTGCTGAGGTTCTTTCATCTGCTGGTATGATGTTATTTTAAATATAATGAGCTACTCTAAATTTCCATGCTCATGATTTTCTGAAGCTCCACATTGGTAATAACTCAAATTGTTCCCAATAGTGTAGCTGTTCCCATTTCGGGATATTACATGTAGACCCCCCAAATACTTGAGGAGCACATCTAGGTTCTTTGGGGAGATACCCAACATTATGACCATATTTTTGAACTTTGTGGCGTACTCCTGAACATTTTTCCATGGATTTTTCCTGAAATAGTGCCACTAGATTCACTGGTCCTCTACATACCCAACAGGCTAAAACTGTGACTTAATGTTAGGTCCCTATAATATTAGTGTATCCCCTTATTATTATTGTTAGTGTAGCTTCTTATTGTTATTGTTGTGCTCATGTATTCCCCATATTGTTATTATTGTGCCCCATAGAATCCCACTATTGTTATTGCTGTTCCCTTACATTATTATTGTTATGTCGGCCTTGATTATATTGTGACCCCTTAGACTCCTATATCTAAAAAATGATATTTTTTCATTTGAATCACCCAATAATTATTCATTTATGTGATGTAAATGAGGTTTCCCCCTAGAAGAGGATAATTTTTAAGTCATTGATCTATTTTTCCTCTATTATGTGAGCTGGTTGCATAACATTTGGTTTCAGAGCTTTGGATTCTAGGGTTTCGTTGCTGCAAACAGGCCATATTGGAATTTTCACTATAAATTTTTTTCTACGAAGGTTCAGAAGCTAAAAAATTTACCACGCGAAGCTAAAATCCTGAGGAGCATCTTGTAAAAATTTCAGATCTTGGTTTGCTATATTTTCGGAGATATGGTTTGAAGAAATTAGGGTTTTGGCATGCTCCAGAATTTCGTCTCAAATAGGTAACCTTGGGAAAATCATCATAAATTCCTGTATGAGCATTGGATTTGAATTTCGTAAAAAGGGGATGAAATTTCATGGACTCTATTATCTTTTGTATCGTTTTCATGGTCGAAAGTTAAGACAGGGACACGTGGGACTCTGTAGAAATTCGCTCTACTGAACGAGTCCATAATCTGGTTATCGTGGGAGATTAGGAATACCGTGATCTTGAGGAATCCAAATTTGGTCTAACTTGTGGAATTGGAAAGAAGACACAGAGTGCTACCATAGGACCTACTTTCATATCTTGGAGATATGAAATCATAAAGATACAACAGTTTCAATATCGAGCTCCTAAAAGCAAAAAAAAAGGTGTGCATTTTTTAATTTTGCATAACTTTTGTTTAAAAAATCAGTTTGAAGTGATTTAAAGGGAATATTGAAGCATATATATCACTATTTGGCTCTAATATTAATCCCAAATAAAATAATTCTATGCCCATTAAGTCCTCAGAAATCTCTACTATGACGCATGGAGAGGAAGAAATGCAACATGATATATCTAAATTATGAGACCCAGTGCAATAAATTTCACTCTCGCAAAGTGTAACAAAAAATGAATTAGAAGCTAAGATAGATGGTTTGAATAATAGTATGGAAGCTAAGATGGATGTTATAGAATAAAAAATGAAAGGTAACATGGAATATTTCATGATTTAAAAGCGGACATGGAAGGTTTGAAGGAAGGTTTGACAAAGTTGCTACAAGAAATTCTTCCTAATGAAGAAAAGTTATTAGATGAAACTCGCGATGAGAATAAAATACATGTTAATAATGATTTCATGGACTATAATGTTGGATTGAAGACCCATCATATTCCAAAGATCAATATGAGGAAGTTTGATGGCAAGGATCCGGTAACATGGATACTACAGATGGAGCAATATTTTGATCTCCATAATGTGAAAAACACACATAAAGTACACATTGAAACTTTCTATTTAGAACCCAATTATTTGTATGGTATCAATGGATTTTTTCTTGTAAACAACTTGTCACTTTTTCAATTTTTACGGAGGAAATGATATCACATTATGAGGATACAAAGAGCAGCACCTTCTTTAGCCAATTGATAAACCTCAAACAAAAGGGTTCAATGGCTGAGCACATTGAGGACTTCCAAAAATTGAATATCAAGGTAAATGATATTCTATAGGAGCATAGTGTTGATGTCTTCATAAGGACCTTAAAGGATAACATCCAACATGAGGTTCGCCTTTAGGAACCTAATTCATTGGAGAAGGCATTCAAGGTGGCAGGAAAATTTGAAATCAAAACTATGGCAACAAGGAAGTCTACCACTCACAACTATAAATATGGAAGTGTTGTTGCTCCTAGCCTTCCATAACCTACAAAATTGACACCACAATAATTGGAGGAAAAAATAGCAAAAGGGATATGTTACAGTTGTGATGAAAAATACATTAAAGTTCATAAGTGTGTTGAGAAGAAATTATTTTACATAGAATGTGAAGAGGAGGAAGAAAAGGAACAAGAAACATCAAAAGAAGAGGATATACACCTGGAAAAAACTCCAGAGAACGAAGAAATGAATATGACCATATCTTATAATGCATTGGCAGGAATTACCACTCCTCAAATTCTCAATATAAAAGGACATATCAAGAAGAATAAGGTAATAGTGTTGATTGATTTGGGTAGCACCCATAATTTTATTCATAGTAAGATAGCCAAGGAATTGAATTACTTTCTATATCCAGCACTAGAGTGTCACTTAATGGTTGAAAATGGAGGAAATATAAATTTCTATGGAAAATTCCATAAAATCAAGCTATCCGTGGGAAACTATGTATTGAATAGTCCAATTATTTCCATTCCAATGGGTGGTGTCAATGTTCTACTAGGATTCGAATAGTTACAATCTTTGGGTATGATAGCTTTTAATTTTCAAGAAATTTTCTTGAAATTTTTTTGGGGACGGCAAGGAAGTTGAATTAAGGGTTATCGCAAGGAAACCAGGAAATATAATCAGCTCTAATGACATGAAAAAACTTCTAAAGAAATAACAACGAGGAATAATTTCACAATTATGTTCACTAGAGGTTCAAACATAGAAATCATTTATTTCTCCATATCTCCAAAAAGTCTTAGAAAATCATTCTAAGCCATTTTATACTCCCAAAGGCGTCCCACCTATTCGTGATCATGATCATGTTATTCATTTGATTCCAAGAAGTGTTCCTCCAAACAATAGGTGTTGCAAATATCCCCATGCCCAAAAGAGTGAAATTGAACGTATGGTTGCAGAAATGCTAGAGGCCAGTATAATTCAACCTAGTCAAAGTTCCTTCTCTACTGCAGTAGTATTGGTGCAAAAGACGGATGGATCATGGCCCATGTGTTCGTATTATAGGGAGCTCAACAAGCTCACTATTAAAGATAAATATCCCATTCTTATCATTGATGAATTATTGGATGAATTACATGGAGTAATTTACTTCACCAAGTTGGATCTTCGTTCAGGATATCATCGAATAATAATGAAGACTTACTACATTCTGAAACAACATCTAGAACTCGTGAGGTTCATTATGAATTTTCGGTCATGCCTTTTGGCCTTACCAATGCACCTTCTACATGTCAAGGTTTAATGAATTCCATTTTCAAACCCTTCATTAGAAAATATGTGTTAGTATTTTTTGATGATATGCTAATCTACAAAAATTCTTGGAAGGATGATGTTCAACATGTGACAGGGTGCTCAAACTATTGGAGGAGAAACAATTATATGCAAAAACATCCAATTGTTTCTTCGGAGTAAAGGAGGTGGAATATATGGGTCATATTGTATCTCATGAGGGTGTTAAGGTAAGGAATGGAAAATCCCCACAACCATAAAGCATCTACGAGGATTTCTCAGGTTGAGAAGGTATTATCGCAATTTTTTAAAGAATTATGGGAGAATAGAAACATCTCTAACAACATTACTGAAGAAAGATGCATTTTATGTGACTCCAGAAGCAACTAAGGCCTTTGAACATCTTAAAGAGGCAATGTGCCAAGCATCATTCTTAACTACACCATACTTCACAAAAACCTTTATTGTGGAAGATGATGCCTCATGAAATGGAATTAGTGTTGTTTTGATGCAAGAAGGAAGACCCATTTCTTTTTAAAGTCTTCTAATCAAAGGAAATTATTTACATAAACTATTTATGAGAAGGAAATGTTGGCAATACTACATGCACTTCAGAAATGACGACCTTACCTAATGGGAAGACACGCAAGGTGAAAACGAATCATGATAGTATTAAATACCTTTTGGAACAAAGATTATCTTCAGAAGAGAAACAAAAATGGGTCACAAAGATGTCTGGTTATGACTTTGAAATCATTTACAAAAAAAAGAAGAAAAATGTTGTTGCAGATGCACTCTCAAGAAAGGATGAGGATGTGGAAGCATTGATTTGTGCCATTTCTATTATCCAACCAGATTGGATAACCAAAGTAGGGGATGAATGGAAGAATAACGAAGAAGTGTGGGTACTCATTAAAAATTTGCAGCAAGGTCCTAGTACATATGATACATTTAGCTAGGAAAATGATTCATTATGGTACAAATATATCGTATCCCTCTGTAAGAATTCCCAACTCAAACAATTTTTTTTTCGGGAATTGCACACCTCTCCCTTAGGAGGGAACTCAGGATTTTTAAAAACTTACCACGGGGTTAAGAAGGAATTTTTTGGGATGGAATTAAATCTGATATTCAAAATTTTGTTGCGGAATGTTTGGTTTGCCAACAAAATAAAGTTGAGACAATTAAGATCCTGGGTCTGTTACAACCTTTATCCATTCCAATTCAATGTTGGGAGGAGGTTTCAATGGATTTTATCACAGGTTCACCCTAGTTCAAAGGAAAGAGTGTCATCATGGTGGTAGTTGATAGACTTGCCAAGTATGCACACTTTTGTATATTATCTCGTCCATTTAAAGCTAGTATAGTTGCTACTGCATTTATGGAAACAATTCAACAGCTACATGGAAACCCAAATATTATTTTAAGCGACAGAGATCCCATTTTCATTGGAAATTTTTGGATGGAATTATTTTCCTTTTTGGGTACTCAATTAGCTCATAGCTCATCTTGTCATCCTCAATATAATGGGAAAACTGAGATAGTGAACAAATGTTTGGAAGGATATATTCATTGCTTTGTATTCGATAAAAAAAAAATTCGATCAAGTGGTTATCTCTCATTGGATGGTGGTATAACACTTCCTTCCATACTGCAGCAAACATGACCCCATTTATGGCACTTTATGGATATCATCCACCATCCATCACATCATATTTAAGATAAAATTTTAAGGTTCAAGAAGTGGAAGATCACATCGATCATCAACAACAAGTTCTCCAACTCTTAAAGGATAACCTCACTTTGGCGCAGAATCGAATGAAACAACAAGAAAATCAACATCACAGTGAAATCGGTTTTTATGTAGGCGAATTGGTATTTTTAAGGCTACAACCATATTAAAAAATGTCCCTCAAAAAATCTTATAAGGATAATAAATTATCACCAAATTATTATGGTCCTTACAAGGTGTTGCAAAAGATTAGTACTATGGCATACAAATTGGAGCTTATTGCATCTTCCCGAGTGCACCTAGTTTTCCATGTTTCATGCTTAAAGAATGTTATAGGTGACAAGATCCCAATTCAAAAAATATTGCTAGAACTTGACGAGGAAGGAAAAATCATATTGGAACCTGAAGCAGCCATGGAAACAAGAGCTCGACAGCTACAAAATCGATCAATTTCAGAGTATCTCATCAAGTGGAAGAACTTACCCATTGAAGATTCCACATGGGAGGATGATAATTTTATACATAAGCATCCAGAACTACTCAAGCAATGAGGACAACACTTTTTTGAAGGAGAGGGGCATGTTAGGTCCCTATAATACTAGTGTATCCCCTTATTGTTATTGTTAGTCTAGCCCCTTATTGCTAATGGTGTTCCCATGTAGTCCCCATATTGTTATTATTGTGCCCATAGAAGCCCATTATTGTTATTGTTGTGCCCTTACATTATTATTGTTATGTCGGCCCTCATTATATTGTGACCCCTTAGACTCTTATATATAGAAAGGAGGTTTTTTCATATGAATCATCCAAGAATTTTTCATATATGTAATGTAAATGAGGTTTCCCTCTCAAAGAGGATAATTTTAAAGTCATTCATCTATTTTTCTTCTATTTTGTGAGTTGATTGCATAACACTTAATGAGGGTTTTGAATTCCTCCCACTTAGTCACTAGAGGATATCCCTCCAACCTCAAGGTATCTGTGTGGATTTCCCACCAAGTTAGGGCATGACCCTTTAATTTTAGTCGCACAAATGAAATCTTTTGTTCTTCCTCAATTTGATAGGCACTAAAATGCACTTCTAGTTGCTCCAACTAGTGCTTTAGTTTCAGAGCGTCAATTTTGCCATGGTACAATTTAATGTTGACCTTTGCTTCCATATTAAACAAGGGTTTCAATAGATTAACGACACCCAAACTGGTTTTATCTTTTCCAATTTCTTTCTTTGGCTAGTTCTTCATTTCTTCCCAATCTCTTGATCCCCCTTCTCATTTGTCCTCTGCATTTGAAACCCCATCTTCTCCAAATATCCCAATCCTATTACTCAGGGCTGCCATGAGGAGATTTACATTGCAATTTATGTTGAATTTTTGTTCCACCTACGAAAACCTCTCCTCTACAAGTTCATGAGGGTTATTCATGGATTCACGAGTCATGATTAGGGCTTTACGAATTTTGACTCAACTGATCTAGATCCCTTCCAAATATCCACAATACACCCAAAGAAACATGGCTTTGATACCAATATGATCCATAAATTTTCGTGGATATTCCACTGGATAATTTGTTACAACAAATCTAATGAAATTATATTTAAAAATTGAAATTCTACACTATTACAGTTTTATTAGATTTCTAGATATGTAGATTCACTGTGAATAATGCATGCATGCAAATTTAAAATTATGCAGAAAATAGAGGCAATGAAATAAAAACCCACACACACATTTAACACAATATATGAGTCGAGATACCCTTTCAGGAGAAAAACCCAACTGGAAGGTGAGGTCGCTTTGCTCTCTTTCTCTGAATAGAAATATGCTTGAGTACAAACAAGTATGGCCTGTGGTCGATGGACTATTACAGTGCACAAATCATCTTTGTGTGCTCTATATCCTATCCCTCTCAGCTATTTTTTCTCATTTATAGAATAAATGCATTCGAAAGAATGGAATCCCCTTTTCCTCCTAGTGGTCGGGTTATAACACAGGTCGATAGCCTACCAGTGGTTAGGTTTGACTACCTCAACTCTTAGCCAGAGTTAAAATATAGACTCTTTTGTAGTCTTTTACATCATAATCACATGGAAAACCCATTTTTTATGAATAATGGGGGCTGGCGTGGCATCCTCTCGAATTATGGTGGTGAAAACAGGAAAGTCAACTTTTGAGTGACATAACTTTTGCATATAGACTCCGATTGACGTGATTTTTGCACCATTGAAAAGATATTTGTGTATAGAATAGGGAATATGGTGTGGTACTAAATGCGGAAAAGTTTTAGCCCAAAAAAATCTTTTGATGCCTCAAAACACACGTAAAATATTTTAGACCCAAATTTGCCAAACTAAGTCCTGTTGATAAAAATACTTCTGAGAATTGATTCCTTCCCTTTTTCCATTCTAAAAACATCAAGATAGATATCAAACAATATAATGATTCAATCTAAATTATAAATTAATAAAATCAAAATATTTTTAAATATTAAATCTTATATATATATATAATTATATAATTATAATTATAATTATAATATATATAGAAATAAAAAGATTAATAATACCCTTTACCCTGAATTTTGAGTAAATATAAAGTAGTAACAAAGAAGTGAGAAATTTCCTACCAAAAATTATAATAATTGATTAATTTGAAGTTCAACGTATTACTTAACCTTCTCCTTGTTTTAAAGTGTATTGTGTGGACACTTATATTTAAAACTATTATTGAGTCTATCGATAATATGCTATAAAAATGCCCTATACCCTTAACTCAACTCTCTCTTTATGCTCTCATTTACATAGTAACGCAAACACTCTTAAGTTTATGTATACCATGTATCTAACACAATAATAAAACACAACATATAAACATCCTTTACCCTGTCCCTGCTCTCCCATATCCTTGATCACATCGTTATTATGATAGAATCTTCTTATACAAATAAAAATGTCGTTATGTTTGAACTGTTTTTTTTTCAAATATTTGAAACAACGTTCATATATGCTATATAAATATTCTATCACATCTCCATTTTTTTATGTTCTCATTCATATAGTATTATCTAACATGCACACAGTAATTCAAACATTTTATTCATTATTATATTTATAGTATATGAATCTAAATGATAACAAAGTAATGTTGTATACTTTTTTTTCATCTTTTCTAATTTGCATAATATATTATAAATGTTTATGTAATATAAAAATTATTATATTGTGGTTTATTTAATTTTTAATAATTTTAATTTGTATAAATTAATTTTAAGGAGATGTGGTTAAGAGCTTGTTTTTCTGGTATATAGAAAAAGAAGTTAACAACCCAAAACCCAAAATCCAAAGGTCTTTTGGTAAAAGTGAAAACTTGTTTTTTTTTATAGACAACCAACGAGTAATTCATGAATTAATTGTTCTCACTACTAACTATAAAAAATTAACTATCCTCACTACTAAATTATGATAAATTGTCTCACTCATAAATTTTATTATAACTCTATTTTTTTCAATTACTCGTCGAGATGAAATGGATAACACAACCTTCGTAAATATAAATTAATTTTTTTTTATATATTTTATACAGCTTGAGTGAGCCTAATGGTTAAGAGCAAGGGTTTCCTCCTAAGAGGTCACATGTTAAAAACCAGAGGGGATAGAGTATGTATGCCTTCATAGACTTAGCAGTCAAATTGTTGCGTGGAGATGGGCCCCTTGTCCCACAAACAAGGAGGTCTCATACACCAATTTGGTGTCTGACTTAAAATTGGATAATAATAATAATAATTAAGCCGAAGGGTTTTCTACTATGAGATTTATATTTGTGACACTGTTTAGATTCGTCATTCTTGACAGAATCTGAACAATGTCATAATTAATACAGTGACTTTTTCGTGCAGCCACAAAGTCCCTCGTGCTGCCTCACCCGTGTTGAATTAGATAACCCACTAGAAATTTGATGGACCCACTAAGCCACCAATCGAACACGTCGGGCAACTAAATTGCCATTTTTTGTTTCGAATGAATTAAATCAATCACAGAGAAAGTTATGTGCAGATCACAACTGGTCAACCATCTCCATCACCAATGTTATCGACTACAACTACGCGGATTTTTTACTTTTGTATTATATAACCAAGTGTAAAGTTTGAAATTTAACACTCTTATCGAATTAATAACTATATTTAAACTTCTTAATTTATATTTATAAAAATATAAAAAACTAATCATAAAACCAAAAGAAGCTAGGTGAGACACTATTGTTTCCACCTCACAAATATTGTACTCACGCTCACACTGAGATGTGAATTACTACATGAACCCCCTTAACGAGTATTAAGGGACTACAAAATATTGATTATGCACTTTCAAATGAGATGTGCGGGTATGACATAAAATTAGTGCACCACATGTAAGTATATTCACATGTGTATTCATTTCAGAGGAGTCTTGAAAAAGTGGACCCAATTTATACGAATCAGGAGTCACTTATTAAGTGGAAAAATTTATTTGTGAGAGCATTTTTGAAGGTAGGATAAGTTTTTTTATTTTTTGAATTGTGATGATTTAATTTATCTTTAACTATGATCCATTTTCGAGAATACAATTGTTAAAAAAAAAATATCAATTATAAAAAATTAAATGGAAGGAGGTAAAATGTTTTCATCACACTTTTATGCATTGGTTCTTCTATTTAAATCCATTCAGGTATGTGAATTTTCTGTCCTCACATCATGAAAAGGAGTTTTCATTAATGCGATATTTTGGAATTTTTTGTGGATATTTAATATTTATTGAATTGAGATTGAATTTGTTCGAAAATCATTTAAATTTTGGTGAATTTTGATTTTTAAACCGAAATTGCTCCTAATGCAATGATCTAAGTGTTATTTATTTTACGAATTCTTACATGCATTCTTATGAAGTTACATTGTATAAGGAGTTTTTCATATTCTTATGAGGTTACATTGTACAAGGAGTTTTTCATATTCTATATTTGTATATTGTATATGAATGATGTGATTTATAGGAAACAACTATATTTTAAATAAAAAATATAATTAGCATAAAATTGTTGTTTTAAATAAAAATATATATTTACTTATCAAATATGTTTACTGTATTATTTTATTAATTTCAATTTTTTTTAATTTTTTTTTTGATTGGACATTAGCTTTAAAATATTGATTTTCTTTCTTATTATTAAACTGAAGGATTTTATATGGTGAGGTTTATCCTCGTGACATTGTTCAGATTCGTTGTCCCTCGCAAAATCTGAATAATATATTTTTTTTGATTGGACATTAGGTTTAAAATATTGATTTTCTTTCTTATTATTAAACTGAAGGATTTTATATGGTGAGGTTTATCCTCGTGACATTGTTCAGATTCGTTGTCCCTCGCAAAATCTGAATAATATCCCTCCCCCACCACACTCTTTTTTTTTGATATAATATTTATTTCTTTCGACATATCTTTACACCTTTAAAAACAAATATAAAAACAAATACTAATACTAGTAATAAATACTTTCGTACTTACATCAACACACTTAACTAACACAACCTTCGTAAATATATTATAATTTCTTTTATATTTTATAAATACTTTCTTACTTACGAGTCACTTTAACTAACATTCAGTCAACTATACACAAACTAAAGCGCTTATCCCATCCACGTAAAGAGTGCTTCATTCACGTTTCGCTACCCTTTCGCATTCGAATGTCTTAATCTCTCTCGTGTTAAAGAATGTCAAGTTGAATAGTAGTTATGGAAAGAGGTACAAGTTGAGTCACGTTAAACAACGTCAAGTTGAAGAGTTATTATAGAAAAGAGGTACAAGTTGAGATGTTTTAAGGGGACACTCGTCTCCTCTCATGCGTGTTTGTTGTTTTCTAATAATTTTTAATGTCGTTTATAAGATGAATGTATAATGATTATTTTTCGTGGTCTTTAGCAATACGGTTTGTTTTTGTGTGTGTTTTTTTTAATAATTATAAAAAATAATAATATATTTATTTTATTTTTTAAAATAATTATAAAAAAATTATATATTTATTTAAAAATATTAAATTATAAGTTTAAAATAATATAAAATTGTAGCAAATGCTAATTTGGTAATTAGTAATTTTGAAATAGACATATGGAATGTAGATGTGTAGTTTAGGGTTTTTGTTTATTAACAATTATTGGTAAATGTTGTTAATTGTAGAAATTATTAAATATATAGATGACTAATTGAATAAATATACAAAATGAATAAAGAAGTTTTTGATGACCAAAATTATAGATAATATATTCCAAAGTTGTATGAGACGACATCTTTTTAAGAATAGACAATATATATCTCTTTTCGACAAATACAGATAAGGTTGGTAACACTTTCAATGATTATGAAAATATAGTGGAGATTTTAGGGATAAGACACTTGGAATCAATTAAAATATTAATAACATTTTCTTTCTTATCCTCTTTCTTCCCATTTTGTTGGTTCATATCCTCCCTATATAGTTTAGTCACTAGTGTTTTTTAGCATCATATTTCATGTGACTATTTACATAATAAAATGCACCATGGAAATGTTTAATCATTTGGTGATAGTGTAGGAAAATATTCAAATTTAAAAACTCGAACATAAGTTTATATATAATATATCTAGGGAGGTACACAAGGGGATAATGAAAGTAATGTAACCATAATAATGAAATAAGTCAACTATGTAATTAAAATGAAATATTATAATAATAAGAGGCATTTGACATAAGCCTTTTGGTGATAGTGTAGGAAAATATTCATGCTAAAAACTCAAATATAAGTCTATGTGTAACATATCTAGGGAGGTACATAAGGGGATAATGAAAGTAATGTAGCCAGAATAATGGAATAAGTCAATTATGTAATTAAAATGAAATAATATAATAATAAGAGGTACTTGACATAAACCTTTATCAATGTTAATGGGAAAATATAAATGCACATAAATATCATTGTATTGGAGGTGTACTGGGTTGTATTGTCTTGTAGCAAACATGGGTTGTGAAGGGATTTCTTATATAAGAACTAATTGATAGTGTTACTCTAACTTAAGAAATTTTCTCTCTAACTTCTTAGTGCTATTTATGGTGAATGCTTGGATATCTTTGGAGTTTAAGGGTTTATTTTTGATGTTTAATGGTTTATTCTCTATTATATTTATGAAAGTTCACTACACATCATGTCTAGCTATGTCAGTGAACATGTACATCTATGAACATTTATAATCCAAGTTCCAACCAAGGTATTGCACTTACTCCCCCTTGTTAGGTCCCCGTAATTTATTAGATTGGTGAGAACAAATGAACAGGGATAACATCATACCAATCTTTGGAGTCCTAGGACCTAGCCTTCCTGGACTCAGAAAGGGCTCTCTCTATTTTGTGCGAAGGATGTGAACTTGTTTTCTTTTAGGGTTTGATTTTAGGCTAGTTGTTAAGTGTAGGGTTTTTTTGTTTGTTTTAGTTGGGTAAGATGATCAAGTAGAATAGGTGGAATTAATGGGCTTCAAATAATTGGATATGGAGTCAACAAAAGGTCATGGAAAGTTCAACAATGAAATAGGGTGCATCACAATGCAAATCCAACATGGTCAAATGGATTTTCAAGGTTTGTGTGAGATGAAATGAACATCAAGTTTGTGAACAAAGTAGGGCAAAGGGAAATCAAGAATCCTTTATTAAATATTTTAACAAGAAGAGCCTTTAACACTATTCAGCATAAAGAAGTAATCATAAGACAAACCAATAACTCTTTGATTAATCGCAAGCAAGTAAGCATTTGAAACAAACAATCTAGTGAACTATAGAAGGCAAGAACTTGTCTAACTTCTAGTGATTTCACCTTCAAGGTTTAGAAAACATTTTAGATAACATATAACATAGATCAAATAAGAGGGAACTCCTAAACATCATTGATCAAGCTATAAAGACCTTTAAGGAAACCTTTCAAGAATGGAAAAAGGACATGATCAAAACATAACCTCTTTAGCAAACTTAATCAGTGATACTTCAAAGAAGAACTTCAAGAAAAGTGTTTAAGTAACATCAAACAAGTAGGGATAACCATAAAACATCTTTGATATCTACTGTATTGAACCATTCATGAAATAAACAAGCATAAGTGGGTCTAGAGAGCAGCTAAGAATTCTCTAAACCAACTAGCAGAGGAAAACATGAAGGCAGTGAGGACAAACAGATCTAAGGTACCTTTGAACAATATTTCTTATTCTAAAACTTTTGTCCTACTGCAACATAGAAGGATGTAACAAAATGATACGTAAGGAAACAAGAACTAAATAGAGACACATCACCATTAACCATGCTTAGGGATCCTGCAAGCAAACCTTCTCCATCATCAATCAAAACAAGCCATTCATAAACTCCACAACACCAATTTCTTCTTCAATCTCCAAAAAACCATATATTGCTCTCAAGAGTCATCAAATGCCAACCTTTTACAATAAGGCCCTCATGCTCTATTTATCTAGCAAAGGAGGGAAAAAACCCTAAATAGGGTTTGAAAATGTCAAAAACACCCATAAATGTCATTTATGTCTAAGAGACCATGCAAGGCCCAAGGCACAAAATATTTCATGAAATAAATGAAAAAAATAACTCTTAGCACCTAACTTTGGAGTGATTTGCCCCAAAAAACACTAAAATATCATTTTTCCATAAATAAGTGTCTTTTTTTGACTTTTGCACATTAAAGGCGTGACAGTGAAGTCTGAAGGCGTAGCACATGCATAAAAAAACCGGGTTCACTTGCAGCCAAGTTTTGATGCCTTTCCCGATGTTGGAATTTGCTCAATGATGGCTCGTTGGAAAGCCTGTCGAGTCTAATTTCCAAAAATGCCCTTGGATTTCTGATTTGGATCTATTTACCTATCCAAAAATTAAATCTCCCAAAGCTGCTCTAGGCGCAGCGCCAGGCCTAAAAATGAGGCAAAAAGGTGAAAATTAGGGTGTTTTTGACCCTTTTGAGGGACCAAAGATGCTCCAAATGCCTTGAAAATTGGTGAGCATGCTGTAATTGAGCTAAGGATTCCAAAAATACAAAGCTTTCCTCCTGAGGATTCCTGAGGTGAAAGCGTAGCGCCAAGGGTGCTGCGCTTTTAGGCCTGAAAATTAGCAAAAAACCAAAATTTGTCAAAAATTTCCCAAAATTGGTGGATATCCTCCTTATGGGGTTTGGAAGGCCTGTAGAGAAGATTCAACCAATATTCCAAGGTTTTCTTGGTCTTTTGCCTCCTTGAGTGACTTTATTTCGGCAAGGGCTCCTTTGAGCTTAGCCTTTGCAATTTGATTTTGCAATGCATAGTGCTTGGTCATCTTCTTTTGTAGGCCAAGGTCCCTCTTTGCCTTCTTCAACTACTTGTTTTAATTCTTATAGTAGTCAATGATATACATTTCCATGCCAAGGCATCTTTCTATATCTATGATCTCAGCATCCTTGCTTTGGAGCAAGATGCTAGTGACCTTTTCCTTATCTTCATTTTGCCTATTAAGGTCAATGATGTCAAATTATTGTTCAAGCTCATGCTTACCTTTCTTACCTTTCTTTACCTTTTGTTTGCCTTTATCTAGATTCTTGGTAGAAGAGGAAGTCATGGCCCCTTGCCTTTTAGAGACAACAAACACATGCCTTTCTCCTCTTTGATATGTCAATGGAAGAGGTTTGATTGTGATCATTTTGGTGTCTTCATCATGGCTGCCATCATTTGTTTCCATGTCTTCCTCTTCATTACCTTGACTGCTTCTTACCTCATTACCTTCAACATCAACTTCATTGTTGACCTCTTCACTGATTTGTGCACTATCCTTTGTACTGCCTTCGTCTTGTTCATCGTCATTTCTAGGAGTCTCATGGCTGTGATCCTTGTTGCTATCATCAAACTCTTCATTTTCATCATTATTGTCATCATTCACCATGTTCTCTACTTCATCACTATCCTCTTTGTTTCCAACATCACAATTGTCCCTATTACCACTAGGAACCTCACTGTTTTTACTGTCCTTGTGGTTTTTTGAGTTTTTCTGCTGTCCCTAGTATCATCATTATCACTGTGGGGCTCACTGTTTTCATGATTGTCATGATTTTTTTCATGACTAACTTGTTCTTCATTGATGCTTGCTTCATTTGTGTCTATGTTGTGTTCAACCTCTTCATTTTCTTCATGGTTATCATCTTCATATTGGCTGCTCTCTTCATCTTTTCCCTCATCTCTATCATGACTATGAGCCTCACTATTTTGACTGTCATTAGGGCTCTTAGTCTCATTGTTATCCTTAGGATCGTTTTATGTCTCTTTGTCACTTGCCTCATCTTCATTATCATCTACCTCCATGTCTTCTGCTTCATTGCTGACCTCTTCTTCATCACTGCTTAATCCATTTCCACTATCAGCTTCCTCATTTTCTTCATTGTTATCATCTCCCTCTATTTCCATGTTTTCTGCTTCTTTTTGGCTTGAATCAATATCACCCTCATTATCATGGTCACTATCTTGTTCACTATCATTTTCTTCTTGTTCTGATGCATTGGGAGAGGCTGAAGAAGGGAGGTTTCCTTGAGGAGAGGATACATGTGTAGAGGATGAGGCATGGTCAGTAGGAGGTGATGGACGAGTAGAGGGAAGAGGATGAGATGATGAGGGAAAATTTGGATGATGATGGGGTTGTGGGCTTGTGAAGACCTCATGAGTAATGAAAACCTCCAATGGTATGCCCTTTGGCTCCAACTGATGTAGCACAACCATCTTGATCAAGGAGTGATGGAAAAAACTCTGCATTTGCTGGGAATAGTTCCTCCTTTGGACAACAGAAGCCATCTTGTCGACACTCCTATAGAGGTAGTAGGGTCAATGAAGCATATTGACCCTAGTGAAGTGCATGAGTAATATGATATGATATGAGTAGAGTCTAGAGTATCTCCCCTCACATGTAAGATATTTCATGATGACCCTCATCAAGGGTGCATACCTCTCCAACAAGTGTGCGAAAGGGAAAATAGTCTTGCAACCTTCTTTGTATCTAGGTTTAAGAAATGGTTCATAGCAGCTGATGTCTAAATTTGATCTTTTGAACCAATTTTCACCAACATTGGGTATGCCTGTAGCACTAGAAATGGCATTTGATGACAGCTCAAAGTCTATCCCTGCAAGATTCACTTGTTTATTGTGTAGGTTGAGGATGAATAACCTAGTGAGCTCAGGGTGACTTTGCACTAGTTGGACCTTTTCACAAAACTGGAAACACCCTACATTTTGAAAGCATGTGATGATCATAGGAGAGGATTTAAGCTCCAAAGTGTCTTGGGGTTCAAATATATTAACCTTCCCACCTTTGTGCTTCTGCCTCATAGGCACTTGACCTCCTTCACTACTAACACTCCCTCCTTCTCCTGACATTTTGATCACTGCTGTCTTTAAACAACCTTAGGCCTACTTGTGAAACTTGGTAGGAGGAGTGAAATGAAATGACGATGAAAGGTAGTTTTTGTAAGTGAGTGAGAGGGAGGTGTAGGTGTATGACTGATCTCCCTTAAGCTTTGATGAAGGTTTAGCTCCAAATTACTGTAATTACCCTAATTCACACCTTTCTTGACTGATAAATTCTTGCTTGGAGGTCAAAACAGGGTTTTTGTCATCAGAACTTAGGGTTTCTAGTCATTAGGGTTTGGTCAATTCCCTCAATCATAAAATCATGAAATTCATTGGAGGATAAGGAAAAACATACACCTACCAACTTTTGGTGTCTTTGCAGGTCCTTGGATGCAGCTTGGAGGTGTTCTTTTGAACGTTTTTGGCAATTTGTAGGTGTAGGAGGAGTTTTTGGTGAAGGTGCAGTTCTTGCACGCACAATCAGGTCCCTTCTTCCCAACACGCAGTGCCTGCACACGTTCCTAGGTGTTGGGCCTCCTGGGCGCAGCGCCTGAAAGCGTTCAGGCCTGTCGGGCCTCTTGGGCGCAGCGCCTAAACGTCTTTTTGCTTGTCGGGCTCACCCTATGCGCAACGCCGGGCAAGTTTTCTGCCTGTCGAGATCTCCCTTGGTGAAAGTGCAACGCTTGCAAAAATGCATAGTGCAGCTCCCTAAACACGCAACACAGTGAAAATTTTCACTGGAAAACCTCCTGAATGCATAGCACCGGGCACTGAACGCGTAGCGCCGGGAAAAATTGCTCAATTTTGACTAAAAATGCCCAAATTTCTCTCTTGGATGCTCTGGCTGTCTTTTTATGTGCACAATAAGTTGAGTGAAGGGTAAAAAAAGGCCCTTAGCTTAGGAAGATAATTGGAATTTTAGAAAAACCCACTTTGCTAATGTTTTTCGAGTCTTTTTGTCTTTCACTAACTTCTTGAAATTTTGTTGTGCAGGAGACTTGAAAACTTTTAAGTGGCTCATTTTTCTCTTGGTGGCAGCTTGCTGGAGAAATGAAATGGTCCTTCTTTAGCCTGAGGGTCTGTTTAACTCATTTTGACATAGCAGAAAACCAAAAACTGCCTTCTCTGCTAATTTTGAAATCTAACACATATTTTTAGCTCATTCAGTAATGGTCAGCTTTTTAAAACATTTTGAGAGACCTTTCCTTACCTTAGCACTGTCAAAACCTCTCTTTTCTTGCATTGGTGAAGTTGTAATCACGTTTTTACTCCTTTTGACATTTATGAGAGTGGGTGACTTAAAAAACATGGTTTTTTCCCTTCTTCACTGATCCTTGGGCATGATAAACTTACCCTTTACAATCACTTATAGATTTCACACTCATGTTTGTTATCTCCTCTTTAGGCCACTTCTGATTTGCAGGTGCCATGACATACTGACTTAGCCTTTTCTGATATTCTTGAAGTTTGATATATTCAATTACACAGCAACAACCTTATAATCAGCTTGGGTTTCCATCTTGGAGCTCAAACCTATGTTTTTATCCCTTTGACCATTGAGTGTAAATGACTGAAAATGAGAGCTTGACCTTTCTTTCACTGATACTCTTTGCGTTCTCTTCCTTTTGAGGCAGTGAAACACTTTACCTTGGCAAACTCTGGAAGTCACCTACAACAATCTCTTCAAACCTTATTCTTGCTATCATCATGGAGGCCTATCATATTCATTTCACCTCACTTGCCTATCTTCCAAAACCTTAGGTTTCTGGGCTGTTTGAGAAGAATTATTAGTGTTGTCTTCTGTTGGTGTCCGGATATGAACAGAATTCAAACCTTTCTCCACATAAATTATCAACCCGAGGGCGTTAGTTATTTCAATACTAATAGCAAAGTATATGCAGATACAAGTACATGACCTGCTGTAGATCACAGGTTTAATTCCACACACATAAACCACTGTAATAGTAATTAAATAAACTATAGAAATTAAAGGGCATTCATAGCAATTAAGAATAAACTGTAACAACAGTAAAGAAATCACAGTAAAATGCAACACTACAAGAAAAAGGGAAAACACAACACCTGATCAGAAGAGTGGGCCCAACTCTCTGATCAGGGCTGCGGTAAACTCACAAATTACAGAAGAAAGAGAAATATGTTGTGCATTCAATTAATTGAACATGATTCTATTACAAATATGTCTCTTCTTGCTTAACCCTCTATGTCTTCTCCTATGCATTCTATCTTCCGTTCTCTTCCTCCCCTTCTCTCTGATTTGTGCCCTTTTAAATATACAAACAACAAAGGGAAATAGACTGATTACAAAATCTCAATAAGAAATATGAGATCTGAAAGATCTTTCCATCATGATTCAACTGGCACAAGTCGAATTTGGCAATTAAAATTGGGGCAATTTTGGAAAACGGCCACAACAGAAAATCTGCAAATATGTCCTTCGAAGAACCCTGCATTTCTCTCAATCAAGACCATATTTTGGAAAACTACTTGTTGTAAAACTAATGTGGTCCGTTCTGCACAAAACCCATGTTTTGGATTTTCAGGATTTTTCTCCATTTGTTGGCAACGTTCAATGCAAAACTGTCTCTTGTTATTCCAACAAATTTCTGAGTTGGAATATTTAATTAACAACTGAAAATCAAATCTACAATTTGGAAGAGATCTTGGAGGCAAAAATAGTGAGTTATATTATAAATAATTCAATAATAAACCATCATTAGCAAAATCATGCATAATAATAATTAATTTATTAAAATAAAGGAGAAAAAATATTATTTATCCAAAAGAGCATAAATAATTATGAAATGGAATTATATAATAAATTTTGCTAAATAATGTGATAAAAGAACATTAGAAATGGATGAAATGGATGTTAAGAAGTGATAATAATAATACAAATTAGAGGCCCAACATCTCCCCCTAACTGAACATTTTGCATGTCCTCATGCAACCCAATGCCTCAATATTAACCAAGTTGTAATACAATAATCAAAATGCTCACCCTAGTGCATGATATTGATGGAAGAGAAGGCTTCTTCCTCATATGCTTCCTTAAAATAATTTTCATGTATACTTTCAACTGTATGTATATGAATTTGCAACAAAGTATGATACAAGTAAATACAAACTTCATTACAAACCAGATTTTACTGAAATTTTGTAAGCAAATTTATACTATATTAATGCTTCTCTAATCCGAAAATCAAATCAATGCAATGAATTTTTTCAATATATCAACAAAATGGTTTTAGGTAATAATGCATGATTTTTTATTGTTTTTTGAATTAACAAATTGGTTTATCTTGAAATTTTTTGTGTTTAATGATACATTTTTGTTGTTAAAAAATAAGAAGAATCCAGTTGATAGTTTTAAGGATATACACAAATCAATTTTAGGATTGTATACCTTAAATGAGGAAGAAATGAGAAATCATTCATCATGCATAGTAACCCTTCCCCCAAATTGGAGAATTAGCATGCCCTCATGCTACACGAGAAAACAAATTGGGGTGGCTTCTACAATCATGGCTGAAATCTTTGTTTGGTGTATAACAAGATGAAATAAGGGAGTTTTTGAGAATGAATAATGAGATCGATAGATGATAAAGAATATTAATGGCATGTTCATGATAATGAAAGTAACACTCCTCCAAATTGAAAGATTTTGTCTCTGAAAAATGGGAAGTGGTAAAGAAAGTGAAATAATGGTTGAAAAATATGAGTGAATAATGCTCAATGGTTTTTCATGACATTCTCCTAAAATTTTAATAAATCAAAACCTTATGCTATTTTACCTCAAGTTTTACCTCCATAAAAAAATTGTGGAATGACATGTATGGATTCACATTTCTTGAAGCTGATGTAGGTTGAGTTGATGCTAAAAGTGATGCGGAAGGTGGAAGCCATGCAAGTTGAGAAAGGAATCAGAAAGTGTAGTAGGGTTTCCTTCCACCAAACTGATTAGTTTCCCTGTCATCTATAAAAAAATATCTCATAAGTATCCTTAATCAGTAATTCATCACCTCAATTACCTCGTTACATATAAAAGTGACATAATCATATTGTGAATGACATGGGATAATAATTGATAAGAAGGGAAAAGATGCATTCCCTATACCCATAAGATTTGGTTGTCATGAGCATAGAAATTATGAGAATTAGCTATCTCAGTCTTTGCTTCTCACGATCTATCCAATTACATGGGATTCAAAATCAGAATCGGCCTCTTAGTTGTGTTGTTAAGATATGAATAAATGGTGATTGATTGGGAAAACAACTATCTTTGGTTAAATGTATGATACTTGTAGAATAAAGGAATTATAGATTAGATGATACAAAATGTCAAATATCAAATATCCTAAAAGTTTCATCCCTGACATGTAAAGTAAATATTTATAACTCAATAATAGATATAAACCATAACCACCATCATCTAAGAACCGATTAAATATTACCCCATGAACCATGAGTTCTAGAAAACTTTGTATATGCAACAATCAGCTTTATCGGAAACTAGCTTTGAGAAAATAAGGTAACCAAGTAGATTATAGTATTAAATTAACTTCTATACCATAGGCATAGCCACTACTACTAGCCTTGACAGGGATGCCTTTTTAACCCATTGAGATGCTAGTATCCCATCTATTATAAATAAGTACATAGTTGCAAAAAGCCTTTCAATTTACTTAGATGTCAACTGAAGATCATTGTTCTGGCGTGGTAATCAGTTAATAACAATGCTATTCACGGGAGCTAACAAAAGTGAAAAAATAGGCTCGTGATGAGACCTCTTGTCCTTCAGTTTTATGACCAAAGGCCATTACCCTGGCTTGGTGACCAGTAGTGGTAATGTCACTTTATTAGGACCTATGATCATGGTAGGTCGGCTCGTGATCAAACTTCCTATCCTCCAGTTGACCATTTATGTTTTAAAATTCAACTATAGTTTTTTTTAATCAATAACATATTACTTAATAGATGGGGTGGCAGGTCAGCTTCTTAAGAGCTAGGGGTGGCGTAAAAAGTTGTGTAGTAACTATTTTCAACTATGATAGTTTTTCTTCTCAAAAAATAATAACCTTAAAATGACTGCTGGTAAATATATTTTTCATTGCTGAGATTGGGGTTGAGGAGCAGTTCATTAGATAATGACGAAAAGATTTAAATACAATTATGTGGTCATCATCATAAATTTTACAAGATCAGGGATTTGACTAATTAGGGAAGTTGAAATTTGACATGATGAACTCATTTTTGCATAATTATTCCTTAAAAATAAGATTATGTTTATAGATAAACAAAGATAAATTGACTACCCAATCATCATGTCAAAGAGGGCCTAGACCATAAAAAGTATTTCCCATTCACCGAAGAGAAAAAGAAATTAGAAAGACCTACATATGTTGAATTCAATGTGAAAATTGGCCAACAACAATAGTTGTGACTAATGTAACAACAACCATGACTTAGGTAATAACAGGGAAATGGGAAAAAGAATGATGTTAGGAAGGTGACATGAGGGAGGATTAGTCACTTTACAAAATAATGAGGAATTAAGAGTGAATCATTCTTGACAAGACTTACCGTAATAGTCATCCTTTAAATACGAGACCTCCCCCCAGGTAAAGTATGTATGTCATCAGTCATAGTTGATCATGTCATAAGTAAAATACCAAATAAATCCACAGAGTCGGTCGAGAACGTACCTGGCGACTTACCTTGGTAGAGTAAAAACGTTGGAGGAGTAACAACACCAAGTACTTAGAAAAATATCACCATGGAGTAACATCACCAGAGGAGTAACAACATCAGAGGAGCAACAACACTGGACACGTAGAAAATTTTAGGAGTAACAACATCCCACACTTAGAAAATTTTTCCGGAGTAACAACAGTGACAGATTCACAACACCGACGGATTAATAGCAATGATGGATTCACAGCACTAATGGAGTAACAGCAGTGACCGATTCACAACACCAACGAAGAAACAACATCTGGAGTAACAACAGTGTGAGTAACAACGGTGCAAGTAACAGCATCTAGAGTAACAACAGTGCGAGTAACAACATCCGGAGTAACAACAGTGTGAGTAACAATATCCAAAGTAACAACAGTAGGAGTAACAACAGTGTGAGTAACATCATCCGAAGTAACAACAGTGCAAGTAACAACATCCAAAGTAACAACGGTGCGAATAACAACAGTGTGAGCAACAACATCCAAAGTAACAACAGTGCGAGTAACAACATTTGGAGTAACAACATCCAGAGTAACAACAGTGCAAGAAACAACATCCAGAGTAACAACAATGCGAGTAACAATAGTACGAGTAATAGCATCCGGAGTAACAGCATCTGGAGTAACAACAGTGTGAGTAACAACATCCAATGTAACAGTAGTGCGAGTAACAACATCTGAAGTAACGACAGTGCGAGTAGTAGCATCCAAGGAGTAACAACATCACGAGTAGAAACATCCAAGGAGTAACAACATCACGAGTAGCAGCATCCAAGGAGTAACAACATCACGAGTAGCAGCATCCGGAGTCACATCATCACGAAACTTAAGAATTCACTCCTTTTATTTTGAGAACAAAACAAAGAAAATGTGACTTTGAAGTAAACAATACCTGAAGAATAAAAACATAAGAAAAATAAGAAAATAAATGACTCTTTATTGAAAACCAATAAATAAATAAAAATCTTTAAGTTACAATGGTTATGATTTTTGTTGCAACAATGTTTTTTGTGAATGGTGAATAAATGGAAAAATGTTTTTTTTTTTTTTTTTTTGTTCGAAAATGACTTGGATATTAAAATAGAAATCAATTCTCATTTCTCATGTTATAAATCCGTTAACTGATGAAAATTCTTCCTGTTGTTTTCTTTGTGTGAGGAAACGTATTTGAAAATGTTTTTATTATCATTGTCTTCAAGAATCACTTGTTCATAAATTGACCTCATTTATTCCCCTCGGACCTGCAAAAACAAATGAGTGTCTACCTGTAATAAAACATGAAATCATGGAAGAAGAGAGGTGATAGGGCTCTCCTAATCCAAGAAATATACAAAAAAAAGAGTAGATACTCTATAAAACAAATCCATAGAAAAAAAATAACAAAGTAAAATTAATTTATTACCTGCGGGAGAGTGGTGGCCAACCATACTAACCAACAGTGTTTCAATGAAAACTTCTTTGTTTTTCGTTTAATTTGAGTGATTCAAAGCCAAATGAAAGTGAATTCAGAGAGATGCCTCCAATATAAACATGTTTTAAAAATTCCATGTAATTGTATGCTAAATTTGCTTAGAACAACCTGCATAATAGAGTCATTTTCGATTTTCCAGCTCAGACCAATAGTTGATATTTCAAGCATAACTTTTTCTTTTGATGACGGATTGAACCGATTAAAATTGGAGATTAAAGTAGATTCATTTACTTATCTCTAATAGAAACAGGTTTTAAAGGCGAGGATAACTGATGGGTCAAATACGCTAGTGAACAACCGAGAAAACAGAGTTTCAAGAGTGCTGATTTACGATAAGAAGTCAGTATTTTGGTCATAACTTCCTCATACGATATCGAAATAAAGTGATTCAAATTTTTTTGTAAACTATATTCATAGGGGAATATACCATAGAAACAAGTTTCCAAAATCTAGTCATTTAAGCCTCCAAAAACGGACTGTCCCTACTCTGTTCCTTAGCTGCTTACTAGACATCTTGTCATTGTTTTGGTCATAACTTTTTCGTTTCAACTCCAAATCAAGTGATTCAAATTTGGTTAGAAAGTAGACATGAAGTGCTACGTAGGCTATAAACAGGTCTTGAAAATATGCCCATTTGGTCCCTCAAAACATGACTGTCCCTACTGTTTTGCCAGAATTTTCATCAAGCCCGCAAACCATAAGATATGATAATTAATGAATTTTTCCAAGAAGGTGATCAAAATGAATATGAGTGTTTGTAAAATTTTTTTATTTTCAATATAATTCATCTACATACATAAATGAATTTGAATATTGATCACCAATGTTAATTTTCACAATGTATTGCAACAAAAACAACTATTTTTACATATAAAGAAATTTGTTTATTTATGTCTTTATTCATTCTATATTCTACACTACACTACATTACTTTGAAAAATAAAATATACTTACGTATAAGAGTACCTCCAATGAAGCCATTTTCAAAATAAGGCTTCAAGTATGCACATACCCATAATTGAGAGATGTATGTTAATAAATACATGGGTATGAGAGACCAACTTCCCTATTAAGGATGGTTCCAAGAGTTGCTGAAGTGTGGAGTGATGTTGCAAGCAAACAACAGAGTGAAACCAACCCTTAATATAATCTTCATTTCTCATATTTGTAACATCATGAAGTTCCTTAACTGAGTTCCAGATTCTGTTGATTCTTTCTTTCTTGACCTCATCCTTTTCCTTTTTGTTTAGATCTCTGTTCATAGAAATTTTGAAGAGGGTTCATCAAAGTAACAACAATTGCTCAGGACCCAGAGCAGGACATATAGCTTCCTCCTCGGGACGAGAGAATAGATTCAAACAGACAATAAAAAGAAGAATTGAAGTTCAGGACCTGAAGCAGAGTAACCACATACCCTCCTTAGGACGAGAAGTTGGCCCAAAGAAAAAGAAATAAGAGAAAAAAACTGGAAACTACGCCCAAGACTTAGGGCAGGGTTACAAGATACCCTCCCCAAGACGAGGGATTAATTTTTAATATAAAAAATAGAACAAATGATCCAGGTGGATATTGGTGGCCACACACCTATTCAATTTGAACCCCCACCATCAGTTCGTTCAGTTTTAAGTTGCAGCACAACTTACTATTTATAACAGTTTTTCGGGTCCTGAACTTCCAGAGCCGTTTTGAGGCCCTAAATGACGTTTTTTGGGAAAATGAGGAGAAACATGGGTTATAGATCAATTTTTCTCACTCAAAAGTTGTAGTCCTCAGATAGAGCTTTCTAACGAGCTATTGAGCACGTCAAATGAAGATCAGATGCCAAAGTTACGTCCCTGGGAAGTTGAAACACCAATTTACCCAAACGGGGCCCACAGTTTTGGTGCTTCATCTCCTAGAGTTAGGTTTTTGGACGTTTCAGTTTTTCTATTGTTTTTCAATAATAAATAGGCCCTCGAGCCTCATTGTAACACAGTTCAGAGGTCTGTAGCCACCACATCTCTTCTCAGAGACTCGCTACCAGCACCCTAGCTATTTTATTTCCATTATGTCTGTAAGCAGGGAAAATTTTAAGAACCCCCCTAAATTTGTATGTATAATAAATGGGCGAATCCCCATGATACATAGGAAAAATGGAAGGCAATTTTATTAATAATATATATATATATATATATATATATATATATATATATATAATTTTTTTGGTGAATCTCTCACGAGATTATATTATCTTGTAAAATCATGGTGAATCACCAGTACAAATGGCGAATCACTAGTACAAATTGGTGAATCGTTGTCTAGTGGAGTTCGGTGTGTTGGTTCCAATGAAGATATGGTAGCTGAATCAGGAGTTGAAGGAAGCGAACCACCGAGACCAAGCATGGCACATGGTGACTCGTGAGGGACGTAGTTCTCGTGCAGTTTGGAAAATGCGTTCTAGTTTTGCTTAGCGTAGTTTTATTGCTCATGCTACTACTAGCACTGATATTGAGGTTGGAGAGGAGTTTGAGGAAACATTGAAGGTTGAGTGATTTTTTCTTCAAGCACTCAAAAAGGAAGAAGATATATTGATTGATTGAAGAAGATAACAAGGAAAGTCAACTCAAAAAAGAAGAAATGATTGATATGGCCAAATAGGGAGACACGCTGAATGTGGATGCTATGGTTCAACAAGAAATTTCCACCATTCATCAGAAAGGAAAGGATCATAAGGACTCTTTAACATTGGATGGAATCAGGGGCTCAAATAGAGCTCATGTCTCTGAGAGCTTGGAATCTAACAAAGGAGTCCCACAAGTGGGACGTGAATTGACATTGGTTCTTGTTGAACCAAATCCCAAGGGTTGGAAAAAAGTGCAAAAAAGGAAAAAAAAATGAAAATATTAGCTCTAGTTGTCATACTTTATTTTATTTGTTTCTTTTGATGTTATTTTCCCTGCAATTCTTAGTCATAAAAAAATCTTTCTTTTTCCTTCTATTCTTTTTAGCTTCATCATGTACTTTCTGATCCTATATGCTTACACATTATGTGTGTCTACAAAATATAATTTTTATACCATTAACAAAATTTAAGGTTTTTTCTTTTCGAGGGAAAAAAATAAAAATAAAAAAATAAAAGAAAAACAAGAGAGTTGAAGATGAAAAACACTTTATATTAAAATATTTTTTGTACACCCATATTACATCACAATTTCAAAATATTTGTCACAATACCAACATTCTTAACTTTCTAATTTATCAAAATTATATGAATCTTAGAATGTTTTTTTTACTCTTTAACAAAAAAACTGAATAATTATTTATCTTTCTTAATATCTAATGAATAAATTATAGTTCCAATAAATATTAACTACCATCATCAAACCATAACCATATTATAATAATTTTTTTAAAATAATAAAATTACTAAAATAGAATTATATCACAATATTAGTAAAAAGAATTCCACAAAAACAACATAATTAATTTCAATGGATGTTTAAATAAAACGGTCATCATCATCCTAAAATAGTTAAACCATAATCCCCACATACCACCATAACATAATAGAATTTACTAAAATAAAATGTTACATAAAAGATAATCTAAGCTGTTTGTCATTATCATAACTGGTTTAACATTCTTTATAAAAGCCTAATGGTCGCATAACTGGACCCCCTTACGACAAGTTTTCTCAATTTTACAATTGTTATTTAGTGATTAAATATCATTTTGAAAGGGCAACAACCTCCCACGTATCCTTTACTAGCAAGTGAATATTTGTTACAATGTCGCGGTCTATCGCACAATTATAAATACTATTTGAACATTCCTCCTATTAGGAAGTTTATAATTTATTTGTCAACTGCCATTTTAAACAAATTAATAATTTATTTATCAATCGTTGTCACAAACATTGAGACTATGCTCAATAGATCATCTTATCATTCTAATTATTTTATTGGAGCAAATGCCATTCAAATCGAAATGTCAAAAACAAACAGCTAGCAATTTATAGTGGGAGTGAGAGGTGGAGAACACATATCAAGCAATTGCCTGCCAACAAAAATTCAAAAGCTTTGTTGATCTCTAAAAATGGAAACTCATGGGTAATAACTCCTCCACTCTGATCTCCTGCAACCACATGCACATATTCAGAAAACAATGCAAGATCAAACCATGATTAATTGGTCATCAAATGGAATTGAGAGTTATGTTCTAATACCTTATTCATAAACATTTCTACCAGGCATGGTAGTTTGAGTTTTAAACATTTCTTATTCATAAACATTTCTACCTTATTCGTGGAATTGTAAGTTTGAGTTTTATAATCTGCACAATTCAAGTGCCCCAGAGCTTTTCAGGGCACTGAATCTATTTATACATTCAAAAAAACATTTTAAACAACAAAAAATCACAATCTCCGAAAAAAAAATATCACGAATTCCAACCAAAAATTAATAACATGAAATGGTTAATATCACGAATTCCAACCAAAAAGGTAATAACGTGAAATGATTAAGATACACCCCATCGAAAACATTGTTGCAAACATCCCAATTTTATCACTATTTTTTGGCCTATTTGGTGGTATCTTAATTTTGCCAATTTTTACCAATATTTTCTCATTTTTTATGGTTTTTTACCAATATTTTCTCGATTTTTATGTTTTTTTTGGTTTTCTAAAATGATTACTAATTTTATCCAAATGTTTGCAACATTGACCGAAAGTATAAGATATAGTTAAAAATTGGAGAATACCTATGCTAATTAAACTAGAGATTTGAAAAATTAAGAGGAGAAATAGAAGTCCCAAGATGAGGGAAGCCAATAGATACAATGGGACAAATAATACATCAGAATTACAAGTGAAAGGAGGAACCCCGAAAGGAAATTGTGCTATGCAATGGATGCAGACAATGATCTGGGTCTACTCGTATTGGAAGATGAGCAAATCTTTCCAAAATGAAGAACAACATAGGTAGTTGCAATACAATTTGAAGAAAATGTCTTCTCAAAGAATTGGTTATCAGAATCAAACCACCTAAAATCCCAAAAATCAGACCACAATAAAAGAATTAGAAAATTAGCCAAGGATAAGCTGAAAGAAAGTGAGCTCCTAGCCAACTCAGGGAAGACTCAGACAAGATTTGTGGGTTATGTCACTTACAAGAAACTGAGATAGAAATGCATCTCATAATCAAAAACCATTTTAACTATGAGATCAAATGTCATTGTTATTGTCTTTTACAGGATTCAGGGGATCCCTTTGCACTTTCTTTGCTATCCTGACCAAATGTGCCTTGCTCTATTCGTGAAATAAGGTACTCAGAGACAAATCTCAATATTTTCTCATCCCATATTGGCCTGAGGCTCCCTATCCACTTTATTTTGCTATCCTGACCAAAGATGTCTTACTCTATTTTTGAAAGAAGCACTCAGAGGCAAATCTCTATCTTTGCTCATCCCATCTTATTGGCCTGAGACTTTCAGGGGTATCATTTCATAGTCCCAGGTCATCCCCTCTGATCAAGTCAAAAAGTGAAAGGAAAAGGCCCAAAATACTTCAGACCATAGATTGGTTGGGCGTTGGGTCTCTTCTCAACCTCCCTCCTCAATGGCTGACTGTTATGATCCATGCCTATGAAAAAATGGCACTCGATGCCACATATTGTGTACCACCAAACACAAAAAAACCAGTTTTCGAGACAGAATTTGGACCAAGTCTTGGAATCCAACATATTGGCCCAAGGTCGCAGCCTTCATGTATACTGACATGACAAAACCTATGCATAAGTAGGATATATTGGGCCTTTGAGATGCAAACTCTACCAGACCTCTTAGGGAAATATCAAGAATCAACCACTTGTTTCTTCATTGTGACATCTCTAGATGCTGCTGAGAGTCGAGACACGGTTCCAAAGATGAGAAGCATTAGGAAAATATATGAGATCTAAAGTTTCATTAGGCGCTGGCCTAAGGAGATTTTAGACCCAAACTTATGAGCATGCCATGGGGACATAGCAGTTGGTTTCATAATATGGAATACATGCAAGGGGAATAACAAAGCAAGTCTACCATAGAATCGAAAGAAATATAAAGGTGACCATTGAAGTAAAACCTTGGGGAGAGAAGAGTTGCAGATCTCACCTGCGCATGGCCAAAAACTGGCAGAATGGGGCATCTTGGTTAAGGACTCAGTATAGATCATCAAGGAAAAGATAAACATGAAGGAAACATAGAATCCCCCTCCATTACTCCTCCCTCAAATTCAACTTTGACACTATCTCCAAAGGCAATCCCAACAGACCTGGAATTGAGGCTTCATCAGGAATCATGAGGTGAACTTTGTCCATATGTACACCCATAACATTGGCATAATCACAAAAAATATGGCCACAATTCTGACTGTCATGAAAGACATCCATACTAGAATAAATTTAGGGATCAAACATGTGACCATAAAATGAGTTTCTAACATAATAATCAATATGCTGCATAACTAAAATCCATGGGAGTACCTAATCCGTAAATGGATTTTGGTTATTCCTCTTGCAAAGACAACTAGATTAAAAGACTACCTGCAAGAAGTGGATTTAAATCATTATCTATGGGCTGAAAATAAGGCTGCAAATATATTGGAAAACATCAATGCAGACTCTAAATGGGGTGATAAACCCCTATCTTCCATTAGGGTGATCTAGATGCAGGAAAGGGAAAGGGAATGAGCTTCATTTGTTGATTGATGATAATAGGAAGCTTCATGTAAGCAATGGTAGTTCCATTCAGCGTAGCTTGGCTCCACCACGTGAATGCCACCTCATCATGAATGAGGTTCTGACACAGAGTAGAGAAGCTCATTGATGGGGAGAGAATGACCTTATAGCAGAGAACCTGGGAAGCAAACCTCAGGCTAGGATGGCCAGAGTTGACAATATTAACATTGCTTGAAAGGGAAAGATGAGACACTATATTGAAAAGCTTTACATCCCAAGGAAATTAATTAAGCATCCTAGAACAGGAAAACCTTCTAGTACTTTTCCTTTTGTAACCCAAAATGGGAATTTATTCCCTGACACCCCTACCATGAAATCCCAAGGATCGTCCCTTGCCCACACCCCTAACATGACTTCCCAAGGATTTCCACTTACCCACTACCATGACTTTCCCAAGGATCACCCCTTGCCCCTTTTATTATTTTCTTTTAAAGTATCTATCAATTCACCCTCCTTGGTCGCAGGCCATTAAGGAATCACCATCACATTTATCAGCAGTTCATTTATATCACGTAGGATTTCCCACTGTAGCCTCTCAGCCCTAAGCTAGAATTTTATACTGAGAATTTCTTGAAGATTGCTCATGGTATCATTATCCATCCTGACCACATATAATGCTGTTATCATGGCCTCAGGTCTCCCCTCAGTTGACAATGCACTTGCACCATCTACAGATAAAGACAGTCACAAGATTCTACACAGGACAGGATTTGTTGGTTTTTCTCCCTCTGAGAGGTGAAGACAGGCACATTTATTTTGAATAGGTTAGTATAGCTCATGTTAAGAAAGCCATTTTCCTCCAGATACTCCATATAGCAGGATTATAGTAGCTTGAGGACTAAATTTTTTTTTTTCCATCTTCTTTGATTTGCGGTCTTTATGACGATATTACTTTTATGAAACTCAGTCCCTCCCCTATGATAGTCAATGTCACAGGACTTCATTATGGTAATTTTTTATATGCCCTGTGCAGGGTGAAGAATTTATGGGACACGAGAAAAGTTAAATTGCCCAAGGGATACATGTATGGTTGTAATTTTATGGCGTACAGTAATATACTGAAAATATTATTGTTTACCACAAATAACGAAAAGAAAGTCAATTTCTTATATTACAAGGGCAATCACTGACTGAATCATTTTCAACTAGCAGATACAAGGAAATCTTTGACTATACAATACGAACTGAATATTACTCAATCAATTGCAAGATATTGAGCCAATAGACATGTTAACACATGTCACCAGTGCAGAAGCCAATATAAATACAGATCCACATCGACTGGACTAGTGGCTCTTTGGCATTCACAGCTATTATTGCCATTTTATAAACAAGTTGTTTATGTAAGTAGACAAATTCTGTTAGTATAGAAGCTACAACCATGACAACATAATTTTTTTTTGAAAATTGATAATACAAATGTTTATTATTGAATGACAAGTTCATAAGCTTCATTTTGAAATTGAAAATGATATGTGATTACAGACCCTGGGGGCCCTACCAAGGTTTGAAAATTGATAATACAAGGATTTATTATTGAATGGCAAGGTTATAAGCTTCATTGTGAATGGAAATTGCAAATGATATGTGATTACAGGCCCTGCGAAGGTAGAACTATTGCAAACATTTTGATCAAGTGCATTCTCTTTCTGCTAATAGGAATAGTTTATTTGTTTACTATGTTTGATTTTACCATATTGCAAACAATAATACCAATTTTGGTAAAAATATCCGTGGCTATTGACATTTGGAAGTTTTAAGAAGTTTTTCAGTCATATGGAACATGTTTCATGGTGGCATCGTATCATATATCAAATTGTTTGATGATATCATTATATCATGACACATGTTTGATTTTGCCATTGGATCATGTAAATAACATTTATAATTTTAGCCACAATTGTAGATTTGTGTCAAAAAACAGATGGGAAACTGTCAATCAACTTAGAAACAAATACAGAGTGGTCACAATTATTGACCTTCACGTTGCAAAAACATCACAGATCTAGGGTGTTATTATCACATCCACTTAATACACTATTATTTTACATAAAGCACTTAAATCCATTAGTAAATACAAGTCAAAGTGAAGCCCTTTACCACTTCTCATTTAGAAATTCCTATTAGCAATGTCATTAATTGTTCATTTATCTTTGTACATTTTACAGATTTACTCAATTGAAAGATAAACCACAACGTAATGTCCCCAACAAATTATCAGCACCTTGTTCAAACTAAATGCACACTGGTTTATTTATCACATATAACAAAACCATTCACATGTGAATTCACATCTCAAGCAGATCAAAACACATGAATACAACAACTTGGGTAAATTGTTTTTTTCTACTATTTAATTATAAGTTAGAAACTTGCAATATTAAAATATATTTCCTCTTAAAGTTAGAGTGGCTGAGAATCAGCCGAGCTGTGGTCTATTAGCTACATGGAGCTGTTGAAATCCTAACAGGAATGCTCCCTCCTTGCGTTTGGTTTGCATATGTTATTGATATTGATGTGGCCTTCATGCAATTATCAATATTACAAAATGTAACATTCTTCATTCAAGTAAAGGAAGGTGAGAAAAATTATTCCCAGGTCTACCATTTATCCAAAAGATGGATTCCCACTATAAAAATTAAAACCAGCTGAAGGAAAATAATTTTGACTTTGAGCTTGCAAAGCTTAAGGCTCATGCATAAGTCCATGCTTATTTGGTACCAACATTATCACTAGGGCTTGAAAGGTTAGCATCACATTTTTTATCAAGATTCAACCACTTAAAATATTTCTCACAGCTGGGTTCTAGTGATCTAGGGTAATTTCCAAACATTTTATCTTACAAGTTAAGAGATACATGCAAGTTATGAACATACCAAAAAAACTGCAAGGGCATTTGCTAGTGTTTCCTCAACAATAAGATGACACACAAAATTGGATGCAAACACTGGCTGATAAGCCATGTTTGGAAAAAATGAACAAAATTAGTTGGACTAGTGTCTCTTTGGAAGACATGGCTATAAATGTGATTAGTAATTTTGACTAATTGATGGATATTTCAAGCACAATAGTTACAAACCAAGTAGTCACTCTAATCGGATGGTTAGCAGTAGCAACAATTTAAAAGGCCAATTACTAAGTAAAATATATTATTTATAATAGGTGTGAGGTCATTAGAAAAATCAGTCAAGCATGGGTTCATGATGAGAAACAGAACTTTCCTCATGCATTAGGCAATCACATTGGAAGCTGCAAGCATATTAAATTGCCAGGGGATTACTCCATATTGAGGAACACTATTAACCAATATAATCCAAGCTATCAAGATGTGCAGACAATTTAATATCAAAGCATCCATCAGTCAAACAAAGATATCTAGAGGTGAGAATATTAGATATCATCTACTACCAATATACTCTACATGTACATTATCGCTGCTACCATACACCATTATTGCTCCTGCAACTATTGCAGCCATTCACAACTGCAGTTGCCACCACCACAGCTCCAAATGTCCATAGTCACTGCTCCTACACTCCTCCTACACTTCATTGCCTAAAAACATTATGCTGATTAGCCTATCTGATTTCTATTGCTCAACTCATCAAGCTCTCTTAGTCATTAAAGTCAAAGTTACTATCTTATTGATTATTTTCATCATCACTCTCAGTGGTGCCTCTAACGTCTCTGTTCAAACAAACTTAAAGTCTTTGGTCAAGTTATACTAGCTAGTATCATACATTGATCAAATGCATTTGAAGCAACCTGCCTACTATTCTCTGTTTTGCATGTGTCAATGAGAATTATACCTTAAGTGTGATGATGCCTTTTTGTTCTGAAGCTTCTTGCTATCAACAATATACCACAAGGTTTAGGCTTGTTGATGCCTTTTAGGATCCCTTCAGGTTGTTGGCCTTGTTCTGCAAACCACTCATTCAAGACAGTGTCAATGACTATAATATCATGCCAGCAAACTCTAGAAGATCTTTGTGCTTACCGAAACTGTATGATCTTCAGAACTTACTCACCGCAGGTATACTTCAGTTAGGCCCACAGGAGAACTATCATGAAGACTTTAGGATTATTGTCATACAAAAGGTTATTGTCACAAGGGTGTTGTATAAAAAAACTACAATGATAGTAATTTAATCATGCATTGGAAGATCATATCGTGGATGCTCTATGCACTCTACTTGAATTACTACCATATCCTGCCCTTTTTGCTTTTAATTTCCTTTAGAGTACAGGGCAGAAGCTTTCTTATTTTTCTGAGAATTGTAGTAATTAAATTGTAGATACTTTTTAGCCTGCCAACATTGACATGAAGCAAAAATTCTCTTTTGAACACGGATAATGTGGATACTATTAAGATTTTGAGTTCATGGTAATAATTCACCGCAGACATATATGAAACCCTGAAAGCTGACATGGAATAATTAGAGAGAACTCTAAAAAATGTATGCTATAACCTGCAATACATCATATAAAAAATATAAAGGGCAATATCTAACTGTCAAACCCACTACTGTCTTCACACCATGTCTGAAAGAAAACTCTGCTATGACCACTACAGAAAATCACTTTATTCACAGAAGTTGCAAAATTGACCTAACTAAACTACTCCCTAGTCTTACTTTTATGACAGAAGCAGAGTGCAAAGGTTTACGATCAAAGTGGACCTAATAAAACAATTAGATGCCTAGGAGAATGCACCCTGCTTGTTGTTGAGGTATAAAAGGTATCTTTTTAACACCTATTTATCCTACATTAATTGTCAATCTAGGAACGACTTTTTGTTTCAAGAGTGTACTCTGTCTGAGGCTGCAATTCAATCTAAGAGTAATGCTTGTAATATGTAGTACAGTGTCCTAAATACAAGAATAAATGGATGCTTGGAAAATAAATCTAACTACAATAACATGAACTCAAATGCTCTGAAATCCAATCATTCACTCAACAAACATCAATCAAGGATACAATAGCGATAACCCTTTCCTCTAGAAATTGATGCAATTGAAACCAATCTAAGAACAAGATAATCAATCTGCGAATGTGGGAGTAATAACCAGTATTCTCTACAGTTGATGATCCTGCTTTAAAGCAATTAAAAGGAAAATAGAAATTGAACTAAAGCTGCTAATAAAAGTAAACTAGGAAAACTCTTTGAAAGAAAACTCCTTGCAAACTATAAACTAATGAACTGGAAATGAACATCAAACTGGAATTGAACAACAATGTAAATAAGCAGAAAAATTTAACTAAAGGAATTGAAAAACAAATCCTAACTAATGGAATAAAATAGCGAATCCTATTGAATAGCAAACCCTGTCGACAAAAAACCCTGTTAAGTAGCAATCTGAAATGAACAACAATTAAACGGAACAAAAACCAATTGGAATAGAAATGTTGAACAACAAAGCTCTGTAAGGCATAACAAGATAAATGATACAAGAATTAAGATTCTTGTTAGAATGAAACAATAATGCAATTCATTAATGTAACATAACGAAATCAATCATCAATTCAACAACGAACCAATTAACTTGCAATTGTAACAAAAACAACCACACACTATCACACGGAAATAATTGAAAGGTAGAGATACACACAACAAATCGATCCACTAGGGCCGGGCCCTTAGCACCAGTGAAACACTGCTGGGTTACTGCAGAGCTTAAGAAATGGAACGGAAACACGTCTTTGTATTAATCAAACATAAATAGTGTTTACAGCGATCGCTCTTTGATTACGAGAGTTAATAAGAAAATGCAGAGTTATACAAAGAATGCTCAATCAATGATTCAACACCTTCGATCTCTAAAGGTATTGCCTTTTATAACAGTTTCGACGGATAAGACAAGGAACATGATAAGACTGAACAACAATCCCTCAGGATCTTTCGATCCCTCAGGATCGAAAGATCCTGAGGGATTCGCTCCTTTTCTCTCTTTAGCTAGCCCTTGATCTTCTTAGGCTGTAGTCGCGCTGTTCCCTGTCTTTTTTGGGCAATGCGTTTTGATTTCCTTCTCTTTGACTGGATACGGTCTATCACTGGAGGAACAACGGTTGCTCCTGCTTTAGCCTTGCCTTTCAAATAGTTGTTTACTTCGTTTGTTTCTTGTTTTTACAATAAAAGGCAATTTTTAGTTAATTTTCACAATAAACATAAGTGTTTGCAATTCTATCATAATTCTATAATAAATCACCTTTCTAGAATAAAAAGAGTTATGTTTAAAGGAAAAAGATGAGAAAATACATGGTGAATTCATACCTTTTTCAGTGCTCAACATACCCCCCTACTTACCCTTTTTCATGTCCTCATGAAAACCATAATTTACATGAAAAGCAGTTAAAGAATAGGCTGGAGAGGGTTTTTCATTAAGAGGTATAAAACCATGATTTGCAGCTAAAAATTCAAAGATGTGCCCTATCTGTCCTTCAGGTAACTCATAAATGGCTTTATAATCTATTGTAGGATACCATATAATGGGACTTCGAAACCTACAACCTAGCCAGAATGGACCTTCCCTCAAGATGAGGTTGCTATAGAGAACCAGGCGGCCAGCAAATAATCCAATTTTTTTATAGTTAAATGGCTCTCTATCTTGAACATTTCGATTGGAAATCCTCCATCGGAATTTAGCTACTGTATAGGCCTGGTCTCTGATAGATAGAAAATATTCTACCCCATTAAAGACAATTGCTTTATGGACAGACCCCAATGCTTGGATAACACCCTCTCTTGTCATTAGACTCTTCTGCCTAGCCCATAATTGTAATGGGTGTTTTGGTTCACTCCTAACCCACAGGTCTAACCTATTTTCTTTCCTTTGGAAAGTATTATAGGCCTTGAGCCATTTCAACTGATTGACAGCAAATGAAATAAATGCTTTATATTGGATGTCACCCACAAAAGGGTTGGGATTTATCTCAATTTAATTCTCCAATATAAAATTGTGCAAGTAGAATTCACAAAGTAGACACTATACTTTAACCCCATAGAGTTTGCAACATTTTACAAAATCATCTACAGTGTTTAACTTTATAGACTTTCCTGCCCTAACTGCTTTAATTTTTAACTGTAAATATCTCTCTAATAAAAGAAAAGCATAATTCTTGGCAGGGCATCTACAAGCTAAAACATCTGTATATAAGGAACATAGAGTATCCATTTGATTCTGGGCCATTTTTAATTTATTCCTTACATTTTCAGCTTTCTCCTCTGCCTTCCGACACTTCTCGTAGGCTTCAGCCTCTGATGCATGGATGTTCTTCATTTTTTGTTGTAACTCTTGGTATTTTCTTTTTGGAATAGTCTCCTCTTCAAGTTTTTCTCTTGCCTGATGAGCCTGTGCCAACTACTCTTGGATTTTTTCTATGGTAGGGTCAATAAAAGTGTTTTGACTACAGGCCTGTGCACTTTCATTTGAGGCTGCTGAATCTGGAACAACTGCATCTGGAACAGCTGCCTACTGTTCCATGTCTTCTTGATTGGGCTCAGCTTGGGTTTCCACATTCTCTGCAACCTGGGGCTTTGTTTTGGTAGGTACTTTCCTCTTTTTGGAGTTCGTTTGGTGGCTATATTCCTCTTCTTTGGGGTTCGTTTGGGAATTTGCTTCATTTGAAGAACCCTAATAGTCTATCTGAGTTGTTCCACTAGCTTTTGAAGCTTCTGCCGTTCCCTCCGAAGTTTTTCAAGTTCAGTTACTTTCTTTCTCCTCCTGGGAGGAACGAATGTTCCTTTTTCTGTGCTCAATTGCTCAGCTGGGGTTTGCTTTTCAGTAGCCGTGCCTTCTCTCAGGCTTGCTTCTCCATTTTCTACTTGGAACACTTCTTCAGTGTTCATATGCTCCCAGCTACATTCTTTGGGGGTAGTAACCTGAATTGGTTCTGCTGTCCCCTGAGGGTTTTCAGTTTGGAACACTTCTTCAGTGTTCACTTCTTCCTGGCTGCATTTCTCAGGGGAAGCAACCCTAGCTGGTTCTGCTGTTCCCTGAGGGTTTTATTTTTCTACTTCATCGGGTATTTCCTCGGTCGTGTCTTTACCGGTAACAACTTGTTCCTACAATTGGTTTATCTCAAAATTGAAGTTCAATGGGCTGTGGGGTTGTATGTATTCACTCATGTTGGCCAAAATTTGGGCCAATTGGTCCTCCCACAAAGGGCTTTGTGGTGGACTTGCAATGGTGGTTTCAGGAGGTTCTGCTCCCTTGCTTTCATTCTCACTGCTATGATTATCTTCTTCCCTTTCACAGGTGTGGTAACTTCCTTCTTCCTCATCAGACTAGCGAATCTCTTCTTCTACACTGGTATGGGGAATTCCTTCTTCTTCCTCTTTTCCTTCTTCTTCTTCATTTCATTCTTCTTCATCATTTCCTTTTTCCTCACCAGTGTGGTGACTCTCTTCTTCCTCCTCATTTCCTTCTTCTTCATCGGTGCGGTGACTCCCTTCTTCAAGTTGTGGGGGTTGCTCATCCTCTGAGCTGGGCAATTCTAAGGGCTGGCTACTGCTACCCGGAAGAACTTCTATCATTCACCTACTTCTCCTTAACCTGGAGGATTGTCTACGTTTTGATGGTTCTGCTGCTGTGCTAGTCATTCTTTTACGTTTTGGGGCAGGTAGGGCTAATCCTCCATCGATTGAAAATATCAGTTCTTCCCAACTAGTCTGCTGTTGGGAAAGACTATAACTTACTATCAATCGGATTAAGCAATGGTGGCTTACCATCATGTCTATATGACAAGATTTTCTTATACTTCAGGCAGCATCATGCAATAAAAAATTTAAAAATGCAGGCAGGTTTATGGTACATTTCTATTTTAACACTGCTAATAGCTTAAGGTGGTGAGGTCTTACCACATATTTTCTCCCATTGCATGCTATGTAGCCCTGTACCACTTTTTCCAATTCTGTCCATGGTTCTCCCAACTTCGTTGGCTGAACTCCTTTTCCTTTTATGACCAGGTTCTACCCTTCATCTCGGAAAAGGTTCATGGCTTCTTGAAGTTTCACTTTCTTATGGGTCCATATGGTTCCTTTTGCTGGGAGACCAGACACCTCTGCGATTATTTCATCTGTTACTGCTATCTTCCTACCTCTAACCATGGAGTAACCTTCCTGCAAATTCTGTAAAAACTTGATGGCTACCGTTTCATGAGGTTGCTGCAGCCTTGTGAGGTAGGTAATCAACCCTATTCTTTCCAGAATTTCCTGTGTAGCGTTAGAAACAACTAGCACCTGTGGCTCAATACGAATTGGTCGTCCTCCCATTCTATCTGCACTCTGTTAATTCTTCAAAAATGCATAGTAATGCAATGGAACAACACAACACAGTATATCGGAATAATACCGTTAAGTTTTTGTTATTACTGAGAATATAGGGATTTGATTCGCATGCAGGCATAAAATATAGGGATTTGACCTGCATGCTGTCATTAAAAGGCATCTGTGCCCTCCTTGAAGGATGATAGGTCATCCTCGACCGTCAAGTAGAAGAGGAAGGTAAGGCACAACAATTGTATAGCAGGAAAAAGAATACATACTTATGATATGATCAATCAAATTATTGCATTACTGAAATTGATGCATATGATTAAATTGTAAATAGATATAGAAATGTTTATGTAATGATTCAAAGATAAGGGAAAGGGACAACTGATGTGAAAACAAGTACTTATGTGGTCATTACCCACTCAAACTATTATGATCGATATATAAATAAATTTCATGTATAGTAGGTTCAATCAAAGGGTTTAGGGGCATAATCTCTTTTGATATTAGATAAAGATATAAGTAAAGGGTTTAAAATTACTATTGATTTGTAAAGAATGTGACTCCAATACCATCAACAGAGCTCTGTTGCCCACAGGTGTCCATAACCTTGACAAAGTTGCTTTCTCACCCTTGGAACCATTATCCTTTATTTATGCCTAGGGAAGTGCTGTGTGATGTCATGATGGAGGCCATTGTGCTGGCTTGGGGACTAGATAAATCAAAATGCCATTCACCGGAAAGAAGTGAAAGGTGGGCAGGCCGGCTCATGATGAGGCCTCCTGTTCCAAGGACTTTTTAGTTTTTTCTGAGTTGTCCATTGGACCATATCCCTGGTGTGGTGGCCATAATGGGAATTCCACTTCAATGCTTCCTTATGATCATGGTAGGCTGGCTCTTGATGAGACCCCCTATCCTCCATCTACCATATCATAGAATTGTTAGTAATGTATAGATAATTTCCTTTTATTTTGTCTCTTTTTTTTTCTAATTTTAATTTTAATTTTTTATATATAGCACTTCCCTACTTATATATAAAGGATGGCTCAACACTCCTTAAGAGTAGGGATGGTGGAAGAAGTCTGAACATCTCAATAGTATGCCCTTATCCTTATTCAATAAATAAAAATCAAAGAGAGTTATGAAAGTTTAGGGAAGAACCAACATGATAAAGATAATCGATCATATTAATTTTAGTGATAATAAGACAACAAAGTGATATTGATGGTTATGTCCTTTCCTTTTTCTTATCACTACAAAACAATTTCTCAAAGGTGATAATTTTTATTTATTTTCTGATTCCAGTAACCTCTAATTTGTGTATCCTTGCATAAATTATATGTTTTCTTTTCAAGGAGTCATGAAGAATTCAGAAAAAATCTCAAAACGTTGTTCAAAATCAAGAAAAATGCACTAAAAAAGTGTTGTTCCTTTGGAAAGGAACAACAGAAACAATCTGCGAAAATGCTGTTCATTTCGAAAGGAACAGCAAAAACAATCTGCCAAACTGCTGTTCCTTTCGAAAGGAACAACAAAAACTATCTATGAAAATGTTGTTCCTTTCGAAAGGAACAACAAAAATAAATGGAAAAAATTGCTGTTCCTTTGGAAAGGAACATCAAAAACACTCGTAACAATGCTGCTGTTCCTTTCAAAAGGAACAACAAAAAGTGTTGTTCCTTTGGAAAGGAACAACCAAAAATTCACAGCAAGCAAAGTAAAAACAACTTAAGAAATAAAATTCTATACAAAAAAACAAGCAGAGTAAAAGAAAAAAACTTTATGTACAGGTTTCGAAATAAAGAAATGATTCAATGAATGGGTGCCGAGGAGGAGTTATCTCCCTTAGCAAGAACTTGCATGGTAGAATCTTCCCGTAATTGCTGGTAAAAGGATTCCCGAGTAAGCGGTTTATGGTAAAGTCGCACTTGATGACCATTTACTTTGAAGGAATGTCCAGATCCATCAATGGTGGTTAATGTAATGGTGCCATTATCATGCATTTTTTGTATCTCGTAAGGTCCAAGCCATCGTGTCTGGAGTTTTCTTGGAAAATCCTGAAACCTAGAGTCATATAGGAGTGCCCAATCTCCTTCGTGGAATATTTTCTCTTTGATGAGGGCGTTGTGCCATTTTTCTCTCCGTTGTTGAATTAATGCGGTGTACTGAAGAGCAGAGAGTCTAATTTCATCTAACTCATTGATTTGTTGTAATCTTCTGGCCTAGGCTTCATTTAAATCTAAACCCACCTCCTAGGCTGTTCTTAATGTCTGAATTTCAAACTCTATTGGAAAGATGGGCTCTTTTCCAAATACCAATTGATATGGTGAATACCCCGTGGTACTTCTCCATGTTTTCCGGTACGCCCACAAGGCTTCAGGCAATCTATAAGCCCAGTCGCGTCTGTGTGAGGCAACTGTTTTTGTCAGTACAGATTCGATCACTTTATTCGTGCTCTCTACCTGGCCGTTTTCCTGTGGGTGGTATGGAGTTGTGATTTTGTGCTGAATGTGGTAATTCTCTAATGTTTCAGCAAGTTTTTTACCTACAAATTGCGGTCCTCCATCTATGACTATGTCCCTTGGGAGGCCGTATCGCAAAAATATTTGGAAAAGAAATTGTATTACAGAGTCCTCTGTAGCTTTTGAAAGTGCCTCTGCTTCGACCCATTTATTAACATACTCTGTTGCGACTAGGATGTATGTTCTTTGATTCGATGGTGGGTTAATAGGACCAAAAAATTCGAGTGCCCAACGTTCAAATGGCTCGATTACTAATTGTGGGTTCAAAGGAATTTCGTCAGACTGTCCAAGGCGACTTGCCTTTTGGCAGCTATCACAGGCTTGTACAAACTTTTTGGCATCTTTAAAAATGGTACTCCAAAAGTAGCCTGTCTGTAAAACCTTGTGGGTAGTTCTACGATCTGTAAAATTCCTGCCACACGACCCATCGTGGCATGCTTTCAGAATATCAAATACTTCGTCCTCTCAGACGCATCTCCTGATTTGCATATCTGATCCTGTATGAAATAGGTAGTCGCCAATCCAAGAGAATCGGGTACTACACTGTATTATCTGCTTTCGTTCATTAAGCGTTAGATGTTTAGGTAATTTACCTATTGCCAAATAATTTACTATATCAGCATACCATGGGGTTCGGACAGTAACAGCAAACAAATGCTCATTTGGGAAGTGATCTTCGACTGCTGCTGCATCTGTTGGTTTTGGCATTCGTGACAGGAAATTAGCAACAAGGTTCTCTTTTCCAGGTCGATATTTTATTGTGATATCGAATTCCTACAATAAAATCAACCATCTTGTTACTCTACCATTTGTAACAGGTTTATTTGCTAAAAATTTAATGGCAGAGTGATCGGTATATAAAACTATAGGATACCCAGTTATATAATGTCTAAACTTATTTACAACATGAATTACAGCTAAAAATTCCTTCTCAGTCACAGTATAGTTTAATTCAACAGGAGATATATTTTTTCTAATATAGTAAATTGCATATGGTTTCTTATCCTCTTCCTACCCAAGAACTGCTCCAATAGCTGTGTCTGAGGCATCAGATGAAATTTGGAATGGAAAATCCCAATTTGGGCCCCTCAGCACTGGGGCTGTTGATACCAGCTTTTTTAGATCCTCAAAAGCATGGTTGCATTTATCTGTCTAATTGAAATCAACATTTCCTGTTAATACATATAAAGGTGCAGGTATTCGAGAATAATGTTGTATGAATCTTCTATAATAGCCAGAAAATCCGAGAAAGCTACGTACCTCTGTTTGTGTGGTAGGAGTAGGGATTAACAAAATTATCTGAATTTTAGTTGGATCTACCTGTATTCCAGTTGCTGAGATATAATGACCTAATATAAGTCCTTCGGTCATCATCATATGACACTTTTCATGGCTCAAGCAGAGCTTGGTGTCAATACATCTTTGCAACACCTTTTCCAATGTTTCTAATGCTGGCTCAAAATCATCTCCGCAAGGTGTGAAGTCATCCATATAGACTTCGAGCCCTTCATTTATTAAATATGAAAAGATGCTGAGAATGGCCCTTTGAAATATAGCAGGGGCATTGCATAGGCCAAAGGGTAAGACTCGATAGGCAAATGTCCCCCAAGGATAGGTAAAAGTGGTTTTGTCTTGGTCCTCAGGGGCAATCTGGATTTGATTGTACCCACTGAAGCCATCTAGGAAAGAAAAGAATTTCTTTCCTACCAATGTGTCTAATACTTGGTCAATGAAGGGAAGGGGAAAGTGGTCTTTCTGGGTTGCTTTATTTAATTCTCAGTAGTCCACACATATCCTCCACTTTCCTTTCTTCTTTGGCACCACTACTAATGGAGAGACCCACTTGCTATTAGATATTGGGTAAATGAAATTGACATCCAACAGCTTTTGTAATTAAGCTTTCACAATATCTTTAAGATGAGGGTTTAATCTTCGTTGGGGTTGGCGAATGGGTCTAGCATATTTTTTTGTATAGATGTGGTGCACACATAACTGGGGTTCAATTCCCTTCATGTCTGGATAATCCCATGCAAAGGCTCCCTTATATTTTTGTAGTAATTGGATCGTTTTCGTTTCTTGTTCAATAGTCAGATTTTTGTTAATGTTTAAAGTTTTTCCTAGTTCAATTTCTACAATTTGGCTGTTGCACACAAAAGTAGTGGGTATTAATTGATCATGAATATCTTCCAGGGGATCTTCTTCTTCTTTATTATCAAATGCTGCCTTGATCATGTGACATTGCAGATGGGATCTGATTTTTGGTTTGTTAATGAAACCATTAATGATGTCATCCTCTGTTTAGTCTTTATAATCGAGGGCATCTTCTATGGTTAGCGGTGATCTAATGTTTTCCATGAGATATGATATAGGTTGTTTCCTTGTTTTGATTATTGATAGGCTTGGTTGGGTTGGGGGATATAAAGCTAACTTCTTGACATGGTTTCCCCTAGTTATAGTCAAACTGCCTCGTTAGAAGCTAATATAAGCATCAGCAGTTGCCAACCAAGGTCTACCTAGGATCAAGGGGTGTCCATCTAGCCGGTTCTTTGGGTTGATAATTAGGAAGTTAGTGGGGTACTCCCAGGAATCTACTGGTACCATTACATCATGTAGTGTACCTTCTGGCTTGACTACTGATCGGTCAGCCAATTCCAATAAGGTTGTTGTTGGATCTAATGATGTAATGCCAAGTTTTTGACAAGTGGTGGTTGTTAGGATATTAATTGCAGCTCCCAAATCAACTAAGGCATTTGGAAATGATTGTCCATTGATTTGCACCGTCACTATAGGATTTCCTGGGTCTTCATATTTTACAGGTCTTTCCATTCCTGATAATAAGTCAGATAGAGTACCGAATACTTGGACAGTTGGGTTGGTTGTTGTTCTCCTCTTTGGATTTTTTTATACATAATTCCTTAATGGTTTTTGCATAAATAGGAATGTCTTGGATAGCTTGGAGGAGAGGGATTTTTATACACAAATTTTTTAATTCTCCTAGAAGATCAAAATTAGGATATTCTATTAGGCGAGGTATGATTAATTGTTCTGGGAATGGTGGAGAAGAGGTGGTTGCTTGTTGTTGAGTCTGTTGTTGGGTTTGTTGTTGAACCACATTCTCTTTTTGCAATGTTTGTTCTGCAGGTAATGGATCTTCAATTTGAACATTTTTGTCTCCCTCTGTTTCTACTATGCGCCCATATCTTAGTTGAAGGTCATTGCACTCCCTCAGTTTAGTTTCTAGTTCTGGTGGTTCCATTATTTGGACAGACTGAACTGGCCTATTGTTTGGGTTTGGGTTGGGTTGGGCTGGGAGTTGCGGTCTCAAGTTAGTCTGGGGGTTTTGTGGCAATGTATAGGGGGCTGGTAGTGTAGGTTGAGGGAGAGGGATTGTTCCAGCTAGCTGATTTGTAGGTATTTTCTAGTTTGACTGCCAGGTTTGACTCTGCGAAGTGGAGGGGGACCATTGTGTTGGATAAGCATTGTTTTGCCAAAACGGTGGACAGAAAGGAAAATTTGGCCAATTATTTTGAGTTGTTTGATTTGGCCATGGCGATGTAGGAAATGGCTGTTGTGACCAATTGGGGAAAGGTGGTTGATTCTGCCATATTCCATTATATTTCTGAGCATTATATTGAGGAGGCTGAAAAGAAAAGAATGGATCACTTGGCATACCTGATTGTCATGGCTGCCATTGTCGACGCTGATTAAGTAGGCATACCACTTCTGATTCTTCTTCTACCTCTTTATAGACTTATTTTAACCCAGGAAGCGAGGGACAACCTTCTGTGGGGTGATATTTTGTGTAGATGGCACAAAATTTGACTATATCCAGTGGGCACTCTTTTTGGCTGTGTTTCTTCCTGCACTTAGGACAGAATATCGCCAGATTTTGTTCTGCTTTTACTTGCTTTTTTTTGGCTTGCATAATGTCAAAATGCATTGTCAGAGTCCCTAGAATATTAGTTTTAAAATCCTCCAGCAGATTTCCAATCTGTGCGCGGGTTACACCTTCACCGGAGGTCTTACTATCCCTTGTGATCATGTCACATTCTGCTGGTTTTAGCCTTATGATGCCTCTCAAACTCCTGATACACAAATCAATAATGTTAGCATAGCTTTCCTGATATATATCACCTTTTCCCATAATATTTAATGTTTCAACCCATTGATCCTTCATCCCCTTAATTAATGTAGTTTTCAGCACATTATCAGGTAAGGGTAGAGATGCATAAGGAGATCTATGGAGGTTGTATTGAAATCGTTCCACATATTCTTCCAGAGTTTCATTAGGTTTTGCTGTCATCTGAAATATTTCATCTTTTAGTTCCCGAGACCTGCAATAATCTTGATATTTCTTTAGAAACACAGTTTTCATCTAATCCCAATCATTTATAACACCTCCACCTAATCCCATAAACCATCGTAAAGCTGATCCTTTTAATGTGGAAGGAAATAATTTTAATTTGTGGATCGGTGGTATAGTCATACCCCCTGCATAATACATCAAATTAAAACAGAAATTCATCTGGATCTTCCAATGTTAAACCATGGAATGTAGGAATATGATGAAGAGGAATGGCCTTCATAGGTGCAACTGCAGTGTCCACAATGCGATATTGCAGTGTGGAAGTTTGTTGAGGTGTTTGCTGGTTCTGGTTCTGGGTCATTTGATCAAATATGTGCCAATATCCTTCTGGGATTTCAAGGGAATTCCTAGGCTAAATAGAAGGAATAGGAATGACCTTGACAACACTCCCTTGATCTGGAATAATAAGTGTTTTCTGCTAGCCCACTATCTGAGGAGATTTAGGTCCTTTGTTTTGAATGATGTTTACAACACTTCCCTTATCTTGGATGCTCACTGTTTAGATTACTTCAAGAGGAGATTTTGGTTCTTCAGTTTCCCCTGTTTCCCCTTCTCCTTTGCGGAGATTACTAGAGTTCCCTTCTTGTGGAGAAATTAGGCGAGAATTCTCAATTTCTTGGGAATCTTGCTCAATTCCTTATGTCTGGCTATGTATCTCAGCAAAGGCTACAGATGGTGACTCTGTGGCCTGAAGGGAACTAGTAGGTTGTCTGGAAATAACTTTCCTAGGTCCTACTGATGGCTGAGATTCAGTTTTATTAAGGATTTCATCAATGAAAGTTGTTCTCCCAAGGGTCACCGGTCCCTTAGGTTTTTCAGGTTTAGGAGGAATTTTGTTCTGTTTAGCTTTTCTATTCATTCAAAGAAAATGCAAGGATTCATTCCTACCTAAAACTTTTACCCAATTTTGCTGTGAAGTGGGTCGTGAACAAGTATGTTTCTTGCTCGGTGCACAGGTTCTTACCTTCCGTCTTTAATACCCAATTATTCCCAAGCAGAAAAAAAAAGTCAAATGTGCATCACTCCTTCTAAATGGCTACACTTTCCCTGGAAACGGTGCCAAAATGTTGAGGTATAAAAGGTATCTTTTTAACACCTATTTATCCTACATTAATTGTCAATCCAGGAATGACTTTTTGTTTCAAGAGTGTACTTTGTCTGAGGCTGCAATTCAATCTAAGAGTAATGCTTTGTAATATGTAGTACAGTGTCCTAAATACAATAATAAACAGATGCTTGGAAAAGAAATATAACTACAATAACATGAACTCAAATGCTCTGAAATCCAATCATTCACTCAACAAACATCAATCAAGGATATAGTAGCGATAACCCATTCCTCTAGAAATTGATGCAATTGAAACCAATCTAAGAACAAGATAATCAATCTGGGAACGTGGGAGTAATAACCAGTATTCTCTACAGTTGATGATCCTGCTTTAAAGCAAATAAAAGGAAAATAGAAATTGAACTAAAGCTACTAATAAAAGTAAACTAGGAAAACTCTTTGAAAGAAAACTCCTTGCAAACTGTAAACTAATGAACTGGAAATGAAAAACAAACTAGAATTGAATAGCAATGTAAATAAGCAGAAAACTATAACTAAAAGAATTGAACAACAAATCCTAACTAATGGAATCAAATAGTGAATCCTATTGAATAGCAAACCCTGTCGACAACAAACCCTGTTAAGCAACAATCTGAAATGAATAGCAATTAAACGGAACAACAATCAATTGGAACAAAAATGTTGAACAACATATCTCTGTAAGGCATAACAAGATAAATTATACAGGAATTAAGATTCTTGTTAGAATGAAACAACAATGCAATTCATTAATGTAACATAACGAAATCAATCATCAATTCAATAGCGAACTAATTAACTTGCAATTGTAACGAAAACAAGCACACACTATCACACAGCAATAATTGAAAGGTAGAGATACACACAGCAGATCGATCCACTAGGGCCGGGCCCTTAGCACCAGTGAAACACTGCTGGGTTACTGCAGATCTTAAGAAATGGAACAGAAACGTGTCTTTGTATTAATCAAACATAAATAGTGTTTACAGTGATCGCTCTCTGATTACAAGAGTTAATAAGAAAATGCAGAGTTATACAAAGAATGCTCAATCAATGATTCGACACCTTCGATCTCTAAAGGCATTGCCTTTTATAACAGTTTCGACGGATAAGACAAGGAACATGATAAGACTGAACAATGATCCCTCAGGATCGAAATATCCTGAGGGATTCACTCCTTTTCTCTCTTTAGCTAGCGCTTGATCTTCTTAGGCTGTAGTTGTGATGTTCCCTGTCTTCTTTTGGCAATGCGTTCTGATTTCCTTCTCTTTGACTGGATACGGTCTATCACTGGAGGAACAACAATTGCTCCTACTTTAGCCTTTCCTTTCGAATAGTTGTTTACTTCGTTTGTTTCCTGTTTTTACAATAAAAGGCAATTTTTAATTAATTTTCACAATAAACATAAGTCTTTGCAATTCTTTCATAATTCTACAATAAATCACCTTTATAGAATAAAAAGAGTTATGTTTAAAGGAAAAAGATGAGAAAATACATGATGAATTCATACCTTTTTAAGTGCTCAACACTTGCATGAGGAGGAATGCCTAGATTATCATTAAAGCACCCAAAGGAAAGCATGCACCACCCTTCATGGGAAAGCTAACCAAGTCTAATAATGGCCAACCTATGCACACTACCTCCTTTAATTGTCATTATTGACTTAGTTCTGCCGGAAGAGAAAACATGCTAAAATAAGCAATCAAAGAGAAATATAACTTCTGTTCTAAAAATAAGAAGAGATATAATGGGAATACTTCAGATCTGATGCATGCATGCTCTTATAGTTTTCTGAAAGACAACCAATTTTCCTCTAAGAGGCTTAGTAGTGCACCCTAAATAGGCAATATATGAAACCTTGAAAGCTGACATGGAATACTTAGAAAACTCTGAAAAATGTATGCTATAACTTGAAAAACATCATATAAAAAATATAAAGGGAAAGATCTAATTGTAAAACCTGCTACTGTCTTCACACCATGTCTGAATCAGAGTAGGAGAACCAAAATCCGCAGCAGCGGGATTATTAGAAGCAGTGGTGGCAGCGGCGACGGCCCGGGGTCTTGAAACCCATGGTCCAGGCCCCCATCCGGCAGGAGGAGGAGGAAAGTAGGATCCAAGAACCATGGGGCAAGAGAAGCAGCATCGATATTCCATGTTGGATTTGGAAAATTCCACCCATATGACTAGGCACCTCCAAAAAAATGCAGCCCCAGCAGCCCCATTTGCCCAATTCGGTGGAGGATCCATCTATGGCCGAGGGGTTGCTGGATTGATATGACTCAGAGTGATTTCCAAGTCTCATCAAGGATATCTAGTAGGTCATTGAGCCTTTAGAAAAAGTGGGAATGAAAGGAGACTTGATCCTTTTGTTCAAAGATGCCCATGCACATGGTGGCTCGGGACAAAAAATGGAAGTTCTGGTCCTATATAGTATCAAAAGGGTGTAATAAGGTAAATACTATTACAATTATGGATTTCATGACAGGAGAGATAGTAGAAAATAAAAAAGAATATATGGATAACCATTTGATTTGGAGATTTAATAGGTAGTCGATCTTGAGTTTCAGCAAATGAACTAAAAGACCAATTTTTTAAATGGGTTGAAGCATGTAAGGTTTTATTCCATGCTCCAAATTTTATTTATTTTTCCTTTTGAATCTTTGAATTCATAAGAGACACTGATATGGGAAGGTTCATGGCTCTATGGTAATGATGGATTAGCAATAAAGCTGTCGTTTCATTGATTTAATCTGGAACCCATGAGCCATGCACCATGAAACCACTAATATGGGAAGGGTCATGGTTCTATGGTATTGTTGGATTAGCAAGGCAGTGGTTTCATGGTTTAATCCAGTGGAAATGGAGTTATTTTTCAGTCCTGAGTCCTAGTTATAGTGTTTCTCCCAAATCTCCTTTTAGCTTCTAGGAGTTTCTTTGGCACTCCCACAGTATGTGACTATTGGATGGTATCTTTTAGTCCCATTGACCTAATTTTTTTGGTCATTCATAGACATTAATAACATTATATTAGTAATTATCATACATAATGGGAAAGGAAAAGATATTGGGAACCCTGGAGTCTATTGGTAGCTTTTTCTATGTAATATTGTTAACGTAGTGGTATGGAGCCTTTTAGTAGAAATGTTTCTACAAGTGGGTTTTATTGTTGTTAATACATCTACATATTTATCTAATTCAACTTATATGAGAGCGAAGTTGCTATAGATCGAAAAATATACTTATATGAGCTCATCACAACTACACAATGTTTCCTATATTCATTAAACAAATTGTTGCAACCTAGACTTATAAAAACATTTTCTTAATCCTTTCTAAAATGGTATCACTCAATTCAATACATACCTTAAAAAACCTCTCTATTTTCACTTCATCTACAAATAATATGGATTTTATACAAGATGGGAATCTTCTCTCAGAGATAATCAGAAAGCACAATGCTTAGATGGTCTTAACAAGAAAAAAATATCAGGTGTTTTGTAGATGTTTTGAATCAATTTCATCCCACCTTGTTAGCATCAACACATAGAAGAGTTTGAAGCCAATTAATTTCTCTTGTACTATTCGATAAGAAAATGACATCATGGATGTGAATCAAATCTTTAAGCTACATACAATCCTTCCTAATATTCAATAGTTCATCTCTTGTCACAAAATTTGCAAGTATTGGAATGGTTATAGAAACACCCTCTGCTTCGTGCTGAGTAAGGTTTGAACCAAAAAAGTTTAGCAAAATACAGTCATGTGGATCTCAAAATAAGGAAAAAATAAATCAAGCCAGTAAAGGATATAGAAACTACCATACCAAGAAAAATGCGCTGCAAATTCTCTATTGTTGCATTTCCTTTTAGTTGACCTCCATTCAAACAATCATCATGAGTATATAAATGTTGGCACAAAGGATTCGACATAGCCACATGATCATGGTAAATTAACGTAATATTTCTAACACCCTAAGCCTACATATTGAAAAAAAAAACACATTACCTTCAAAGACAAGTAGTGACTATAAGAGTGCCTTCTTAGATTAACCTAACCTTCTTTACCTTCATTAAAATCATCAATAATTATTTTAAAATGCATGTCAACTAATGATGCATCTACCATTAGGTTCTTTTGCATAATAGTTTCGCTTATAACAATATATATTTTAGATATCTCATTTCTTCAATATCAATTTTTGATATTGGCTAGAAGTGGAGCCAAGTGAGAAACGTTGAATGGTTCTTTTAAGTGAGCTAGACACCAAACTTGCTCTAGTGAATCAAAGAGCATAATCTAAACTAACTTTGTATTAAAGCTCCAATGTTTAACAAAATTACTATTAATCTCATTCTCTTTAAACAGTGAAGGCCACTCTCTTTATGCAAGTAACTATGATATTTGTATATAGGGTTACCTAATCATCCTAAGAAGGGCTCCAAGATACAAATGCACCACTTATAACTAAGGCATTTGCAAATAAAAACTCATTTATGATGGGACACTTTCAACATAGAAATCAAGGATAGCATGTACTATACCTAGCTCTACAATTTGTCTTGCCTGAGAGTAATGCCACTTTGCCTGAATAGAGATGCCTTAACAATTCCCTTAAATATCTCAACATATGCTCATGAAGGAAGAAGTGGCCTTCTGCTCAAGGATTTCTCGTCCTCATAAGAAATATCCTTTTGGGCCTTTTATACTGATAGCAGCTGGCTAAGAACATGTAAATGCAGAGATTGATCAAACTTAGAGAGGCTAGAAGCCAATAAAAGTAGTCTAAATGAGCTTTGTTCAAGTTGTTTGTGAACCAACAACCCCCCTTGCTTCTGCAACTAACCTTCTCAGTAACTGAAATAAGGAAGCTGCTAATGAAACTAGAAACTCCTACAACACTCAGATTCACAACAATACCCAGGCTTTTCATAGTGTCTGGCATTTGATCATAAAAGTATTCTTTCATTCCTACCATTGCAAATACATCCACTATGCCAAATAGCACATATTGTGGAAGCAACAAAAAAATGCTCAAGGGAATTGTTGCATTGGGCAGGTCTATCAGTCCATTGTCCTTTGCTACCTCGATTCTTCTAATCTCTATCAATGTGGCAAAAATCATTTACATAATGGAGAAAAACATGCCAGTGCCTATCCTTTGTAGCATAGTAATCCCCTCTTCATTCCCTGTCAAGCGCCTTGCGATTGGAACAAAGATGCGGTCATAAACATGCACCAATAGGAGAATAGATAGGCTAGTAAAACACTGTAAGCTTGCAGCAGGGATCTCAAAATGTGTTCCAATATTTCTATCCATTGTGCTCCCCTGTTTTGTGAAAAATGTTGAAGATTGTGCAAATACAACCCCATACATCAAACATGACATCCAAATTGGTAATAGCCCAAGAACATCTTTCACCTCTTCAACCGCTTGGACTGTGCATAGTCGCTAATTGAAGGTTGTTTTACACTCATCGTCCAACTCATATTCAACTGTAGCTTTGTCAAGAAACCTGAAAAATGAGAATGAGGATATGCATCACAAATATCTTAGTTCATCTAAAATTGAATATGCTCTTTGCTACCAAGGAGATGGAAGCAAGATGCTTCATATATATGGGTTTTTTGATAATGAAAACTCGACTGGTGCATATCTATTTTCATTGTTTGGAGTTGTGAATTCGGAGTAAGAGAAAACAAGTGGATGCCCGTTCCTAATCGAAGTAAAGTACATTGCAACGTCAAAGACTTCCAAGCACATTTTTTGTTTGTCACAATTATGCACAGACAATGGAATTTGAACATGGACCCATCCCTACTTGTTACAATTAGAATGAAATTACCTTGGGAAAGAATCACAAGTTGTATCCATGGAAAAATCATATCACGGTGAAATTATACTATTTTAGAGAGGTTTAATTGAGTCTAGTGAGGTATCAATACTCAAGGCTAGGACTTAAGGTAATGAAACACGTTCTTCAACTAAAGCAATAGATAGGAGGAAATTTGCTTGGTGTAGGGGTAAGTTGGGTATTCAACCTTGAACAATGTATTTCCAAGTGGGAAATTGTTATGGTATTCCCAATTGCATAACATGTCACTGGCAGATTCTATTTGTAAACAGAATGTGCAAAGAAAGTTTTGGATTGCATTCTTGTATTTTAGAAGCGAAGTTGTTTCCAAATTGCATTCAGAATTTTAGAAGCAACATCATTTCTGTGTTTGCACATTCTTTATAAAAGAAGACAAATCAACAAGGTGAGCAATAATTTGTTCCTGATGAGAAAAAAATCTTGGTTGTTGTATGTGCTTCTTTGCTATGGTTGTTATATTGATTAAATTTCATCTTTATGTTGAAGATATTTACATTGTAAATTATTTGTCCATTTGTTATAGGTTGCACTCAAAGTTTAACAATCATAACTCATAATCATCCTTTCAGCCCAAGTGAAACCTAGCAATAGTGCATGTTACTCTGGTTATGGAGACCAAAGACCCAGGTATAACACAATAAATACTAATAGATAATGAGCATGTTGACAAAATCGATAAATGAGAGTTATATATTGTAGTTCTTTAAATTGAACAAGCTCATGGCTATTATTGAACCATGTGATTTAACTCACCCAATCAGAACCAACTAAGATGGTGCTTTCATAACAAACACAAGTATCCATGTGAAGAGTGCCTTCTTAGATTAACCTAACCTTCTTTACCTTCATTAAAATAATCATTAATTATTTTAAAATGCATGTCAACTAATGATGCATCTACCATTAGGTTCTTTTGCACAATAGCTTCGTTTGTAACAATATATATTTTACATATCTCATTTCTTCAATATAAATTTTTGATACAGGCTAGAAGTGGAGCCAAGTGAGAAACGTTGAATGGTTCTTTTAAGTGAGCTAGACACCAAACTTGATCTAGTGAATCAAAGAGAATAATCTTAACTAAGTTTGTACTAAAGCTCCAATGTTTAACATAATTTTTGTTAATATCATTCTCTTTAAACAGTGAAGGCCACTCTCTTTACGCAAGTAACTGTGATATTTGTATATAGGGTTACCTAATCATGCTAAGAAGGGCTCCAAGATACAAATGCACCACTTATAACTAAGGCATTTGCATATAAACAATCATTTATGATGGGACACTTTCAACATAGAAATCAAGGATAGCATGTATTATACCTAGCTCTACAATTTGTCTTGCCTGAGAGTAATGCCACTCTGCCTGAACAGAGATACCTTAACAATTCCCTTAAATATCTCAACATATGCTCATGAAGGAAGAAGTGGCCTTCCGCTCAAGGATTCCTCGTCCTCATAAGAAATATCCTTTTGGGCATTTTTTTACTGATAGCAGTTGGCTAAGAACATGTAAATGCAGAGATTGATCGCACTCAGAGAGGCTAGAAGCCAATAAAAGTTTTCTAAATGAGATTTGTTCAAGTTGTTTGTGAACGAACAACCCCCTTGCTTCTGCAACTAACCTTCTTAGTAACTAAAATATGGAAGCTGCTAATGAAACTAGAAACTCCTACAACACTCAGATTCACAGCAATACCCAGGCTTTTCATAGTGTCTGGCATCTGATCATAAAATTATTCTTGAATTCCTACCATTGCAAATACATTCGCTATGCCAAATAACACATATTGTGGAAGCAGCAGAAAAATTCTCAAGGGAATTTTTGCATTGGGCAGGTCTATCAGTCCATTGTCCTTTGCTACCTTGATTCTTATAATATCTATCAATGCGGAAACAATCATTGATATAATGGAGAAAAACATGCCAGTGCCTATCCTTTGCAGCATAGTAATCCCCCGTTCATTCCCTGTCAAGCGCCCTGTGATTGGAACAAATATGCGGTCATAAACATGCACCAATAGGAGAATAGATAGGCTAGTAAAACACTGTAAGCTTGCAGCACGGATCTCAAAATGTGTTCCAATATTTCTATCCATTGTGCTCCCCTGTTTTGTGAAATTTTTTGAAGATTGTGCAAAGACAACCCCATACATCAAACATGCCATCCAAAAAGGTAACAACCCAAGAACATCTTTCAACTCTTCAACCTCTTGGATTGTGCATAGTCGCCAATTGAAGGTTGTATTACACTCATCTTCAACTGTAGCTTTGTCAAGAAACCTGAAAAATGAGAATGAGTATATGCATCACAAATATCTCAGTTAATCTAAAATTGAACATAACAGAGTGCAACCCACAAGAAGCAATAAGGAAAAGACTGAAATAAAATATAAATATGACTTAAGGATAGACTATACCCTACCCGTGGTCAGGAAGTAGCTATATCCTATACTATATCCTTAAAACTAAATTTTCAGTCCACCCTCTTCCTACAAAATATTATTTCAATTACCAAGAATTTCAATATTTTCCATGTCAAATGGAAAAACCACTGTGACTCCAACAAATTGAGTCACGGCATTGGCCACTTTTAGCAATGCACGACAATTTTTGTGGAAATTATTTCCCATAGGTTTGTACTAATAAATGCAATATAACTAGATGTAAACTAAGCAAGACCAAAGAGGAATTACCTAAACTGATCAATACACAATTGCTGTCTTCTTGGTCCAAAAATCGAAACTTCTTTTTCTTCAATGTGATCTACATTATTTTATTCCTGATGGGTGGAAATGTTCCATTTATAAAATGTTGCAACAAAGACATGGAAAATTCAAGTAAGAGGACTACCACCAGGTAGTTTATTCCGGTAAAAAAGTTTCCCACACAAGAAGATAAGTAGTGCTATTTCCATAGTCACAGCAGGAATGCCGAATCCTAGGCCCCATCCTATGTCATCCTGAATATATGTGAGTACAGCGAATCCTGTAAGAGTACCAATGAAAATACTAAAATACCACCAATTAAAGAATGAACTCTTATACTTATTCTCTTCCGGGTCATCCTCATCAAACTGATCGAAACAAAATACTTTTAAACAGGGTTTGAAGCCTCCTTGCCCCAAAGCAACCAAATAGATTAAGACGAAGAAAATCCCAGCCCGCTTCAGACTCGTCAAAGAGGCGGACAAAGTGACCAAAATAAATCCCTGTAACAATCCATCTCATGTAGTGTTTATTATTAGGATTCCATGCATGATATTAAAGAAGAAAAGGAACAATCATTTTCAAACCCTATTGTCCTTTTAAACATGGGTTCAATTCACCCAAATATATAGCAAAATCTTCCTGTGTCCATCGAAATTTGCTTGAATCCACTGGAAAATTTTTATAAAGATACTAAATTATCCATTTTTTAATGCTGGAACACCAAAAAAAATATAAATCAATGGGAAGTCATCAAGCCATAAAATCGTGCTCAAGCCGGTAAAATCCTGATCAACCCTAGTGGTTACAAAGGGCTTGTACTTCAAGGTAGATTTTTTGAAAGTAAGGTCCTCGTTGCCTTTAATGTGCTGGTATTGACCTAAATCAATCCTGAAGCAATCAGGTAAGGTTCTGTGCCATCAATCTTAGGTGTAAAAATTACTAACTGTTTAACTATCCAATATTGTCCCATTCTTGTGTGCTCTGCCCTCACCGTATGGCATGAGTTTCAAAGGGATAAGGTTCGGTGCAAATCCTTGATGGTTTTCATGTAACAATGATTTCTCAAACCTAGCACCTAAACCCAACGAAGTTCACTTGTTGCAGTCTAATTGCTTAGGGTATGCGGCCCCCAACCAGTGAAAAAATGGGGCGAATCACTCCAACCCCTCCCTCTGACCCAGTAAATCCAAGCAAATGCCATTGAAATCTGCTCCAAACAAAGAAAATCAGGAGCGAATTTTATTTTTTCAGTTTTATAGGCATTTAATTTGGTGGGCTAATATTTAATAATTAATTATTTTTAAAATAATTATAGGGCTAACTTTATAAAACTATAGCAAATGGGTTTTATATAAAAAATTCACCCTATCAAAATTTAAAACCCCTTAAAATTCGCCCCTAAAATTTGCCTTGTCTGTAAGAATATTTCTGTTATTTTATATTAATGAAATGACACATTATTTCTGCTGCATCTCTATGTTTATGGTTATTTTTGTATTCTGTTGCGTTCCTGCATAAATCCGGGTCAGTGGTATCAGAGCGGTCTGCTCTTACTTTGTTTTTCTTTGCATGTCCCCAATGCGGTCAGGGTATAAGGAGTTAGGGCTCGAGCTGGTTGAACCCTTGCAAGATCAGCCTCGCAAACCCCGACGAACTCCCATGGTGGAACAAAATAAAGACGAGGGAGTAGGAGATCCTATCAAAAAATTGCTCGAGGAGGCCCTCAAGAAACAAAGGAATGTGATGATGGATAACTTTGCTTAGATCCTTCAACGACTACCCACCTACGACGCATCTGCATCCAATAGCGACTCTGGAGGTGCCACTCCCTTCAAGGTATAGGTAAACTTTGATATTCCTGTATTTGAAGGCCAAATAGTTGTAGACGCCGTAGATAGATGGTTGAATTTGCTGGAAGGGTATTTCTCGGTCCATGATTTCTATGACCGAGAAAAGATTATTTTTGCACTCCTCAAAGCCGCCCCCCATGTCAAAGACTGGTGGGAAACCTACCGTGACCAAGAGGATGAAGGGGAACCCCCTCTGTTCTCGGCCACACCCACTTGGAATTCATTCCGAGACAACATCAAGGAATAATATTACCCCGTGGGGAGCTATGAGGACAAATACATCCAATGGACCACACTGCGACAACAAAGGGATCAAGATGTGCACAAACTAACGAATCTGTTCCATATGCTGCGCACAAAGTTGGGTATTACAGATTCAGAGAGACATTTGGTGCTCAAGTACTGCGGCTATCTACACAAACAAATTCAGGAGGAAATGGAGTTCCTCGAAATTACATCGCTTGGCACGGCATATCACTATGCTGCCAAGATCGAGCAAAAATTTAAGCAGAAGAAGTGAGACTTTGGATCTACGAATCTGAAAGGTGTCCCCGAACTGAAGAACAAGGGGCAAGGCCAAAGCGGTGCAACTCAGAACAACACCACAAATCAAAAGAAGGACACAGGGAAGTGGTGTGAATTTCATAACAGCCCCACTCAGAGCACAAATGAGTGTCGGGCCAAATAGTCATTGGTGGCCGAACTAAAGGCACCCGAATCATATGCATTTTCTGATCCTGAGTCAGAACCAGAAAAAGGCAATGACAAAGGGAAGCAGATCATTGATGCTGATCCCAGTGCCATTGTTGCCACCACCAAGATCCAGAGGGAGGACTGAGAGGATCCAAAGGAGGGGGAGCGCCTCTTCCATTCGCAAATGTGGGTGAAGGGTTCTCCGCTACAATTTATTGTCGACAGCGGAAGCCAAAAGAACCTCATTTCAGCAGAGGTCGTGAAGCAGCTTGGCCTACCGATGATAGAACACCCACAGCCATATACCATTGGGTGGCTTCACCCAGAGAGAGATATCTACATCCGCCAACAATGCCGCCTTCCATCCAGCATCAAGCCATTCACGGAAGAGGTATTATGTGATGTTGCTCCTCTTGATGTAGTTGATGTATTATTGGGCGAACCATACTTGTGAAGGCGACATGCTGTGTATGAGTCTAGGCGTCGTGCTGTTATTATTACTTTGGGAAATAACTTGTACAGGATACCGGAGGTAGTACCGCCTCCTGTCATCTCTTTGACTACTGCAAAACAACGCAGTAAGATTGTTCTCCAAACCAGGAAATTCATTTTCCTTACAATTCGCTCACAGGGAAAGAAGAATATTGTGGCCACAACCTCGAAACAAGGCTCCCCTGCACGGCTGCGCAGATGGAAAAATTCATGGAGGAATACGAGGACATTTTCTCCTCACTCACAGAGGTTCCTCTACACTATTAGGACAAACACTCCATTTATTTGACCCCCAACACACTGCCGCCTGATGTTGCCATACCTCCTGCAAATACACATACAAAATCCACACATGTACTGTATGAAGCTGATAAAGAAACCAAATTTACTAAACACATCCAGCATGTCTGCCCACAGGTCGATGATATCTAGTTCAACAGAATTTTCTCCATCTCAGGGAGGATCTCAACGCAATGGGGACCATTACTTCCTAAGGAGGGAGGAATGATCCAGGTGGATATCGGTGGCCACCCACCTACTCCATTTGGACCCACACCATCAATTCTTGCAGATTTTCACATTCAGCACCACTTACTATTTTTAGCAGGTTTTCGGGTCCTGCACTCCCGGAGCCATTTTGGGGCCTTAATGATCCAGGTGGATATTGGTGGCCACCCACTTATTCCATTTGAACCCTCACCATTAGTTCATTTAAATTTTAAGTTGCAGCACAACTTAATATTTATAACAATTTTTTGGGACTTGAACTTCCAGAGCCGTTTTGATGCCATAATGACGTTTTTTGGGAAAACGGGGAGCAACATGGACCAATTTTTCTCACTCAAAAGTTTTAGTCCTCAGATAGATATTTCTAATGAGCTATTGAGTGCATCAAATGGAGATCGGATGCCAAAGTTACGTCCCCGGGAAGTTGAAACACCAATTTAACCAAACAGGGCCCACTGTTTTGGCGCTTCATCTCCTTGAGTTAGGTTTTTGGACGTTTCAGTTTTTCCATTGTTTCTCAATAATAAATAGGCCCTCAAGCCTCATTGTAACATAGTTTAGAGGTCTGTAGCCACCACATATCTTCTCAGAGATTTGCTACCAGCACCCTAGCTATTTTATTTCCATTATGTCTGTAAGCATATTTCTGTTATTTGATATTAATGAAATGATGCATTATTTCCGCTGCATCTCTATGTTTATGGTTATTTCTGTATTCAGTTGCATTCCTGCATAAATCCGGATCAACAAAGCAGAAAGAAAAACAACATGCTATGCTCAGGACTTGGAGCGGGTAATAAATGCCTTCCCCAAGACGAGAGATCAATTCTACAGAAAAAAATAAAAAGCAGAAAAGAAAAACACAAAGAACTTATGCTCAGGACTTTAAGCAGGGCAATAAATCCCCTCCCCAAGATGAGAGATTGACCCGTAGATCTATTGCATATCCTGTTCTTGCACCTGTTAGCCTTCTCTGGCAACGACGCCAAAATGTTGGTGTCCGTATATGAACAGAATTCAAACCTTTCCCAACATAAATTATCAACCTGAGGGATTTAGTTATTTCAAGACTAACGGAAAAGTATATGCAGATACAAGTACATGAACTGTTGTAGATCACAGGTTTAATTCCACAACACACAGACCACTATAATAGTAATTAAATAAACTGCAAAAATTAAAGGGCATTCACAACAATTTAGAATAAACTATAACAACAGTAAAGAAATCACAGTAAAACACAACACTGCAAGAAAAAAAGGAAAACTCAACACCTAATCAGAAGAGTTGGCCCAACTCTCTGATTAGGGCTGCGGTAAACTCACGAATTAAAGAAGAAAGAGCAAGATGTTGTGCATTCAATTAATCAAACATGCTTCTATTACAAATCTATCTCTTCTTGCTTAACCCTCTATGTCTTCTCCTATGCGTTCTATCTTCCGTTCTCTTCCTCCCCTTCTCTCTGATTTGTGCCTTTTTAAATATACAAACAACAAAGGGAAATAGACTGATTAAAAAATGTAAATAAGAAATATGAGATCTGAAATATCTTTCCATCATGATTGAGCTGGCACAAGTCGAATCTCGCAATTACAATTGGGGCAATTTTGGAAAACGGCCACAACAGAAAATCTGCAAATCTGTCCTTTGAAGAACCCTGGTTTCTCTCAATCAAGACCGAATTTTGGAAAATTGTTTCTTGTAAAACTAATTTGGTCCGTTCTGCACAAAACCCATGTTTTTTATTTTCAGGATTCTTCTCCATTTGTCGAAACATTCAACGCAAAACTGTCTCTTGTTATTTCAGTGAATTTATAAGTTGGAATATTTAATTAACAACTAAAGATCAAATCTGTAATCTGGAAGAGATCTTGGAGAAAAAATAGTGAGTTATATTATAACGAATTCATTAATAAACCATCATTTGCAAAATCATGCATAATAATAAATAATTTATTAAAATAAAGGAGAACAAATATTATTTATCCAAAAGAGCATAAATAATTATGAAATGGAATTATATAATAAACTATGTTAAATAATGTGATAAAAGAACATTAGAAATGTATGAAATGGATGTTAAGAAGTGATAATAATAATACAAATTAGAGGCCCAACATCTTCTAAGTTCTCTATAGCCCTTTCAAGTTCATTCATTTCTGTCTAGTTCACCTCACCTTTTTCCTTTTTTTATTCATAATTTATAAAACACTTCTTCCATGTTTGGTTCACTTGGTGTGCCTCTATCCATGTGATTTGCTGCATTGAATCCTTGCTTGGTGCATTGTTGGCCCAATCAGTCTTAGGAACCCTGATTTTTCTTAAACATAAGCTACTTCCTCTTCCTTTGCTTTTTCATATCTTTAATGAGGAGTATGCCTCTTACCTTACCAATTTTTTTGCTGATAATCACCTTGACACTCCTGCAGAAATGTCAAAATGAACAGCTGCCTTTTTCAGAACTTGAACTTGATAAAGTGGTCTTCCTCGGAGATTTTCTGATCTATCTTAGAAAAATAGGTGTTGACCTTCTTTCACATTTGATTCAGCTTCTTGCATAGGAAAAAACAGAGCTCAAAACATCAAGGGTAGCCCTACAACCTATGAAACCTAATGACCTAGTGGAAGGCTCTTCTGACTTGGTCTTTGAATGAAAACTTGGCTTGGGGTCTTCAAGTGTAAAAAATAGAGTTTTTTGACAAATTGATGTATTGAAGATCCAAAATCCAATGTACTTGATTTATCTAAACAACCTACAGATATAGTATTGAGATCATCAAGGCTTGAGGCACTTGGTGGACATGAGAAGGAGCAGGTTGTTTGGCAATCTTAGATGGAAAGTGGAGGGTTTAGGCAAAGGAAAAATAGAGTGCTAAGGCTATGGGTGTGAAAATAGGATAAAGATGAGTGGCATGATCCCATGAGGGGTCTTTTTAGGAGTGGTAGTCTAACCAGGGAATGGCAGAGTAGTAAAATAGTGAAAATTTTGTTTTAAGGATAATAAAGGCCATGAAATTTCTAAAACTCACAATATTCATGAATCTTGTTTTTAGAAATCTAGGACAAGTATCTGGTCATCTACAAACAACAAAAATTACTGATGACTAACACCCCCTTTGATTAGTATTTTTGTTATGCAATCAGATCACAAAAAAGATAGATCAACGACTTCAAATTTAGCCTCTTTGAGGGGGAAACCTCATTTACATCACACAAATGAACAATTCTTGGATCATACAAATGATAAGACCTCCATGGTATATATAAGAGTCTAATGGGTCACAATATAGAGCCTACATAACAATAATATTGCAAGGGCACAACAATAACAATAGTGGGTTTCTATGGGGCACAACAATAACAATATGGGAGTTAAATGGGCGCAGCAATAACAATAGGGGCTACACTAGTATTTTAGTGACCTAACATGCCCATTTCCTTCAAAAAAGTGTTGCCCTCAATGCTTGAGTAGTTATATATTTTTAGATGTATAAAATTCTCATCCTCCCATGTGGAATCTTCAATGGGTAAGTTCTTCCACTTAATGATATGCTCTGAAATTAATCGATTTCGTAGTGGTCGGGTTCTTGTTTCCGTGTCTACTTTAGGCTCAAATATTATTTTTCCTTCTTCTTCAAGTTCTGGAAATATTTTTTGAATTATGATCCTATCATTGATAACCTTCTTTAAGCATGAAACATGAAAAGCTAGGTGTACTCAGGAAAATGCAGGTAGCTCCAATTTGTATGACATAGTACCAGTCTTTTGCAACACCTTGTATGGACCATAGTACTTGGGTGATAATTTATTATCCTTCTTAGCTTGCTTGAAGGAAATTTTTTGTATGGTTGTAGCCATAAAAAAACCCAATTGCCTACATCAAAACTTCTTTCACTATGATGTTGATTTGCTCGTTGTTTCATTTGATTCTGCATTAGAGTGAGGTTATCCTTTACTTGTTGGAGAACTTGTTGTTGATGCTCGATGTGATCTTCCATTGTTTGAACCTTGAATTTTATCTTAAATATGATGGGATGGATGTTGGATGACATCCATAAAGTGCCATAAATGGGGTCATTTTTGTTGTAGTATGGAAGGAAGTGTTATACAACCATTCAACCAGAGGTAACCATTTGACCCATTATGTTTGTTTATCATATACAAAGCAACGAATATATCCTTTCAAACATTTTTTCATTGTCTCAGTTTTACCATAAGATTAAGGATGATAAGATGAGCTATGAACTAATTGAGTACCAAGACAAGAAAATAATTTCGTCCAAAAATTTCCAGTGAAAATGGGATCTCTGTCACTTACAATAATCTTTGGGTTAGCATGTAGCTTTTGAATTGTTTCCATAAATACAGTAGAAACTGTACTGGATTTAAAAGGATGATATAATGCATAAAAGTGAGCATACTTGGTAAGTCTATCAACTACCACCATGATGACATTATTTCCTTCATATTTGGGTAAACTTGTGATAAAATCCATTGAGACCTTGTCCAAACATTGACTTGGAATGTGTTGTACTTGCTACAACACCCTCCAAAATTTTAGACTATACCAAATTTCAGAGCCTTTCTTGGTCTTGTCCATCACTGTCACAAACTTTGAAATTATTTTATTTTCTCTTTTATGATGTTGTGTTCCCTTTCGCAAGCTTTGGCAAAGTGTTGTCTTTTGGCATGTTGGTTGTCGTATTAAATGTCGTTCTAAGAGGTCACCTTTGTGAAAATAAGTTTTTCTAACCTTTGAAGTATATGTCGCACTCATTTCCAAAGTATTGAGTATTTTCACACAAGTGTCGTCACGATCATCGTCAAGTGTACCTTTGATGTCACACTTGTCATAATCTCTCACAAAGTTATCACAAAGAGGAAAATGCTTTTTTTGTTTGATCTATGTTTTTTGAGTCGTCAAAATATATTAAGTGTGTGATCACAATCAAAGTTCATCACTGTTCATGTTGATCATTCACTGGCCCCACACGTAGTCATTTTTTGAAAAAATTCTCGACCAAGCAACGTAGCTTCACTTGGCCTCCCCTGAGCTGTGCACTGCACAGTTTCAGTCCTCTAGTTGTGACCTTGTTTCTTGGCACTGCGCAAGGTGAAGTACCTGCCTCTCAGCACTGCTCCATTGCACAATTTTTGTGACCAAGACTTGACCTTGACCTCTATAAATGTGAAGTCATGGCCACCAACCCGGCTTGAACTACGCACTATGCAACCTCAAACCTCAATTTCATCCCCTGATCCCTTGAATTGCACACTACACATTCATCATGTCCCTCCTTGACCTCAAGAACTGCATAATAATCTCTCTTAGTGTTTATCCCTGCAGCCTGTCCCACTCACTCCAGAAACTACACAGTCATGTCCCTTATCCCAGCCTGAACTATGCACTATGCAATCTCAAGGATGAAGGCTTCCCCTTGTTTTCCTGAACTACAAAACTGCACAATCATTGAGCCTATCTTCCTAGCCTATCACATGTTCTGGGCTCATTTGGTGGATCAGAATGCATCATCTTACACTAGGGGTTTTCAGATTGATGTCATCTCGTCATGAGTGAATTACAGTAACATGTACCCTATCATGTCATGAAAAGATGATGGAGGATAAGAATAAGGAAGGAAGCATGCTAAAAGACACTATTGCAATTGAACTTACAAGATGATTGATCGAGAGAAAGAAAAGGGACACCAATGTGCGACCATTATCCAAGACTCGAGATCATTGAATACTTCTTATCACCAAGTCATGCTGAGATGAAAGAAAATTTCCTTCATGAAGACACTTAAATCTCAGTAGCATCAGTGGCTTGACATTGCCACATCATCAAGCAGTCCATGTCAGCAGTGTCCATTCAATGAACCAGTTGATTTCGCAGAGAGGTAAAGCAAGAAACTTCATCAAGGTATTGTTCAGGCTTGTTGGCAGTGGAGCAATGTTTGTGTTCCTTAAGTGATTCTGTCAGGGTATTTTCCAAGCCTGTTGGCAACGGAGCAACACCATATATGAAAAATTATACTCTAAAAATATTAAACTTTCGAGCTTCACTACCTTTTCCTGCTTGAAACATTGTGATAAGGTGGAAATTTTGCTGATTTAAAACCAAAATGGCCTGATGGGGACTTCATCCATTCACAGGGTAAGTGGGGAAACCAAAATAATCTGCACGATGAATCAATACTCCCCAAAGAACTAAGGCCTTGCGCAAATAAGTTAATTGATACAAAGAAGCTAGAATTATACCAATGTGTCATCAAGTGTTTTAGCTGCTACAAACCCCTCCAAAATTTTATCATATACCAAATTTCAAAGCCTTCCTTGGTCTTGTCTATCACCTTCACAAAATTTGAAGTTCTTTTATTTTCTCTTTTATCATGTTTTGTTCCTTTTCACAAGATTTGGCAAAGTGTTGTATTTTGGTATGTTGGTTGTCATATTGCATGTATGATCTTGTTCTTGTCATTCTAAGAGGTCACCTTTATGTAAATGATTTTTTATAACCTTGTAATTATTTTTCACACTCATTTCCAAATTATTGAGCATTTTCACACAAGTGTCATCATGGTCGTCGTAAAGTGTACCTATCGTATGGAGGAAAATTCTTTGTTTGTGTGTCATGGATGATCTATTTTTTTTGAGTCGTAAAAGTATGATAAGTGTGTGATCACAGTCAAAATTCATCATTGTTCACATCGATCTCATTGGTTCCGCACTTAGTCATTTTTCAGAAAACTTCCTGACCGAGAAACTTAGCTTCACCGGGCCTCCCCTGAGCTGCACACTAGACAGTCACAATCTTCTAGTTGTGGCCTTGTTTCTTATTATTTCATAGTGCGAAGTACCTACTCTCAGGACTGCTCCATTGCACAGTTTTTTTTACCAAGACTTGACCTTAATTTTTGGAATTTTGCAGTCATGGCCTCCAGCCCAGCTTCGATTGCGCTCTTCGCAACCTCAAAGCTCAATCTCATCCCTTAATCTCTTGAACTATGCGTTGCGCATTCATACTGGCCCTCCTTGACCTCCAGAACTGCATAATAAGCTCTGTCAACTCCTATCCCTGTAAGCTCTGGTAACTGCGCAGTCAAGTATCTCAGCACAACCTAAACTGTGCACTGCGTATTCTTAAGCCTCAAGGCTTCCCTTTTACTACCTAAACTGTGAAAATGTGCAATCACTTAGCCTCTCTTCCCAACATGTCCCATGTTTCGGGCTCAACTTGTGGATCAAAATGCATCATCTTAGGCTAGGGTTTTCCAGATTGATGTCATCTCATCATGAGTGAATTGCAGAAACATGTACCCTATCATGTCATGGCAAGATGATGAAGGAGAAGAATAAGGAAGGAATAATGCTTAAATGACACTCTTTTAGTTGATGATTGATCGAGAGAAAGCGAAGGGACACCAATTTGCGACAATTATCCAAGACTCGAGATCATTGAAGAATTATTATCACCAAGTCATGTGGAGGTTGTTATTGCCTAAATATACCTCAGGCTAAAGGAAGGCAGAGTTCAGGGTAACATCAAACCACGCTCAGTCTGGTAGCTAGCCCTACCAGATCAGGAGAGGGCTCTCTCCGGGTCAATCTCAGCAAAAATAATCAATAAGGCTTGAGTTGACTTTGAAATAAAAGCTGATTTTAGGGTAGGTATATAAGTAAAGGAGTTTTATTTTGATTTTGGGGGTTTTTGTTGGAAACAAAGGGAAAGGCAGTTTTGGATCCGGGGATAAGGCCTAGTTTTTGCAGAGTTCTGATTGGGGCAAGGAAGGCAATTGTTTTGATGATTTGGATTGAATGAATGGATAACTTAGACCGGTGAGGAGATCAAGAAGGTAGGAGGCTTTCAAGAATCCTCTTCAAACAGATGAAAACATGAAAAATTAAAAAAAAACTCAAGGCAGAGCAAAGCAATCTAATGAATTCCACCTTTATCACTCATTTGTTTAATTTAAAAAGAAAGGAGAAGGGAAATGAAACACTTAAAACATCAGTGAACTTACAATTACAGAGAGAAATACACCATCAAAACATAGAGCCACAAGGATCCCAAAGAGTGTTGCAAACCCTGGTCTATTCCTTTGCCAAAATTGCAGAGATGAAATGTACAATGAAGTGCCAAACAATCCCAAGTGTCCAACCTTGAAAATGAATGAAGAACTACATGATATAGACAAGCATAACTCCTCCCCATGCCTCTAGGGGTCGAGCTCACCATTATATGAGATTTTTAAACCATATCTAATCTAAGAACTGGAAAATAGGCAATGAAACAACTTGCCTCTATATGATAGGAAACTGATTCATTCACTTACATTTCACTTTTGGTGAATGAATCTACTAGAATTAGTAAAAATGTGCCAAAATTACATCAAAGTCATGGAATTACATCAAGTTACATCAAGATTTACATGAAAAATTAAAACTAGCCAAAATTAGGCGAAAATCTGAGCTGCTGAGAGAAAAATAGGCCAAATTTCCCAATGCGCCGCGCCTGAAATCTCTATGCGTAGCACGACTTTGAGGCTGATTTTGAGGGCCTTCCCAAAGTCCAAATTGAGCGTAGGATAGCTCGTTGGAAATCTCTTCCTGTCTAATTTCCAACCCAAGTGGAATTTCTAAATTTGGTTTCCATTTTCTCCTCCAAAAATCCAATCTCCTAACACTGCTTCCTGTGTGTCCAAAAAGTGGCAGAAAGGCCATTTTTAGGGTGTTTTTGACCCTTTAGGCAACCCAAAACTTGTCAAAATCCTTAGGTAATGGGTATAAATGCATAAATTTTGATGAAAAATCCATAAATGCAAAGTTTTCCTCCAAATGAGCTTCCAATTATAAGCGCGCGCCAAGTGACGCTACGCGTCGGGCAGGAAAATCTGTGTTAAGGCCAAAAAAAATCAAAATTGACAAAATTTTTCCCAAATTTCTTGAAATTTGGGCTGAAGGTCCACCATCAAGTGCTATTTTGAGCCAAAGAAGCTTCGGCCAAAATTTGGAGTCTATCATGCCTTTTGCGACGCTTTAGTGCCCTCCTTAGCCTTGCCTTAAGGATTTTGATCCTCGCTTTGCAAACATGATTTCGTGCCCAATAATGGTTCTTCATGTGTCTGAGCATGTTATTTTCCTTTTTTTCCTTCTGCAATAGCTTCTCAAGATGAATATTGACCCTCTCAAGCCAAGTCTCTCTATCAGCCTCAATCTCCCGCTCAATGGGTGTCATCTCGGTTTGGCTTCTTTGGGCAGCTTGCCGGTTCTCACGGATGTTTTGCAACTCCATGATTGTTTGCTATTCTTCCAAATATTTGTTCCACTACTCCAGTTAGTTTATGATCCATTGGGCTCTCTGCAACTTGACGGTCAAGGTATCTATCTCTGCCTTCTGCTCCTGAATGGTTTCTCTCAACTTTGAGCTTGGAGAGCTCAAATCCTCATCAATCAATATGAAATTAGTATCCTGGCCTCCTAAAAAGCCCTCATCCTGCATAGGCCTCTTACCTCTGTCCGGTACCTATACCTATGCTGTTGATGACGGCAACGAGACCCCTTCCACCCCAGGTGGAGATAGTACTCGTCGGGCTGCTGCAAATAATACTCTAGTGCCTCTCTGATAAGTAACAAACACTGGCACACTGATAGGCTCTGTCTCGTGACCTTCAGGCTGATGTGAAGGTTCACCTGGCTCATGAAAAACCTCCAGAGGAACCTGGGGGGCTATGAAGAAGTCATGGGAAATGAAATCCTCCCATGAAATACCCTGCAATCCAAGCTGATGTACAACCACGATCTTGATGAGTGCATAGTGATAAATACTGTTGTACTGCTGCTCGGAAGTTTTCTTCTGCACAAGAGTGGTCATTATCTCGATGTTCCGGCACATGAAATAAGGAATGTTCATTATCCTCACTCTGGTGAAATGCATCAATAACCTGATGTGGTAGGCATAGAGGCATGAAAACCGGCCCTCACAACTGAAATATATGATAATGAGTTTCATCAAAGGCGCATAGGATTCCTTTAGGAACCAGAATGGAAACACCCTGCTGAGTTGCCTCACAACGCTAGGCCAGATATATGGTTCATAATGCACTTTTTCCACCTACTCTCTTTTTTTCCACTGTTCACCCACATTCGGTATTCCGGTTGCTTGAGAGATGGTTTCCGGTGTCAAAGTGAAATTTACACCAGCAAGAGTTACCTAACCATCATGCAAATGCAATACAAAAAAACGAGCCAAATCCTGATGATGATGAATCCTATAAATCATCTCACAATACTGATAGCATGACTACTCTCGAAAACATGCCATGGCAAGTGGGAAAGCCTGCAATTGAGTCAATGAGGTGGGCTCTTCTCTCACAAGTTTGCCACCTTTACGAGGCCTTCTCGGTGCATGTAGCTCAGTGGTAGAATCACTATCTCTATCATATGATGTATTAGTGTCTGTCTCCATGGTGTTTCAAGGTCTATTGAAGATCTATGAGAATTTTGATGCTTTCTTTCAATTTCCAGATATGCGCCAAAGGGGAGGGACTGTGGGGAAATAGGGCAGTGGGAACAATGAAGTCTTGTCAAGTGGAATTTTCCTTTTTGAAAGCTTTTAATTTGACAAACTTAGGAACAAGGGACAACCACTGAATTTTTGGGATTCTTGGGGTTGGGAATTTTTACAAGTGAGATGGGAAAGGGAGAGTGATAGAAATGAAATGAATTAGGGATAGGGATAATGGGAATGAGATGATATGAGTGGCTTTAGGGATGTAAGGGGATAGGGGATGTATTGAAAGTATAAAAATGAGAGGAGGAATAAACAGTGAGGAATGAACAATTTTGGCACCAAAACAAATTTTAAGACTTCAACTTCAAAACCCTAAGGAGAAATTTTTAACAAGGGAATAGGGTTTAAAGTTTTTGGCATTCCAACTCTCATATTCAACCTCAAACCACACCAAGCATGGGTTAATGGCAATTACAAAGTCACATAAACTTACTTGGAACAAAGGAGGCCGATTCGTTTTGATGATTGAGGGAAATGGCAACAAATTTTTGTGTTTCGGCCCTGTGCGTTGCGACCATTGTGTGCATCGCACCAATTCAACTTTGCACTGTGTAGAGCGGCCCTATGCGCCGTGCTCAACCAGTGCGCTACGCCCAACGTCTAGTGCACCGCGACACTGAACTTCACCACAGTTTCAGCCTTCAAACATTGTTTCGCCCTCCACGATTTGTCTTTGGATTTTCGATGCCTTTGGCGTGAAAATGAAGTTTTGCATTTGGAAAGATCTTATATATACAAAGGAATTTGATTTTTGATTTGGAAAACCCACTTTGTAAAGTCTGAAAACTTTGGCACTTTTCACATAAACTCTGTTTTTGTTTCCTTTGTGATTTTTGAGCTGAATGATACATCTCTTGTCTGTCTTTACAGGGATAGCTGGCATGGGGTTTTGGAAAAGGTGACCAGGGCTGCGCCTGAAGAACTTTACAACTGAAAAAATCTGAAAATTACATTGCATTTATTACAAACAGATAAAATAGACAATTTTACTTCAAAATAGAGTTTTGAAGAAAAATCATTATCAAGCATTATGATGATGAAATTTTTGCACTAATACCTTATTTCGAACCTTCCTCATGTGCCTGCTGACATTATTAGTCATTTTGAAGACTAAATTAACGAAACCCTAGACCTAATGAGACTAAAAACCCTAAAATGACTTTTTATCAAACATGAGGCCAAACATGACTGTAAATGACTGTAAATGATTTCGATAGACAGAACTAGGCCAACAGGTACATGACATGAGGGATATGAAATACAAGACCCCAACGTCAGATGATCCATGCTCCTAATGGAATGCAACTGGCTGAACTGAATGAGACACCTAAAATGAAATGCCACAAGATAAATTTGATCTCTGACGGAGGGATGAAGATACCGACTCTAACATTGGCTCCAATGGGGATGGTAGCTCCTTGGAGGTGCCAAGAAATATAGATTTCTGGGAGAGTAGGCAGTGCCTTCATCCATTGGGCTATGGAGTCCATAACTTCAAAAAATCAACACAAGACTCTTGACTCATTTTATTGACTGAAAATTTGACTCAACTGACTCAATTTTGAAACTAAAATGACTGAAAGACCTGACTCAACAAACTCAAATCAAAGCTTAAATCAACCTTCAGAGTTATAGCCTTCACCTCAGGCCCCAAACTGAAGAAAAGATCATAGCACACACTTGCAATGAAACTGAAATAAACGGTATGTATAGTGACAATGTAAACAGCAGAAAACATTTCAGAAATGATACCGTTTGAGCAGCCGACCATTGACCAGCCCTCCTAGAAAATCTTCCCCATTAATCTCTTTCAGAAGAAAAGCATTCTAACCCCGATATGCAGCAATTTTAAAGGGTCCTTTCCAGAGATTTTCGAACTTACCATGCTTACCCTTTTCCTCATTTCTTGCATCCCATTTTAGCACCACTTCTTCCAGTTGAAATTTGTCCACCTTTGCTTTTCTGTCATATATTTTCTTAATTCTCTCTTGCAGCTTGAATGTGTTTTGGAAAAATTCTTCTCTCGTCTGCTGCAAATGGATCATTTGATTTATTCTTCTTTGCATATGATCATCTTCACTGCCAGCTTCCTGTAGAAGTTTTACCACTGGAACTGCGAGAGAGGTAGGAAACATCGTATCAACTCCATATACTAACTCAAACGGGGACATACCAATGGATTTCTTCTGACTCACTCGATCTACCCAAAGTGCATTGACCAACTTCTTATGCCAACTTTTCTTGTTTATTTCCAACAACTTTTTAATAATGTTGACCAAAGATTTGTTGGAAGAATCCGCCAATCCATTGCCTTGTGGATGATAAGCGGTTGAGTGTCCCAAAGTGATTTTATACTTGTCACAAAACTCAATCATCCTTTTTGATTTGAAAGCTGTTGTGTTATCAGTGATTAACTTATTTGGGCAACCAAAACGAGACAAAATGTTATTCTCAAGGAATGAAATTATTACTGAATCCGTAGCTTGCCTGGTGGGAATTGCTTCAATCCATTTTGTGAAATAATCTGTCGCTGTGAGGATCCACCTATGCTGAGTTGAAGAAGCGGGATGGATTTTGCCAATGAAATCCAAACCCCATTGCTGAAAAGGAGCACTAATCTCAATGGGCTTAAGCGGCAAAGGCTGCAATTTCTGCCTTCCTTCGAAAATCTGACATTCATGACAGCTTTTGACAGTCTTATACACATCAGCAAAAAGTGTCGGCCAATAATATCCCGCTCTCAAAATCTTATTTGCTGTTGTTTTCCAAAAAAGGTGACCCCCGCAATCTCCCTTATGAAAATCTTCCATAACCTGATTTGCTTCTTCGTCTACCAAACAGTTTAACAAAACACCACCGAGATCTTTCCAATAGAGTGAATTATTCAAAACAAAAAACTTACCAGCCTTCAATTTCAGAGTTCTACTTTTGTTTCTAGCGATGCCGGGCGGTGGTGAAAATTTTTGAAGCACATATACAATATCTGAATACCAAGGGGAAAGCACAAAGATTTCTGATACCTGAACTGATGAAATTTCCTCATTCTCCTCAGACATAGCAGCAATGAGATTAATGTCCAAGGCGTGCAAATTCGACTCATCCATTAGCTTAGCCAGCCCTTGTCCTTTGATAAGATTTTTAGGCTTTGTCTCCACATCATACTCCAAGAAGGCAGCAATCCATTTGCCTCGTCTCCCTTCTGGATCATCTTTAACATCAGCGTTAGGAACATAAGAAAGAATATGAGAGTGCAGAATATATACTCGAAAATATTTCAACACTTTCACTAAAGCGAGAGCTTGATTTTCAATGATGTTATACTTTAAGGTTGCATCTCTTATGGTTCGGCTGAAAAAAGCAATTGGTTTTTCATGCTCATCTCTCTTTTGCATCAATACTGCTGCCATAGTATGCTCCGAGGAAAATGAAAACAAAATAAAATCCTGAGTATAGTCCGAGCTGATCAAAACCGGAGTTGAAGAAAGAGTCAACTTCACTAAATTGAAAGAATTTACAGCTTCCTCAGTCCACTTCACTACGCTATCTTTCTTAAGCATGTTTGTAATCTCTCTTAGATGTTCGGCAAGATTAGGCACAAAGTAGCGTAAGAAATTCATCTTACCATTGAAGGATTGAATCTCCTTTTTGTTCCGGGGAAGATAAATTTGCTGAATAGCTTCTACTCGAGCTGGGTCAATATGGATGCCATCTTTTGAGATAATATGACCAAGAATTTTTTCCTCATCCATGGCAAACAAACTCTTCTTCGGATTGAGTGACACTCCATACTTTCTACATCGCTGAAAAACAATTTTCAAATGGTAAAGGTGCTCTTCATCAGAATTGGAAAAGACTGTCAAATAATCAAGATACACAACTAGAAAAACATCTTTCTCATTTGCAAATTCCATATCCATTGCTCGCTGAAATGTCGCACCAGAATTCTTCAAACCGAAAGGCATTTTAGTGTAATGGAAAGTTCCCCACGGAGTGGTGAACGCTGTTTTGTCTCTATCATCCTCATGGACCAGAATTTGGTTATACCAAGAATAACCATTGAGTAGCGACATATGAGATGCTCCAACTACTCGCTGAAGTATGTGATCCATTTTGGGAAATGGATAATTGTCTTTCAAGGAAACCTTATTCAGATTCCGAAAATCAATGCACAAATGAATCTCACCTATCTTCTTGCATACAGGCACCAAATTGGAAATCCAATCTGAAAATCTTATAGGAACAATGATACCAGCCTTGTATAATCGATTCACTTCCTTCTCAATTGAGGGCAGCAACTTCAGATTTATTCTTCTCAACTTCTGCCTGAAGGGCTTTTGATTTGGCTTGATAGGAATGGTGGGCTAAATTATATTGGTATCATACGTCTTCAAATCTGAATAGTCCCAAGCAAATACATCAACAAAAGAAGACAATAAACTAACATATTTTTCTTTTACCTCCGGTGGCAATGCTTTGGACAATTTCACCATCTTTGGATTCTCAGCTGATCCAATGTTCACATCTTCAAATCCCTTTTCGGTTGGCCGCAAGGTTGGTTTTCTAGCTACGTCATCTTGATCGAAAAGCTCTTCTAAAGGTATTAGACCTTTAGGAATGACATTATCCTTTAGCTGCAATACTTCCATCTGATTGATTTGCACATCAGCCTCACCATCATCATGCTCTATGCCAATGGAAGTTTCTTTGAATTTACCTTTGTTTTGCAGAAATTCATCAATCTCTTCGTCATCTTGGAATACTTGCCAATACCTTTGATTGTTCTGGACAGTCGGATGATGCTTCACATGAATTTCAAATTTGTTACTTGAGTTCATCAGATTCTTCAAATTACTTGCTGCCTTAGCAAGTTCATATGTAATACCATTCTGAATACGAGGGACACAAGTCAAAGTATAATCTGAAAACAATTTCAAGATATCAAGAACAACATTTCGGTAAGCCCACATTTGAGGATGCTTAGCTTGGTATTCACCTTTCACTTGCTTAATTACCAACTTGGAGTCGCCATACACTACAATCCTCTTAGCATTCAACTTTCTAAGAATTTTCAGACCAGCTGTTAGCACCCAATCTGAACCTCAGGCTGAAAAAGGCAAATCAGGGTAACAACTAAACCACGCTCAGCCTTGTAGCTAGCCCTACAAGGATAGGAGAGGGCTCTCTCCGTAAAATATATATCCAATAAAACAATAATGAAACTGATTTTAAGCTAGGTATATAAATGGGAAAAAGAGTTTTGATGGATAACTGAAATTTCAGGGATGTATGGAACAAAAGGACAGTATGAACTGAGGAATTAAATCAGGATACAGGATATTTCATGGGGCAAGATAGGCAGGAGATTTAGCAATCAAGTTTGAAATAAGGTGGAGTGGAAATACTGTTGAGAAGCTGAAAAGGGCATACTAAATGAAAAATTTTCAAACAGAAGAAAATAAACAGAGTATGAATGATTCCCCAAGGCAGAGCATATAAAATGGATTCTACCTTTCTAACTTGAAAACATTCAACTGGAAATGTTTATGAATGAATGTTGCAACATAATAATGTACATATGAAACACAAAGAAAAGACATATGCTAAAACTCATACCACATGAATCCCACAAATCAGAGCTGCATCACTTTATTAATTCCCTGCCAAACTGTACAACGAAGCACAGAGCTCACTGCCACACTATTCCCCTACTTCTGAGTTTTCAGACCTCAGAATTTCAGCCCCTTTACAAAATGATTAGTGTTTACAATAAATAGACAGATTTGTAGGAATAAAAATCGATGGGGAGAGGAGAAATCACAACTGAAGATGGAAGGCCAAAAGCCAACAGTCTCTCGGTAAAGGGAGAGTAGCGTTACTTTGTTCCACTTGAAATTCACTGATAACCAAATGGGAAGGCGAAAATCTGTAGTGTGGATCCCTTTGAATCATAACTGAAGATGTGACTGTTAAAATTTTATTTCTTTTCCCCCTGACGTTTCGACTTCCTTTAGTTCTTCATTCTCCGGTCTTTAATAGAATGCTGATAAAACAAATTTATACTTTTTTCGTGAAGGGAAAAATGCGTTTAGATGGGAAAAGGGAAGGGAAAAGGAGGCGGGACCCATATGGAAATCGCAATCGCAAATCGGGTGTAAGAGGGATATACAGTGGAGAAATGAAATCACAATCGGGATCGGAGGAGAGCGGAGAGATATATACAACCAACAGTAATCGCAATCGGAACCAGAGCGGGACAGGCGGATTTGACATATTACAAATATGCGATGTGATGGGGAGGAAGGCCTTTGTAATGAACAAATATAACCAAAGTTTTAAATTAACAAATAGCTAGGCCTTTTATTTATGAACGAGCGACAGTAATGATGGTGGGACCCAAGGACCAATTGCAATCGCAAATCGGAAGGGGAGAATAATCGCAATCGGGATGCAGGGATGTGCGATGCGATCGGGACAATCGGGAGGGGAGTTGCGATTGAAAAGTTCCGATTGGCGGAGGGCCGTCGGATTAAGTGATGAGATCGACAGCTACGGTGTAATCGGGAGTTTCGGAGGAAGGGGTGCGATCGGGAGATCAGAGGAAGGATTTGTGATTGAAAAGTTCCGATTGGCGGAGGGCCATCGAATTAAGTGATGAGATCGCCGGCTATGGTGTAATTGGGAGTATGTCAATCGGAGGGTGTTAATCGGAAGGGGAATTATGGAAGTGCCGATTGCGATGGTGTGATTGGATGCGGGCCGTCCGATTGGACTGGGAGATCAATGGCTGAGGGATGATTGGAAGCGATTAATCGGAGGAGCGGATCGGGAGATCGGAGGAGAACTTGCGATTGGAATGCCCGATTGGTGGAGGACCATCGGATCGGAGGGGGAAGATCGACGGTTGTGAGTTAATCGGGGGTGATGCGATCGGAGGGATCGGGGCAGGACTTGCGATTGCGATGATCGGAGTTCTGTGCGTTCAATCGCATCGCAAGTGTTTGCGATGAACTGATCGGAGCTCTTCATATAGATGTTGCGATCGAAACAGTTTTGCGATTGCAATTTATAAATAAAACTTTAAACTTTATATTATAATGTTTTGACTATATGCGTGGTGGGGAAGTGGTTTATACGGTGGGACTTTATATATAATGGAAACTTTGATTTTATAATAAAGTTTCAAGGGTAATGGTGGGGAAGTGGTTTTGGGATCGGATATATGTATTAATGTGATTTTTTCCATTGGAAAGGGGAAAAAGGGATTTTATAAAGGAATATTAAACTTTAATAATACAAAGTTTAAAAGGGGAGGATGGGAAATAGGGGATATATGAGGATATAGGGACTTTTACTTCACTTAAGCATAAATTTCAATCCAAAAGTCAATTTTGAGAGTGTACTATACCGTTGGAAAGCTCTTTCCGGGCTCTTTCTGATGGATCTACTTTGAAGATGATCTGGCACTGAACATGCTATAGAAAACTTCTCTGAAGACAAGGACATCACTTTTTGGAGATAACAACTTCTGAGTTGTGACTTAAAGGAAAAGTATTATTTTTTCACCTCAAAACATGGTTTTGAGGTGAAACTTGCATCAAACTGAACAACTAATATCTCTGATCTTCCAGGTGCAGTGACTTTGAGTTTATTGACTTCCTCATGACCTTGCTGATATTTATTGACATTTGACTCATTAATTTGAGCGTGATGAGACCTTAGATACTAATGAGACCCATCCTATGACCTACTGATATGATTTTGAGAATGAAGTGACTAATGACTAAAGACCATAGGGAGGAGAATCAGCAAGTACCTCATGAGGGAAAACTGATAAAAATTACTACCATCGATGAATCCATGACCTAGCGGAATGGTGAAATTTTATTCGGTATGAGACACCTAATATGCAAATGCAAAAGAGCAGTTTTGATCACTGATGACAGTATGACTAGACTAACACTAACATTGGCTCTAATGGGGATGGTAGCTCCTTGGAGGTGCCAAGAAAACCGTAGACCAAGTAGCCTTATCCATTGGGCATGGAGTCAAAAATACCGAAAACTAACACAATGCATACTGACACTGACTCATGACTAAGACTGAAAAACTGAAATAAACCAAACCATATACATATCATTCAAGTTTTATAGCCTTCACCTCGGGCCCCAAACTTCAATGACTGTGTACTCCAAACTTTGAATATAACATGGTATATACAATGATGATGACATAAATTCTGATCCTTTGTTTTCAACAATGGTAGTGCTTCAAAAGCCTACCATTTACTGCTCCTCCAGGGAAATCTTGGCCATCCATTTCTGAAAGCAAGAAGGCATTCTGTCCTCTGTATGCTGAAATTCTGTATGGTCCTTTCCACAGATTGTCAAACTTACCATGCTTCCCTTTCTCTTCATTTATGGCATCCCATTTCAACACTATATCATCCAGCTGAAACTTCTCTGCTTTGTCTTCCTGTCATAGATATTTTTAATTTTCTCCTGCAACTGAATAGCATTCTGTGACACTTCCTATCTTGTCTGCTGAAGGTGGATCATTTGATTGATCCTTCGCTGATTTTCATTGTCCTCGCTTCCATCTTCTTGCAATAATATCATAACTAGGACTGTAAGGGATGTCGGAAAGACAACGTCAGTACCATAAACCAACTCAAATGGTGACATACCTATTGATCTTTTACTGCTGACTCTGTCTGCCCACAGTGCGTTGATGAGTTTTCGGTGCCAATTTCTTTTGTTTGCCTCCATCATTTTCTTAATTATATTCACTAGTGATTTGTTAGAGGACTCAGCCAAGCCATTTCCTTGTGGATAATACGCTGTCGAGTGGCCCAACGGGATGTTGTATTTGTCACAAAAGTCGATCATTTTCTTGGATCTGAATGCTACTGCATTGTCTGTTACGATTTTACGGGGGAAGCCGAAACGAGATAGAATATTCGATTCCAGGAATTGAATGATTACCGCGTCTGTTGCTTGCCTGGCTGGGACGACCTCGATCCATTTAGTAAAGTAATATTTCCCTGTCAATATCCATCGATGCTGTGCTGAGGATGCGGGATGAATCTCCCCTATAAAATCGAGCCCCCACTGCTGAAAGGGTGCGTTCATTGAAACTGGTTTCAAAGGAAGTGGAAGCAATTTTTTCTTCCCTTGGAATATTTGGCATTCGTGACATTTCATCACTGTCTTATATAAATCAGAGAATAATGTGGGCCAAGAATATCTTGCTCTCAATATCTTGTTGGCTGTAGTATTCCAAAACAAGTGACTGCCACATTCGCCTTTATGAAACTCGTGCATTACCTTCTGTGCTTCTTCTTCAACCAAACAATTAAGCAGAATGCCTCCCGGATCTTTCCAATACAGAGCGTTGTCTAAAATGCAGTATTTTGTGGATTTTAGCTTTAGAGATCTACCTTTACTCTTGGACATGCCCGTAGGAGGTGACAAATGCTGAAGGACATAGATGATATCTGAATACCACGAGGACTGTATAAAAATATCTACAATTGGAACCAGTAAACCTTCATCTTCCTCTTCTGCCACTGTGGTTAAAAGGTTTATATCTAGGGCGTGCAGATTTGATTGGGCCATCAATTTCGCCAAGCCTTGGCCTTTGATCAACTTCGTGGGCTTGATCTCCAGATCGTACTCTAACATAGCTGCTATCCACTTGCCTCTCCAACCTTTTGGGTCAGTTTTCATTAACACATCCTTCACCGCGGCGTTAGGAACATATGCTATAGTATGTGAATGTAGGATGTAGACCCTGAAATCCTTCAGTGCCTTGATGAGAGCCAATGCCTTTTTTTCGATAATATTGTATTTCAAAGCAGCGTCTCTAATATTCCTACTAAAGAAGGCAATTGGCTTTTCTATCTCGTCTCTCTTTTGCATTAAAACAATGGCCAAGGTGTGCTCAGATGCAAACGAAAATATTATAAAGTCTTGAGTGTAGTCGAGACTGATCAAAACTGGGGCATTGGACAAAGAAAACTTTACTAGATTGAATTATTTTATGGCCTCCTCGCTCCATTTAACAGTGCTGTCTTTCTTTAGCATATTAGCCATTTCCCTCAAATGTTCAGCCAGATTGGGTATAAATCGACGTAAGAAGTTCATCTTACCATTGAATGCTTGGATCTCCTTTTTGTTTCATGGCAGGTCTATGAGCTGAATTTCCTCCACTCTGGCTGGATCGATGCGAATACCATCTTTGGAGATGATATGCCCCAGTAGCTTGCCTTCATCCATGGAAAAGAGACACTTCTTGGGATTGAGAGAAATTCCAAATTTTCTTCATCGCTAAAAAATAACTCTCAAATGGTGCAAATGCTCATCATCTGATCCTGAAAACACTGTCAAATCATCTAAATAAACAACCAAAAAAACATCTTTTTCATTTGCAAAAGCGATGTCCATTGCACGCTGAAAAGTAGCTCCTGCATTCTTCAATCCAGAAGGCATTTTGGCATACTGGAAGGTTCCCCAGGGTGTTGTGAAGGCAGTTTTATCTTGGTCCTTCTCATGCACCAAGATTTGGTTGTAGCCTGAGTATCCATCAAGCAGTGACATCCTAGATGCTCTGACTACTCTCTGCAGAATATGGTCCATTTTCGGAAGTGGATAATTATCGTTTAAGGAGGCGTTATTAAAGTTTCGAAAATCTATACACAACCTTATCTCTCCAGTCTTCTTACGGACCGGGACCAAATTCGAAATCCAATCAGAAAATCTGATAGGAACTATGATTCCCGCTTTGTACAGCCTATTTACCTCCTTTTCAATTGATGGGCAGCTTTGGATTTATTCTTCTCAGCTTCTGTGTGAACGGATTTTGATCTGGATTGATAGGAATAGTATGCTGGATTATGTTTTTATCATACACTTTCAAGTCTGAATAATCCCACGCAAATACATCAGAGAATTCGAAAAGCAACTCCACATACTTCTCCTTCGCTTCAGGGGACAATGTCTTTGACAATTTGACCAACTTGGGCTGGTCAACTGTTCCGATATTCACATCTTCAACTCCTTTCTCTGTGGGCACCAAGCTTGGCGTATTTGCAACATCATCCTTATCAAACAGCTCCTCTAGAGGTATGAGACCTCTAGGAATTATATTATCTTTCAGCTGCAATATGTCCATCTGGTTTGTTTCCATTTCTTGATCATCAACCGCATACTCGCCTTCTATGGGAGTGTCCTTGAATTTTCTATCACCCTGTAAGAATGCATTGATCTCATTATCATCCAAAAATACTTGCCAATACCTTAAATTGTCCGGAACAATGGGCCTATGTTTGACATAGATTTCAAACTTATTGCTGGAGTTCATCGGAATCTTCAGGTTACTTGCAGTAGTGGCAAGAGAATCAGCAATAAGATTATGCATCCTGGGCATTGCTGTCAAAGTGTACTCTGGGAATGTCTTCAAAATGTCCAGAACTGCATTTCTATATGCCCTCAGTCTTGGATGTTTAGCTTGGTACTCTCTTTTCACCTGCTTGATTATTAACTCAGAGTCACCATACATAGAAATCCTTTTCGCCTTCAACTTCTATAAGATTTTGAGGCCTGCGATCAGAGCTTCATACTCTGCTTCATTGTTGGAGCAGTCAAAAGCCAACTTATAAGCACATACTCTAACATTACTAGGGACTCTTTTAGGCTGAAACATAGGACTCCTAACCCATATTCCTATGCCAGCTCCATCCTTACCAATAGCTCCATCAAAATCCATACTCCACAGGCCTTCTTCTTCTTCTTGTAGATGCTGAAATTTAGTTTCTTCCTTCTTTTCACCTTGGCTGATTTCTGGCTTTTCATTATCCCTTTGCTACTGGCAGGCAGGAGGCTCAAAAGTATTTGCTGCTTTGTCCTTTTCCTATTTGAGGACTTCTCTGAAATTTTCTAAAATCTCAGGTATCTCCTCCACTTGTACCAACTGGACGTCTTCATCATTTAAACCACCATCTGAATATAAGACAAAAGACTCTAAATCTATGTGGACCGTATTTATGGGATGATTTACTAGCTCGTCTTTGCTAGTGATCATGTATTTCATTTTCTTTTCCCTATATAGCTTTCTCAACTGGCCAAATACGGGGATTGTGGCATAGGAGAAATCAAGCTGTATGGTCCCTTTAATTTTTGCACCCCAAGACCTAGATAAAAGCATCCCAAACCGTGGTGGGACATCAGCAACAACTACATCCATCAAGACATTTTTGACTGGGATTTGATCTAAAGACACTACTAAATATTTGATGAGACCGATACAATGGACCCTACTTGAGTCGAAAGAATACAAATCATGGTACTTTCTAGTAACATCAAGGCCTAACTTCTCCATGACAGCTTTGGGCATCAAATTATGCGAGGCCCCGGAGTCCAACATGGCGTTATGCAAGATAAACTCATGTAACCTAAGACTGAGGTAAAAGGGGGGAACTTCATTTTCTTCAGACTCTTGTGTGGCTGGACCAAAAATAAGTTCGGGGTAGTCATCCTCCACATTAACCATATCAGAAAGAGGGTCCATTTGCAAGACTTTAGATACCTGATTTTTATATACACTATTCTTTACCAACTCGGTCAAGGGAATGAACACTTTTAACTTGGAAATTTCACTTTCTAAATTAAAGGAGGGAGCCTTTTCTACCTCTTTAATAGGAGGGTTTTTATTCTCCGTTTTCTCTTTCGTTACGCTCTACTGGCTTTTTCCATTTGCTGTATTAGTATCCACGGGTGCTTTGCTGGATGAAGAATTGGCCGGCTCTTTTCCTTTCTTCTGTGCCTCGTCCTTCATTTGGAGTTCCTTTCTCTTTTGAATGGGACTGATTGTGACGTTTCTGTTCCTCAAAGAATACTGCCTTTGCTGGGCTGATAGAGCGTTCATATACCCTCTCTGGTAATCATCAGATTGTTCTTCTAACAATACGTCGTTTTCCAGGATGAAATTTTCATCCCCTCGAATGTCTGGAGTCGCCACTGTCTATTCTTCGTCTTCTATGAGGAAAATGGGTTCACCATCAACTGTGAAAAAATGATTGGTTTCAAACAGGGGACTATCATCATCTGAGTCAGTCCCTTGCATGTAGTTCTGCTATAACGGTGTTTTAATCTGCTGCTGTGGTGTCGTTTGGTCCTGCGCCCTTTGTTCTCTCTATCTAATTCTGAATTGCGGCTGATGTTGTCCTCTAAAATTCGGATTTCTTATTTTGGGTTCAGGTCTATCCGAAATCGTTAATCGATCAACCATATTTTCCATTGTACGAATTAGTGTGTCCATTTTGCTGTCCGCAGGGGATGCTTCTTATTTCACCACGACTTTCTTTTCAGTTCTGGCTTGAGCTCTTCTAGCCAGCAGATTAGCTTCAACGTTTACTGCTATCTTTTGCATCTCTTCAAGTGACGGTGGATCTCTTTCACGCAGCTGATATGCCATGTTGGCATCAAAACCATTCAGAAACTTTAGCATAGCTGAATCCACAGGAGGTTTGAGGTTAGCCGTAATAGCATTGTATACCGCATTGAATCTAAAACAATAGTCTTGCACCGTTTCACCCACATTTCTTTTAATATTCTCATATTCAGACAGAATTTGGTGTGGATTCCTTTTCACCTCCTACCAGTCTAATAACTATGTGTGTAGCTCTTGCAAAGTGTGAATAGAGCCTGCTGGTAAAGCTCTGAACCACTTTCTCACTTCACCTCCAAAGCTTTGAACAAACAACCTGGCAGCTACATTCTCTTCTTCTACTTCATGCAAGTCAAAAAATTCATTCATCTTGTCAACATGCTGCTGGGCTATAATGCCCCGAGTGGCATCAAAGATAGCAATTTTACTCTGATAATCAACAGGCATATCATTGAGAAGCTGAGGCAAAACCAAGGGTGCATATCGGGCAGCCATGACTCTGGGTGGATTTACAACAGGATTTGCAGGATTTAGGGGAGGTGTTGTTGGAGGAGATGATAACTGGGAGTTGACTAAAGGGGATGTTGATGAATTAGGAGGAGGAAATGCTGCTCCTGATGATTCTGAAGGCTCAGGAATATAATTTGCAGTGATGGACTGAGGTGAATTCAAAATGTAGTCATCAATGGAAGAATTTTCTCTCTGAACTTCAATATCTACAAGAAACTCCAGATCTAAAACCGTGTCTTCAAGTGTAGTTTCAGACTTATTTCTAAACAAAGAGAGCTCAATACTCTCATCAAAAGAAAACTCTTCTACAAGAAACCACTCACTGGGCCAAGTATGGGACCTGAGAATAGGTGTAGGACTTAGCGATCCCTCCTGCCTTTTGACTATTCTTGGGATAAGATTTGGATTTTCAAACACAGGGGGAGGATTTGGGTCAGGATTAGCCCTTGTATATCTTCTTGAAGCCAGTGTGGTCAAATTACTACTGTACAATATTTGTATCAGCCTAGAAAACTTTGAAATATCATCATCAAGACTTTACAAGAAAAATATTACTGGGGTGATAAATCTTCTATGCAAAAGTTTTTAAGAGTTCCCCAGCGGAGTCGCCAGAGATGTTAGCACCCAATCTAAACCTCAGGATGAAAAAGGAAAATCAGGGTAATAACTAAACCACGCTCAGCCTTGTAGCTAGCCCTACAAGGACAGGAGAGGGCTCTCTCCGTAAAATAGATATCCAATAAAACAATAATGAAACTGATTTTAGGCTAGGTATATAAATGGGAAAAAGAGTTTTGATGGATATCTGAAATTTCAGGGATGTATGGAACAAAAGGACAGTATGAATTGACGAATTAAATCAGGATACAGGATATTTCATGGGGCAAGATAGGCAGGAGATTTAGCAATCAAGTTTGAAATAAGGTGGAGTGGAAAGACTATTGAGAAGCTGTAAAGGGCATACTAAATGAATCCTTTTCAAACAGAAGAAAATAAACAGAGTATGAATGATTCCCCAAGGTAGAGCATATAAAATGGATTCTACCTTTCTAACTTGAAAACATTCAACTGGAAATGTTTATGAATGAATGTTGCAACATAACAATGTACATATGAAACACAAAGAAAAGACATATGCTAAAACTCATACCACATGAATCCCACAAATTAGAGCTGCATCAATTTATTAATTCCCTGCCAAACTGTACAACGGAGCACAGAGCTCACTGCCACACTATTCCCCTACTTCTAAGTTTTCAGACCTCAGACTTTCAGCCCCTTTACAAAATGATTAGTGTTTACAATAAATAGACAGATTTGCAGGAATACAAATCGATGGGGAGAGGAGAAATCACAATTGAAGATGGAAGGCCAAAAGCCAACAGTCTCTCGGTAAAGGGAGAGCAGCGTTACTTTGTTCCACTTGAAATTCACTGATAACCAAATGGGAAGGCGAAAACCTGTAGTGTGGATCCCTTTGAATCATAACTGAAGATGTGACTGTTACAATTTTATTTCTTCGCCCCCTGATGTTACACAATTTTTTGGTCATCTAACCTATTATCATTAGATGGACCCAAGTACACCATGTAAGACCAATTTTACCCTAAGTAAAATTGCCTTCACTATGTTAAATAACTTAATAAACCACATTTATTAGTTTTTTTATGGTCTAAATAGGAAACCCCAAAAGGAAATATTAAACAGGGTCCATTGAAATTATGCAACATGGGTACTCCTTGGATGAGGAATTAAATTTTGCATCAAACGAGTACTCCCACTCAAAATTTGAGTAAAACCTTTGGGAGATAAGTTGAAAATATGAGTTGAAAAAGTAGTTTTAATATTATATTATTTTTTAATATTTTTACTTTTTAACTCCAAAAATGGTGAATCATCCCCCATGGGTGACATCATAATCTTAAATCCTATTGGTTCTTGTAAAGTTTATTTTCATTGTAATTTTTTCTTAGGAGGCCCATTTTAGACCTCAAAATTCCCCTAATGAAACCAGGTGGAAGGATTTCACCATCAGACCTAAAATATATTTCAGGAGGTTGACTACGCGATATGGGAGACTCAATGGCTATAATAGATTGTGAGGTGACCGATACAGGAAAAAATCCTGGTCATTCGAATTCAGGATGCAGATGTTCTAGCAAAAAAAAGACAAGATCTAGATCAACTTCCAGTTGAACAACATCGGTTTCGGGAGGTGTGATCTCACTCATTGGATGGATCGCGACCACGAGTTGCTGTGAGGACTCCGTCTTGACAACAGTAGAAAAACCAGGATTTGTAGAAAAAACTTGTGTCGTCTCTAGTTTATGTGAAGATGATGCTTCACCAAAGGTACTGATGGTACTAGTTTCGGTAGAGCGATGTCACCTTCACCGACCACAAGTGGCTTCCGGTGGTAAAGGTGGTTTCAATGCAAGTATATGCGAATGATGGGGAAATGGATTTTCTTCTTCCACAATGACTGATTTATTTTATGACCAAAAGCAAATTAACAAAATAAAAGGGTAATGATTGGAAAAAGGTTTACCAAGAAACTGTGAACTGTAGAATATGTCCTGGCAAACCAAGAAGTAGGGGCAGGCAATCTCCCCGAATGTTGTGTTCAGTGTATCAAAATTTACAAGGAGGTCAACTCAGTTCACTATGGATGGATAGCAACCTAAATTTGTCCTCCCAAATGTACCTGAAGGTACGTGGAGGCCCAAGTCTATATTAGTGCTGTCTAATGCGAAACCGCATAGCAAGAGCACCCCTTTATACTTTTCGTACTATAACATCACCCGATATACCCGAAGGTACGTGGATGAGCTATGATATACTTATGTACGTGGAGTGAGGTATCACACTCAAAATGTATCACAGACAATTAACGACACCTGCTATGTTTTACGACGCCGGAACACGTCTCTAGCCTAGACCTTCTAAATGTTATGGTTATGGTTCCAAATATTTTTTAGGTAAATTGATGTAAATTTTAAGTTGATCTTATTTATCAATTTTCCTTTCAAGGTTCACTGTGATGACGCGATGGAGATTCAAAAAATGCAAACTAAAATGATAAGAAAACTTTTCAATTTTAGCTTTTTCAATGAAAATCCTAGCTACTAAAGGGGACAGAGCAATCAGTTTTGAGAGCAAACAACAAATAGCACAAACCAATATGCAACTTTCCTAATTTTTTCCTATGCAAAACACAAAATTCACTATATGAAAATGCAGGGTTTTCTTTTCAGTCCCCTTAATGTGAATGTAAAAAGGAAACTATATGCATCAAATCAACAAAAAACAAATACTTCTTTGAGAAATGAGGAATTTAACAATAATTTCTCTTTTATGAAAAATGAAGAATGAAGCTACAATTTTTCCTATAGGAAATTAATAATTTAACAATAATTTCCTTTACGAAAAAAAATGGATCTAATGCAGAAATAAAATACTTTGAATTTTATTTTTCTATGATAAAGAAAAACAATTAAAGAGACATTAAACAAACTTATTTTTCAAAGGAGGAATAATTAGGAAAATTCACTAGTCTCTATGAGGTATCATACAATTGAAAACACAACAAAAAAAGGCTGAGTGTGATGGCAATGAAAAATTAAAAGGGAATTTGGTTGGACTAGGGGGAACATAGTCTTTAAAGGGAGACAGTGCATTGCAAAGCACCCCTGAGTGGGAGATAGTGCTATGAAAAGCATTGTGTCTTGAACAAAAATGTGTTGGGCGTAGCAGAGATTCAAAATTCAAGCTATTGAACACACTTCTAATGCAATTATTTGATTCAAAAGTCTAATAATTGACAATAGATGCTACTGGGTGGATAAGCAGAGGAAAAAACACCAAGAATGACAAGGAAAAAAATCCCCAGTGGAGTCACCAATTTGTTATGTAGAATGATGAATTACAGATAAAACACATTACCTAAATGTGGTGTTGTGCATTTAGAACAACAGATCAAAGAATTTGTAGACACTTTCTCTAAGAGTAAATAGACACACAAAAAGATAGAGGAACTTACTTGTGACCCAAGCACTTTCTATTCCCTTTTGTCGCTTTTGCTGTAACTTCCAATCCAACTTAGATCACCAGACTAGTTCCTGCAAGTATAAACACTAAACAGCAAAGAGATTGCAATGTACAGATGGCTATTTATCTTAATTAGTTAAATCGATTAAACATGAAACATATATATTAGTTAAGAATCCATGATATGAAAAGTAGAAACATAAACATATACATATGTGGGAAAATGAGCAACAATATTTATTAATGGATAGAAGGGGGAGGTTACAACGAACGATTGATTTGATGTCACGAGCTCTAGCATCATCCCAGCCTCATCACAATAAACATCTCACCAGCAACATATCACTCGTATCACACACTCAATTCAGAATTCAACAAAATTTCTTTACCAAATTTCCTCCTTCCCTAGCACTAGGATCTGTGCTCAATTTATAGGGCAATTGAAGGTAGTTTCTCAATCAATGACTTTATAATAATAGGCAAGACATTTTCCCAATCTCAGAGGTGTTAGATGGACACATGGATTTTAATTTTGACACATATGGACTCTTCTAGAAAGCACTGGCCATGTGGAGATTCCGGAACAATGAGAATTTCGCTCCCATTTGACCAACACACTCTTGAATGTCGGGAACCCTACTTTTCAAATCACCATTTAATGGAGGTAGCTACATATGCAAAATAGTTAGTCCCTTGAGAGGCTGCGTTGGTGAGCTCATAAGTGATATAAGATATACTTCAAACCTTGGAAACCTTGCAATGGAAGTCATGGATGATTTTTTCTTGTTCTTGTCTTAGGGCATGTAGCAATTGAAATGATAGGGGATGATAGACCCTATTTCATGGGTCCTGGGGATGATGTCCAGTTTGACCAGGTCATTGGGAATGATGCCCAAATTGACCTATAACAATCACAACTCTAATGTGGAATAATTCAGTCCTCTTTTTTTCATTAACATGAGACTCATTTGAAGTACTTGTACTTGCATGTAATTAAGAATATTCATTAGCAAGAAGAGAAAGGTTACCTTGTATGCCCTTTGCTATGATTTGTGTTTCATCATTAGAATTAGATCCAAGGTCCTGCTACACAGTTGACACCATATTTTCTATTCACTTTCCACCAAATATCTTTGCCTTCAACTCTGGATGCAACTTCCTACAATGTGTGCAAGATGGCTTTGCTCCTTCTTATTTCTTGGTTGTAGCTACCTTCTTGTCCTTTCACTTGGGTTTTCCTTTTAACTTGCCATTATATGGTTTTAAAGATGATATATTTGATTGATCTTCTTTTTCATTCTTTCCCTTGCTTTCAAGGTCAATGAAATTCACATGGACACATCAATAGTAGTAGGCTCAAAAAATAACAAAGAATTCCCGATGTAAATATGTAAAACACCTATATATTTTGTTACAGTTTCTGGTGAGTCAAGTGGAATGTTCAAATTCAAAGATTGTTTCCTAAAATATTTTGTGAAGCTTTTTAAACTTTGACCCTTTCATTGTCTCAAATATTTACATTCCATTAAAGAATTTTGTTGATAACCAAAATGATAAAACTTTTCTTTTAATGCAGAAACAAAATTGGACCAAGAAGAAAGGATACTACCCAAGCTTTTGTTGGCTTTCCACAACTTTATCTCCCACAAAACGAGAACGGTGTCCTTTAGATGAAGATATGATAATTGGATCTTGGCCTCATCTTCCTCGATCTTATGAATCCAACAATAGGCTTCGACATGTTTGATCCAATTGTTTAATTTCTCTACACTACATTCTCCATTATATGTGGGAAAATCAAACTTTACATTTAGCTTTAAAAATGGCTTCTTAGATGTATTTCTATGGTGCCTGTTAGAATGATGAGAAGAGGAAGAAGAATAACTATCACTGGTGGATAGAGAAGGAGGAGGATCTTATCCTCCACCTCCATGGTGTATCGAGGCATGATCATCGAGTTCTTTCTTATCATTATTAATTGTCTTCTCATATTCTGCAAACAACTTGTCAACTTTCTCTTCCATAGTGAAGAATATCTTGCGATGATTTCACTCTTCTTCCGCTTGTGAATCCTCATCTACCATGTTTTGCCTTCGTGTTTCATGCCTCGCTTCAGGATCAAAGGATTTGCGTTTTCCTTCTCCTCTTTGGAGCTTGTTCCTGGTTTGCATTCACTCATGCAATTCACATAAAGAAGACCTACTCTGATACCAAACTTGATCCGAATATTTTTACTTCAAGGATGCATACATAATTTCACTTCAATGAGCATATAAAAAAATAACATAAACACATGAGAGATGTCAAAATTAAAAGCAACTATGAGATCAAAGGCACAAGGAAATTTGGTAACAGAGTTCACTCAATGTGGGCTATGTCTTCGGGCCCTACTCAATGTGGGGAGGCCTCTTTCATTAAATGGTAGCAGAAATAAATTACAAGAAATTACAAAATGACACCTTATACCTCCACTTTCGGGGTTGGCCTGAAAATGTAGACCTATGATGGAGAAATGGGCTGCATAGTTGGATTCCTAGTAAAAAATTATGAAAAATGACAATAAATTTGACCATATTCCAACACCAACACCTCTGGACCCCGAAGGAAGCTTTCTTGACATCAAAAGATACCCCTGCATCAAGGTTCCGCTCCTAAAACCTGATGTTAGGGCTCCACTTATCATGGTTCTGCCCCGGTTGGAACTCTACTTCGCTCCTCATGCCCCCGATCGAATGGCGAAATGCATTTTTATATAATGTGGCAGGCGAAGTTTTCAAAATAGGTCAATGTGGGTTGTTGGTAGTAGTCTAAGTTGGGCGGGTAGAGGTATCAGAGTCCAACCCGTGGGCCTACCTCATATTGGATGGTTTGTTTTTAGTACATTCCATTTTACTATTGGCAGTACAAATTATGGGGTCTCCCAAGAGGCCGGTCAACCAACTGGTTGGGCAAGTTCAAACCTCGCCGACCCTGGTGCCTTGCCACTTGTGGTATGCTAAATGGCCAATGGGTCCGCCGATGGTGGACCACCCTCGATATATATAATATATATGTTTTTTGGTGGTTGGCTGGGTTTGACCACCTGCCAACCTTTGATTATTTTGATACGACCGTTGGAAAGGTTGGCTGCCCTCCATCCCTCATTTAATATATTTAATTTTTTCATAACTTAGGAGGTATTACTTGAAAATTTTCCACCGAATTTAAAGGGTCACCAGAAAAATTAACGACGTGAAATATTCTCCCTTTTTTGTGGTACGATTTCGTGCACTGAGACTGTGCCAAATTGTTGCCTCGTTTGTGACTGCCACTGGGCTTAGTTTAACCAAAATTTTGACTGACCATAACTTTCACATACAAACTCAGATTGAGGTGTCATTTTCATTTTTGGAAAGCTTGTAATGAGATATTAGATCTGAACCTGGTTTTAATTCAATCCAATAACCCTTATTTTTGAGGTATTTCTAGATTCTGAGCATTTCTGGAGCCACATGGATCATGTGGTAGCCCTTTAGGCTCCCGAAACACATCCATGTATGCCTATAAAAACTCATCCAATTGTTGTTTATGTTTCTTAGTACACCCCTCCAGGGATTCCTTACCTCTTATTGACTTCTCTTCAGACTGAATTTCTCCTAAAAACAATAAAACATACTTCTTTTTGGAACTGATCAATTTCTTCGGTTGGTTGACACTTACCATTGGGATTTTCTACTTGCCTACATCAATAAAATCAATAGTGATAGAAAATCTAATTTTTCACTATTTAGTTACCTTCAACTCTACATCCTTATTTACCCATCCTAGTGGATATGGGTTTGGATGATCATGAACTTCCAACCCTAAATTCTTGACCAAATCTACTACAATGAGATTCGGTTGTGATCCTAAGTCAAACGGAACACCAATCATTGTCTTCTTGACCTGTATCTTTATATGGAAGAGTTTGGTCATTTATTTCTCTTTCTGTTGTTAAAGGCTACTCAGATTCACCTCCTTTTGCACTAATGTATAGACAATATTCTCATCCATGCCCTAGCTCCTTTAAACTTGGTTGCCCAAATCAGTGTCCATAAGATTCTTCCTTATTATCTTTCTTCTCGTTCTTTGAGTTTAGCTCTCAATGAAACTTACAACACTTCTCCTATGTATGGCCATATACGTTGTAGTGGTTGCTCCGATATTTGCACTGGTGTGTTGTGGCTACAATATTTTTATATTTTCCCCCTTTTTTCTTCTTATTTCCCTCCTTATAAGCATCTTTTTGCTCCTTCTGCTTTGATCCACTTGATTGTGCTCTCTTCAGGCCTATGTTCTCCAGATATTGTTCCTCTACACAAGCTTCATCCACTGATTTGGGCTTGAACATCATCACTTTCTCATGAAGATGGCGATGAAGACCCCCCAAATACTTGAGGAATACATTTGGGTTCTTTGGAGAGATACCCAACATTATAACAATCTTTTTGAATTTTGTGGTGTACTCCTACACGCTTTGGCCTAGATTTTTCCTAAATTAATTCCTCTAAACCCACTGATCCTCCATGTACCCAAAGGGATAAAATGGTGACTTGATGAGGATTTTTAAATACTCCAACTTAGTCACGGGAGGGTCTCCCTCTAACCTCGGGGTTTCCATGTGTCTCTCCCACCAAGTCAGTACATGGCCCTCCAATTTCAATCATGTGAATGATATATTTTTCCCTTCCTCAATCTGATGGATGCTGAAATAAACTTCTAATTGACACAACTAGTGGCTCAAATTCAAAGCATCGATCTCACAATGGTATTTCTTGATATCCCTTTTTTCTTCCATTTAAAACAGGGATTGATTCATGACACTCGAACTGGGTTGATCTTTTCTAGGTTCTTTCTTCAGCTGATTCTCAGTGTCTTCTCGATCTGCCGATCCCCCTTATGATTTATCCTTCGCATTTAAACCCCCATATTCTCCAAATATCCCAATATTATTACTCAGGGCTTTCATGATGAGGTTTATATTGCAATTTATGTCCATGATTTTTTGTTCCAATCGCAAAAACTGCACCTCTGCAGCATCACGTGGGTCATTTACAAATTCGTTGACCATGATTAGGGTTTTTATGATTTTCAACCCCACCAACCTAGATCCCCTGCAAACTCAAAAAAATACCCAAAGAAACCTGGATATGATACCAATATGATCCGTAAACTTCCATCGATATTCCACTAGATAGTTCATCACAATAGAGTCAATACTATTATATTAAAAATATGAGATTCTACACTATTACAATTTTATTAAAATTTAAGATATTTGGATTTAACTGTAATTAATGCATGCATGAAAATGGAAATTATGCAGAAAAATAGAGAATGAAAAAATAATCTTAGACACATGCATAATACACAAAAATATGCTCAGGGAAACCCTTTCGGGAGAAAAGCCAGCTGGAAGGTGAGGCTGCCTTGCTCTCTTTCTCTGTCTGGAAAATAAGGCTTCAGGTACAAAGAAGTAATGCCTGTGGCTAGTGAGCTGCTACAATGCACATATCCTCTTTGTGTGCTCTGCCTCCTATCCCTCTTGGCCATATTTTATCAACTATGGAACAAAATTCTCTCGAAAGAATGGAATGCCTTTTCCTCCTAGTGGCTTGGTTATAATACAACCCGATAGCCTACTAGTGGTTAAGCTAAACTACCTAAAATATTAACTAGAGTTACAATATAGACTCTTCTAGAGTCTTTTACATAAAAAAATGTGACTAGACAATTTTCCATGAATAATGGGGCCTAATGTAGCATCCTCCCGAATGTTAGGTGTGAAAATAGGAAGGTCAAATTCTTAGTGGCATAACATTTTCATACAGTCTCTAATTGACGTGATTCTTATGTTGTTGGAAAGATATATATGTGTATAATAATACGAATAGGTGAAAATTATAATCAGAAAAGCTTTACCCACAAAAAACATTTTTTGATGCCTCAAAACGCTCTCGGAAGGTTTCAAACCCTGCTTCGCCAAACTGGGTTCCGCTGATAGAAACGATCCCATGAGATGATTCCTCCACTATTTCCACTCTGAATGCATCAATATGGATGAAAAATAATATAATGATCCAATCCAGATCACACCTCCCCATTTTGGGAGGCTTTTGGTCCCAAAAATCTTCTATTGAATGAGGTGAGGAAATGTTTCTTCCACCTTCTATCTGGTGTACCATTTTTTAAAAGCCTCCTCCCATATCTACTGAAGTAACCGTACAACTCAGGTAAACATGTGGTGAGAGGATAATATTATTTGATTCAACCTCATAGGTTACCTTAAGTGTTACACAACATTTTTTCACTGTACCTGCAATCCCCATCTCGCACATTGGAGGGTCATTTATGTGATCAATAAGAAGTGTCATGTCTTGCAAAAACCATCATTGCATCCATTTACATGAGAGTAATATTCCTTCTGTTGACAATTCCCTGAGAAGAGCTTCAGAAACCCTTGTTTTTTCCTTGGCGCCAGAATTCAGTTCTGCCCTCACACCGATGAGGAAGATTAACACTGGGCCCCACGCCAGTTGGCACTCTACTCGAGTTAGGCACCCGCGCCGATTTGTTTATGGAATGTTTTTTAAAAATAGAGGCGGAGATTCCACCCTAACAACTTCGAGGATGAGTCATTGGGAGTGGTTGGACTGAATAACCATGGACTCCCTCCTTTAGTTTATGGTTTCCACCTCCCATAAGAACCTTGTAAAGGATAGGCCTCCCTTCCACCTTTGTAGGGATCCTAACCTCCTCCTTTTCCTATATAAAAAGAAGCTATCTCTCCTTGCATAAGCTAGTTGAACATGGAGAATTGAATATACTATAGGTGAACTGTTGAAGAGATAAAACAAGAAGGAACTTCGTTGAGACAGCTTAAGCCCATCCCCTCATACCATTCGAATCCCCTGACGAGTATCTGAGATGTGCTTTGGCTAAACCCCGCTGGAGGAGACTGCAACGTCAAAGCTTTGGTTGTAACTCTTCCTTCTATCAATACATATACGTGACTATTGTTTGGTTCCCATTTTGCATTATGTCATTTGTTTAATGCAATATTATTAGCCCTCTTTGACTGGCTAGTAGTTATGAATGAAGTTATTATGTTGTATGCTATTTTTGTTTACTATTCTATGTGCAGGTATCCGAGCATGACTGCAGAAGGATTGTGACTTGCTGAGGCCAGAGCGAGAGCCCACCACTATAGTTGTGACGACAACATTGGATTCTAGGTAGGTCGATCTACCGTGTCCTCTTTTCATTCAATAATTAGGAACCTACACTCTAGCATGTCTCTTTTTTTCTAGACCCACTCTAGTGCTAGAGGCATTGTCTGTGTCTGCAGAGAGGATTTACCTGCTTAAAAAATTGGCGACTCCACTGGGGAAGAGTGTGAGTTTGTCATTTTAGCTTGTTGGGCCGACTTCGGTCCTTGACTTGCTTGTTTGTCTTTCTGGTTTGCTTGCTTGTTGTAAACCCCTTGTTGAGCTCCAGAGTGTCAAGATTGACCTCTGCTCATTGCTTTTTCCCCTTTTTCCATAGTTATCTGGCTTGGAGCACTTTTCACTTGAACAATCATGCCAATTAGCGCAGGTTTCTTTTGTTCCAGTTGCGCCAACCCCTGTTTGGCATGGATTACTGCCTCACATTTGCACTGAATCCTGTAGGATTTGGTTTGACCTCCTTGATGAGCCTTTTGGTCAGTTGTGCTTGACTCTTGGTTGTTTTTTATGTGTAATTGAGCCTTTGGGATTGTTTTTATTGTTGTAGGCTTTTTTTTCTTAGTCGTTTGTCTATTTTTTCCTATCAGTGTAGTTTAAGGCCTTAGGGTTTCTGAGTGTCTTTGTGCACCGAGCCTTCTGTTTGGAAAACAAGTCTTTTGATTGTTTTCAATCTCATTCCCAGGTTGATTGCGCTAAGTTTTCTTGATCCTTGTGAGTATTCACTTGGGTTGGATGATCATTCATTTTTTTCGTTTTATTCTTCTTTTTTGTTGGTCCGAGCATAGATTACATTGCTTGTTTGGGTCGCTTTGAAAACTTGCTCTTGGTTGAAATATTGCAGCATTAGTTTGAGTGCTTTCTTGTGTTTGTTTTGTATTGATTGAGTGATTCAATTTCGATTCCTACATTCGCATACTCAGGCTAGTGTTTATTTTTTTTCTTCGTGTAATTAGTGCATTGTGTGATTCATTTCATTGGAAAATAAAAAAATATTTTGCATTCTTTCCTTTGCATCAAAGTGAAAGCTTATTTTTCATAACTAGTAGTTGATAGTCTAGGAAAGAGTTTCATTTTTGCTTGATTGTATTAGATGCATTAGTAGATTTCTTCACATATTTTCACTATTTTCTATTGTTTGAAAGATCTCTATCCTTCTTGTAACTAGTATTCATTGAATTGAAGATGGTGTTCTTTTGCATATAGTTTGCATTTAGGAAATTTGAGATCCAAATTCAGTAAGGCCTTGAAATTGAAACATAATCCAAGATCAACTTTGAAATTCATTCAATTAACCTAAGTAAACATTGAAATCTAACGCAACATTTTTAGTGGTCTAGGCTAGAGATGTGTTCCAGCATCTTAAAACCTAGTAGTTGTTGTTCGTCACCTGGCTTTAAATGGTGCTAGTACGGACTTGTGTTCCCCGTACCGTTGAGTATATAAAGGGAGACCCCTCTAAGTTTCAATCCTTTTATCCATAGGAAGCTTAGTCTACCACCTTATGACCGTGATACACAGAACATAACATTCGAGGAGACTACCTGCATGTACATTAAGTCATTGGTCATTTCTCTTTCATTTGATCACCAAGGTGTATATGGTAGTTCACGGAAACCTGGTACACTCTCTTGCTTAGAGTACCTGAGTAGTCATTTTGATCTTTTCATGACTCCTTAAAAAGCAAATAGATCGTCGAGCACTTTTCTTTTCACACTCGTTTAAAATTGAAAGTGAATAGAGTCATCTTTTTCCTGTTTCTCGACTCTTAAAATATGAAACAATGAAATTTGGTTTCAGTTTCATAAAATTAATTACCTATGATCACACGGTCGTTAAAATTTTTATTACTTGGCGTGTTTTTGTTTTCCTTATATTTTGATCTTGGAGCCTTCGATTGGTTGTATTTTTTCTTTCCTATTTTGAAATTCAGTCACAATGGCGGAACTACCAGTTTCATCATCCTCATTGCCTCCTAGTGGTGGTTCTTTTCCCTACGTTTCTTTTGAAACCCCTCAATCCACTAGGTATGTCAAGTTATTGCAGCCTATTCTCCCATCTGTCTTGCCTCTTGCTACCCGATCTCCCCCTGAACAGCCAATTGATTTCAATTGGCCTCCTTTTGGTGCTTGGTATGGTTTTGGGGAAGAAGGATATTTTCCTCCTCTTACGTCAGGATCACCATTTTTCGCCGCTGCTGTACCTACTAGTCCCCGTAGTCTTTTCGAAGATCTTATGGTAGAGTCAGATATGGATTCATCCATTATCGTTGGTAGTGAAGAAATGCCTACTTCGACATGAGAATATCAGTTTTTTCCTGAAGATCTCCCTCATGTTTCTATTTAGTCTTCTCCACCATCGGTGTCACATCTGTTTGGATATAGGTCCTTAAGTTAGATTATGTCTGGTGTTGCATCCATTGCACAATATAGTACATTAACTCCTCCTCAGAGTTCGGTCCTCCCTTCGTTAGGACTGTCACCTTCGACATCGAATCTTTCGGTTATTGTTACATCTGTCCCAGTCTAACCTACTGTCTGTGTGGCTTCGTCTACACCGGTTGTTATGAATCAGTTGTCAGGATCTTTTCACACTTGCAGGTCTATTTTTCTTAATCCTACGTGGCCTGTCAATCATGGTCCAAGTAGATCACAATCTTGTGCCGAGGAGGCCTTGCCTACATCCAGTATAGTTTCCACTACCCCTGTGATTCTTGGTGGCCTCACTTTTGAAGAGTATCTGTTGGTTGTTCAGCAGCAGAGCTTTCAGGGTTCTCAACAGCCCCAACCTCCTAGTAATCCTCGTTTTCATCACTATGATGCTGTCGGTACCCCTGTTTATACATTTCTGCATCATTGTGACGAGTATGGTAATCCTGTATATTTTCCTCCTATTGATCCTCATCAGGATGTTTATGATCCTTATCATACCGTTACTCATCTTGGACCTACTTTACCCATGCAACCCTCTAGCTTGCAAGGGCAACCCTCATCGGGAAAACCTTTGGCTCATCAGGGCTCTGCCTTTAGTCCACAGGGACAACCTTCAGGTCCACAAGGAAAACCTTCACAAGGTCAACCTTTGGTCCAGCAAGGCCAACCCTACGATCCATCCGGTCAACCTCATAATCAACCAGGACCATCTTATGCTCTTGGGGGAAAAATTTATCCACCACAGGACAACCTGTCGCACCACAACCATTGCCAAACGTTCAGTATGGAAAAAAATTTGTGCAATAAGGACAAACCTACGGTCCTCCTCTGGGTCAACCTAGTTATCAGGGACATCCTGGTCCATGCCAACCATCAAGCCAACATTAGGGGAATTTTGAGGCCTAAAATGGGCCTCCTAAGGAAATTATAAAATAACAGTGGAAAAAATCAAATAAGATTTGATGACATCATCAAATTTTAGAGGGAAAAATGGAAAAAACTACTTTTTCAACTCATATTTTCAACTTATCTCCTGCTTTACTCGGCTTCTGAGCAGAGTACTGCTAGACGTAAATTTGGTTTCACCCTTAGTTTCCATGTTGCATACTTTCGATGGGTCCTACTACACGAAAAATGAGAAATACATAAAAAAAACGTGATTACAATCACGTTTTTTTATGTATTTCTCATTTTTCGTGTAGGTTCATCGAAATTATGCAACATGGGTACTCCTTGGATGAGGAATTAAATTTCTCATCCAACGAGTACTCTCGCTCGAAATTTGAGTAAAAAGTTTGGGAGATAAGTTGAAAATACGAGTTGAAAAAGTAGTTTTATTATTTTATTATTTTTTAATATTTTTACCCTTTTATTTAAAAAGTGGTGAATCATCCCCCATGGTTGACATCATCATCTTGAATCCTATTGGTTGTTATAAAGTTTATTTTTGTTGTACATTTTTCTTAGGAGGCCCATTTTAGACCTCAAAATTCCCCTAATGCCTATCCAGCAAGGGCAACCCGGTGGCCCTCAGTATCCAGTTCAACCAGCTCAGCAGCCGATTCAACATGCTCCTCAACCGGTTCAATCGATTCAGCAGCCGGTTCTACCTGTTTATCCATCTCAGCTAGGTCCACCTGCTCAGTAGCCTGCTCAACCACAAGGTGCTTATTATCCTCAAGGTCAATATCAACCGGTATATAGTGCACCCCAATGTTTTTTCCCTCAAAATCAACCTCCATTGGTATATAATCAACCTCAAAGCCATGCTTACATTCCGCAAAATAATCCATATGTTTCTAAGTAGGGACCTCAATGGTCTACTTAGACCAGTATCTTGGTCCTCAACCCTAGTATCAATAGAATTATTCTGCTTCTATCCCCTATGGTTAGAATCCTCCAGGAAAAAATATATGGGGGCATAATTTCTCTTGGACTGGGTGGAATGTGAACACGGGTCCTTATCAGAGGCCTCCATTGACTTTCAGTCCACAATTACCATTTCTTGCTACATTGGAGTTACCGGATGTGTCCAAGTTAATGAATGACCCCATTCTTCATAACCCATATTGGCCTCTGGTTTTGACCAATATTCCTGGTGATTTTCCTAAATTTGAGGGCAAGTCTAGTGAAGACCCCCAAGCACATGTTATGACTTCCCACTTGTGGTGTTGCTCTAACTCTTGGGTTGACGATTCTATTCGACTTCATCTTTTCCAGTGAACTCTTATTGGTGCCACTACGAAGTGGTACATTGAGATGTCTCGTGGCATCTTCTAAGACTTCAATTCTTTAACCATGGCATTCCTTACGCTTTTTCAGTTACCGATCCACTATGAGACCGGGATGCACCTCCTCACTTCATTGAAACAGGACCTATCTACTTATATCTCGGATCATATTCATGAGTGGCAGCGTCGTCGTAGCTTGATCAAATTTGAGATTCATGATCAACTTATGACTCATTGGTTCCCCACCCTCTTTGTCATTCAGATTGCGAAAGAAATAGATATGGGGGCATGTGTGACTGAGGAACAAGACATTTCTTACACCTAGTACCTTGATCTTATGTACTCTCAGTCCAGTGCATTATATGATATCTTGCCTGATGCTCCTCGACCTAGAACTTCTAAACCACCAGCAACTCCATCCGTCGATGGTATTATTGGTTTCATATCTCAGAATTCTCAGAAGTCTTCTTCATCAAACTCTGGGAAGCAGAAGTGTACTTCTTCTAACAATTTTTCTTCTCAGTCCACTTCAAATTCTGGCAAGTCCGCAGAAGTTAATGCCGTTCAGGAAAATCTGGTGGATAACGCTTCTAAAGGTAAAAACAAGGGTAAAGGTAAGGCCAAAGTCGATACCTCGAAACAGGATTCTCAGAAACCTCGTGCTGGTGATGGTTCTCAACGCAAACTCCGGATACGTCGTCCTCTGATCATGCTCCTTTGAGCATGTCTCTTGACATTTATTATCAATCCCCTTGGCTTGGAAATTTAGATTTGCCTGATCCTTTGAAAGAAGTGTTTCCCTCCGATGAAGCCATCATGGAAAATATGTCTCTCGAAGATCTGCCATGGGATGATGGTCATCATCGTTCCTCGTTCATGCCTAGCCTCAGGACCATGTCTACGTGTCTTGAGCGATTTTCATCTCAGGTTACTTCTCCTCCACTTCAAACGCATGTTTTGACACATGAAGTTTTTTCGGAGGGTAACTTGAGTAATATTACACAGACGATGCCTATTGAAATTTCCATTAAACCAGGAATCGTCGAGAACACCCATATTGGGGTCAATTGTTCTTCTGATGAAGTACAACTTTATACTAGCCTTTTTCACGAATTTAGTGATGTCTTTGCATGGTCCTACAAAGAAATTCTCGTCCTTGATCCTAGTATAGTGGCACATGAAATTCCTACTTACCCTGGTTCAAAACTTGTTCGCCAGTGTCTTCATCCGGTGCACCCTAGAAAAGTTGCTGCCATTAAAGGTGAAGTCGAAAAGATTCTCAAAGATGGTTTCATTTATCTGATTCCCTTGACAAAATGGGTCTCTAATATTGTTCCTGTAGATAAGAAGCAGGGACCGATTTGAGTCTGTGTTGATTATTGTGATATTAATCGAGCTTGTCGCAAGGTTAATTATCCTACTCCCTTTATCGATCAAATCATTGATGAATATGCCGGGAGTGAGATATTTTCCCTCATGGACGGTTTTTCTGGTTATAATCAGATTAAAATTCTCCCGACTGATCAACATAAGACTGCCTTTATCTGTCCTTGGGGTACCTTCACATATAATAAGCTCCCTTTTGGCTTAAAGAATGCTAGGGCCACTTTTCAACGAGCGATGTCGTATGCTTTTCATGATATTTTTCACATCATTCAACCTTATCTGGATGACCTTCTAGCTCATTCAGCTAAGCATAGGGATCATCCTGACCATCTCCTTCAGATTTTTCTTCCTTGTCGACGCTACAACATTTGGCTTAATCCATACAAGTGCGTCTTCTGTGTTGATTCCGATAGACTCTTGGGGTTTATCATGTCTAAACATGGAATTCGCCTCGATCCAGTCAAATTTGAGGCTATTATCAATCTCCCCTCTCCTTCCTCATTACATCAATTGTAGATTTTGCAAGGGAAGGCTAATTTTATATGCCATTTCATACCTAACTATGTAAAAGTGGCTAAAGGATTCACACTATTATTAAATCAGGGCATCCCATTCTGCTGGGATGAGATTGCTCAGAAGTCTTTTAATGCACTGAAGATGTTTCTTGTCAATGTTCCTCTGTTGCGTCCTCCAAACTATCATTGTGATTTTTCCCTCTATTTAGCCGCTGCTTTCAACATGATTGCCATGGTTCTGGTACAAGACAATGATGACAGTAACAAGCATGCTATTTATTACTTGTCTCGAAACCTTCTCGATCCTGAGACACGCTATGCACATTTTGAGAAGTTAGCACTAGCTGCGGTTCTAGCAGTTCAACATTTTTGTCATTATCTTCTTTTGCATACTGTGACTGTGATTTCTGATTGCAACCCTATGACCTATATATTGTCTCGGCAATTACTGGGGGAAAATACTCTAAGTGGATTGTCATCCTCCAAGATTTTGATTTGGAATTTACTGCTTCCAAGTCGAAGAAATAATTAGTCTTTGCTGATTTGATATGTTCCCTCCCTTCAGATTCCGCTCCATCTCATTCTGAGGAATACATTCCAGACGATACACTTTTCTTGATTAAAACCCCCGATCCTTGGTATGGTGATATCATCATTTATCTCCAGACTTCTACTTTCATATTTGAGTTGATGAAGGATTCCCGCCGACGCATCCGGCATTAATCGAAACCTTAACGTATATTCGGAGATATGCTCTATCGCGTTGGAGTGGATTCCATACTTTGTTGATGTTTGACTCTCGAGGAAGCTGAGAAAGCCCTAAATTATTGTGATAGTGGTGCCTGTGGCATTCACATGTCTGGTTATGATACTGCACAAAATATTCTTCATGCTGGTTATTTCTAGCCTTCTATATTCAAGGACTGCATTGTCGCAGTTCATAAATGTCATGATTTCCAGATCTACCAATGCAAGATGCGTGCGTCGCCTGTACCTCTTCATCTTGTCATTACCGTTGGTCCCTTTGCGAAGTGGGGAATCAATTTTATGATGTGTAACCCTCACTCGGTCGGGGGCATGCCTATATTATCGTAGCAGTGGACTACTTCACCAAATGGACTGAAGCAACGCTTACACTTGCCGTTGACGGTAAGACAACTACTCAATTGATATTCAATCACATCATTGCTAGGTTTGGTGTCGCTCAAGCCATCGTTACCGATCATGGTTCCCATTTTCGGCATTATATGGTGGCAGAGTTGACTTCTAAGTTAGGTCTACATCATGACACCTCAACGTCATACTATCCTTAGGCTAATGGCCAGGTTGAAGCCGTGAACAAAGTTCTTGTCACCATGCTTCAATGTACGATTGGGATCCACAAATCCAATTGGCATCTCATGTTATTTTCGACTCTTTGGGCATACTGAACTTCAGTTAAGAATGCAACCGGATTCACTCCTTTTCAATTGGTTTATGGTCCGGAAGCTACTCTCCTGATTGAGTGTGAAATACCTTCGCTCAAGTTGGCTGTTGAATTACTGCTGAACATTTCACCAGAAGAAGAGCGTCTCCTTTATTTAGAAAGGCTGGATGAAACCCGTCATTTTTTTGCTTTGGTTATTGAAGGACAGAAGAAGCGGGTCAAAGCTCATTTTGACCAATCAGTTTCCCCTCATTCCTTCATTAAAGGAGATCTCATCCTCTTGTACGACCAAGCTCATGATAAGCTGGAGGAAGGAAAATTTCAACCCATGTGGCATAGGCTCTACATTATTAAACATGTGTTGCAGAATGGGGCCTATGAGCTCATTTATTATGAAGGTCATCCTCTAGAACAACCCAGAAATGGGTTGTATCTAAAAAAATATTATGCATGAGTCATTCATGCATGATTTGTGTACATAGGTGTTGTTTTAATTTTTGTACATGTTTTGATTTAGTGTGATTTGTGAGCATTTTTCCTACTTATTGGGTCTTGCTTATTGTGCATATGTCTATTACCCCTTATGTTGGTTTCACGGATGGTGCTTCCTGCAGTACCAAGATTTTGTCTTCAGCAACCTGGGTAATCTATGATCCTACTGGTGAGTTGATAGATCTGCAAGGAATTTTTCTAGGACGGACTACAAACAATGTCGCTGAATATAGTGTTGTCATTGAACTATTAGCTGAGGAAATCAACCTTGGCATAAGTGCATTGCTTGTAAATCTAGATTCACAGCTTGTCGTTCCTCAACTCAATGGTTATTATTCAGTTAGAAACTTGTACATTCTGAGATTGTATTTATGTGTTCATTTGCTAGAAAGACATTTTGATTTTATTACATATCAACATATTCCTAGAAGAATGAATGCATTAACTGATATAGTGGCCAACATTGTATTAGATAGAAATTTGCGTAATTTGTAAAATCATCATCACATGGAAAAGATCCATGTAGAAAATATATGTATATATATATATTGAATGTTTACATCAGTGTGCATCATAACTTCAAAAAATATTTGTGTTTCTGTTACATCCTGAGACATCATGTCTCTAAAAAATATGCAGATAAAAAACCTAGGTGTCTATACGGCATGATGCTCATGGTAGCATGTCACTGCCCGTACGAGCCGCCTCAGCAAGTAGTGAATTTGGCTTGACACCCCTACAGTATGTCCCTGGTAGGCATGAGGAACATCGTCAAATTGTGCATAGTCTGGGATTCCATGTGTGATCCCCTTCAGGTTGCGCACGATCTCCTCCTCCTTGCCTCCCTTTCCATGAGGGTCAAAATCATGCGGAATTCACCTTTCTATCAGAGACATGCCTTCGGGTTTCTCTAGGCCAACATCTGCAAGCGCATGGGTTTAACATCAGAACATACATAATTAAAAAAAAATCATAACACTCATGAAAATAAAAATTGAGTCTTACCCAAATCTTCACCCCAATCCTCTCCCTCTGGGAGTGGGAGGTCTGAATCACCAATAAAATTTATACGAGAGTAGGGCCAGTCCTCCACGACGATCAACTATCGGCAGAGCCAATCAAAGAACTACGGTCTCCAGGACATCAGTTGACTGCCCCCTACCCTTGACATCAGAGCTGCCCATCAGGCCATCCGTGGTTCCCTCACTGGTGGTGTCAGGACTATGACCTCCTGACGTGAAATATTGGTAGTCGTTCCAGGAAGAATGATACCAAGATAGATCCATAACCAAATTGCTTCAATTTGGTCTTCTTGCATTTTTTCAGCTGGTGTTTCATGTTGATTTTCACGGCCTCTGCCCAGTTGTAGATGGTTGGTGCAAGAAGTATACATCAAGAAGAAACTATGTCTTTGTTGCTTCGTGTGGTGCTTGTGATCCCGTAGTTCGTGTGATGGTATGTGGCACTAATTTTAGTGCCAAGTCTGGGATAGTCTCGATATCAACTTTCCCAATTCCTGATCCCTTTTGTGCCCCTGGACATACCCTGTCAATCACCATGGACATGTTCTCCATGCAAGGTTGGGTGTAGGTTAGGATTTGTGTTGCTCCCCTTCGTGATAGTCCTGTTATGAAGTAGACATCATAAACATCAATCTCGAGTTCCTAATCTCGAAGGATGAACTTTTCCTAGTTCTCATGCCATATGCTGATCAAATATTGTAGCAGCTCCGGTTGGGCTCGGAGACACAGTGTCAAGAAGAACTTCTTTAGTCCACAGTCTTTGAGATATTCCATGCATCTCTCATTTCCCATGGCAAGATCATCCTCTTCACTGTGTTCCCGTTCTTTCCATTCGATTACCATTTTTTCGCTTTATACCTGCAAACATGTTCACATGGACAGTGTTAGTTGTTTTAGAAGCTTGAATTTATGGAAAATTGGGCCCCTAACTTGCATTTTTAAAATGAAACATGGTCTGCCTGGTTGGCGTGACTGTTTCTCAAACAGTTGCGTCAATGGGCGCGCCTTAGTTCAGAAAAATGGGCGATTGGTACGAGTCTGTGCCTGAAACTTGCGCCAACCGTCGTGCCCTAAAATTTACATTTTCCCCCTCAGAAATTAAAATTGAGGGTTGAAAGTAGTAAAAGAGAATTTAAAATGAAGGGATAGATGTTGGCTCTTACCTGGAACTGACAGATTCAATATTGGTCAGATGGATCGTCCGCTATCGTCGCCGCAAAATCGTAGTGTAAAATGGGTAACTATTTCTCCACAAGAGGTAAAAAGTGAAAAGTAATTATTTTTACCACTTTTGGCATTTTATAACTTTTCACAACCCTGATTAGGTTTTAAGACATATTTTTTTATTATTTTATTATATTATTTCGAGAAATTGGTTTTACACGTGTCTCTTGTGTAGCGACAGGTTTCCAAAGCAATCATGATGAAGTAACGAGTTGTATTTTATACTTTTTCAGACTCGGTAAAAACACGAAAAATTCAGTACTAGAGTCATATTTCAGCTCTTTTCTGAATCTCTAAAATTTAAAATATTTCCGATATTCTTGTCATTTTGAACTCGTTAAATGGCTGCAAAACGATATCTACCTAGTATACATTTACCCCTTTTTCAGGCTGGGATGGATTATTTATGAAAAAGGAATACCTTAGCCTATCACGACTAAGAGGTTCTTTCAGATATTGTTTTTTACATTTTCGGATCTAAAAGACTATTTACGAAAAGGGCCATGTTGGAGTTTTCTTTTCCACCTTCTTTTCAAACTCTCTAAATATCAAAAGATGTCGAGTCCTCCCTTTGTCAGACTCATTAAACCCTGATGACATCAGATTTCATCACAATGACGTTACTCGAGTTCCTTCTTCTTAGGGCTCGTAAAATGTACTAGGTTGGATTTGTCTGAAGGAAAAAATTACATTGCAAGCATATGCTATCCCCTTCAAGCTTGTTTTTAAAAATAATTGGGGTACTCGCCAAAAATGGTGGGGGAAAATGGAACCAAGTTTTTAGTTACATTGGAAGTATGTCGCTCTTGAACATGGCACTTTTCTGCATTCGTGTCCAGTTGGGGACATCTCATTCTGTCATTTTTGCCTCCATGGTTTTGGGTAATCTCTTTTGACCTCTCATTTTATCTTTTCCACGTCATGATGACCTCAGATCCCTTGATGTCAAATACTACCAAATCCAGTGTCGTGTTGCTGATATGTTCAAGAGAAGTTTGCCTCTACAGTTTTCAACCTCCCTCTGATTCTCTGTTGGTCATGATTCACTATCATCATGTTCCTCTATCTCCTATCGATGATGTGGGAAACATTATGGCCCTCCTTCGACCGGGTCACTTCCTATCGACTTCAGCTCATTATCCAGGAATTTTATCTAGAGATTCCCTTCCGGTACCTTGGAGCCTGCAGGCCTCAATGGTAGGTTCTTCACATTCGATGCAAGGTCCACATCATTGGCCTTCGATCTAGTGATTCTGCGGGTGTTCGACGTCATATCACTATTCACATTCCGTGGATTATACCTTTCGTACCTTGAGGACCATTGTCATTATTGGTGGTTTCTCTCATGTCCGTTAACAACTTCCATCATTGGCTATTAATCAGACGATTTTCTTGCATGTTTGACTTCAGCTCATATATTTGCATGCTTGAAATTGTACTTGTTCAAGTCAAGATGGAGTGCAAGACCCTGGGTTTTGTCTGATAAAATCCAGGCTACAGATTTTTGTGGATTATCATGATTTATTGCATGAATCTTTTGATTGGATGGATGCGACCATACTTGAGTCTATTTTTTGATCCTTACTATTATGGATGCCTGTGTCCATACCTCAGATCTTAGTTTTTATGTACTCTATTATGGATGGCTACACCTGTATCGCATGATCATGTATTAGAGATATCAGTTGTATTTGTAATTTCAGGTTTCCTGACAGCGGTGTTTGGTTCGAATGTGTTCTCATAAAGCATTTATCCCCTCCCTCCCCTTCGGACCTCATGCTTTAGGGGGCATCTATTACACAACATTTTTTCACTGTCCCTGCAATCCCCATCTCGCATATTGGAGGGTCATTTCTGTGATCAATAAGAAGTGTCATGCCTTGAAAAAACGATCATTACATACCTTTACATGAGAGTAATATTCATTCTGTTGACAATTCCCTGAGAAGAGCTTCAAAAACCCTTATTTTTTCCTTGGCGCGAGAAGTCAGTTCTACGCTCGCGGCGATGAGGAAGATTAACACTGGGCCCTGCACCAGTTGGTGCTCTGTCCTAGTTAGACACCTGCGCCAAGATGTTTATGGAATTTAAAAAAAATAGAGGTGAAGATTCCACCCTAACAACTTTGAGGATGAGTCATTGGGAGTGGTTGGACTGAATAACAATGGAATCCCTCCTTTAGTTTATGGTTTCCACCTCCCATAAGAACCTCCTAAAGGATAGGCCTCCCTTCCACCTTTTCAGGGATCCTAACCTCCTCCTTTTCCTCTATAAACAGAAGCTATCTCTCCTTGCATAAGCTAGCTGAACATGGAGAATTGAATATAATATAGTTGAATTGTTGAAGAGATAGAACAAGAAGGAACTTCTTTGAGAGAGCTTAACCCCATCCCCTCATCTCGTCTAAATCCCCTAACGAGTATGTGAGACGCGCTTCGGTTGAACCCCGCTAGAGGAGATTGTGATGTCAAATATTTGGTTGTAACTCTTCCTTCTATAAATACATATACATGACTATTGTTTGGTTCCAATTTTGCGTTATGTCATTTGTTTAATGCAATATGCTTAGCCCTCTTTGACTGGCTAGTAGTTATGAATGAAGTTATTATGTTGTATGATTTTTTTGTTTAATTTTCTATGTGTAGCTATCCGAGCATGAATGGGGAAGGATTGTGACTTATCGAGGCAGGAACGAGAGCCCACCACTACAACCGTGACAACAGCATTGGATTCTAGGTAGGTCGATCTATCGTTTCCTCTTTTCATTCAATAATTAGGAATCTACACTCTAGCATGTCTCTTTGTTTCTAGACCCACTCTAGGGCTAGAGGGATCGTCTCTACCCATAGAGAGGATTTACCTGCTTCATATTAAGGAAGTGGAATCGATAGAAACACATCAAAAATACCTTCCACATTAGCAACAAAAATCCTAGGAGTCATCCCAACCACTTATGTAACCAACCCCTAGGTCCCTCTAGGTTTTTAAACAATTAAAACCTCATATTATCCCTTGATATGGAAAAGGGTGCATCTGAGAGGCTTTGGACGCTCCCACAACATGGGAATGCATGGGTCTAGGGAATTTTTTCCTCAGACCTGTGCCAATGTCCTTGGGATTTGAGCCACTTTTTCGGCCCAGAGCCCAGGTCACTACGCAAAACTCAATGAAAAGTTCATAAATGAATTATAAGAGCGGAACAATGATACATTTGCAAAAAACATTGACAAGGTCTAGACTGGACCCCTACTAGCCATAATAGACATTTCATCAAACATGTCACAAATATGTAATCTACAGGTTTAAACACCAGATCTGAGCATAGGGGTCTCATACTTATCTGAGAATCACTAAGAAGAAATTTCCCCTAATATCATTAGCTGCATTATCATCTATTAGGTCATAGATGCATTTTTTATTCATTTACAAATCAAAACATGATGAGATCCATACATAATCATCGTAATAATACATGCTTATAACCAGCATAATAACAAAAAAAAATATCAAAGATACATCAACCGTAGAATCCATATATAAACTAGTACATTTACACATAATATGTCAAGATAATAAATTCTTCTTAATTAATGCAAAAGCCAACCTGGAATGGGACTACCACACTCCACCCGACCATAGCTTGGGTGAGCCGAATCTCTCTTCAGCCAATCACCCCCATGCAATATTGCAAGCATGAATGTGGGACTCAAACCAAAATAACCAACCATGGAATTCTGAGGCTAAAATACCTCACCCTCATGAATAGAAACCAGGCTTTACCTCAATCCATCCCAGATAACTAGGCCATAAAAAAAGTATGAATTCCACTGGATTTATCTGCCTACATTATGAGGAATTTTCCTATCTCCTAGTCTCTCAGGCTTTACCGCAATCCACACTGGATCACTAGACCATAAACCAAGACTCCACCCTCTAGGATTTACCATATATTCCACCATTCAGCAGAAAGGATTCCTAGGACTAATCAAGGGAAACCAACTATAGGCTTTACCATTTATCCTGCCATTAACTGGTCAAGGATTCCTAGGCTCACCAAGGCACACAATAGTTGGATTTACAACAACCCACACTCCAGTTCAACCAAAACATGAGAACCCCATCACACCATGGCTATCCAGAAATGACAAGGCTAGGTTGAAAACTTTGTCACACCCGGTAAAACCCATGCCATGAAATCAAAGAACCACATGAAATACCATGCATGCCAAATATAGCAAGGAAATCACACATGCAAAGCGATACCTTTAAAGAATCTCGTTCTAGATTCTTCATCTTGATCCTCACTTCCTCTACCTTCTTTTCCTTTCTTGATCTAATGCCAAAGTGCTCCAAGAAAAATCTAAGTGTCCAAGAGTGAGAGAGAGAGAGATAATAATGAGAGAGATATGAAACTAAAATGACAAAAGGTACCAACTGATCCTTAGAAGCCTTTTTATCAATTAGGCCTCTATTTTCTTCACTTTCCATTATTTTTTTTGGGTGTAGAGCTTGATTATATTGTTTATTTAGATGTATCACCGCGTTGGACCCTTGTTATTTATGGGGCAGGAATGTCACCCATATTTTTATCACTATCAGGGGGGTCTAAGGGGGGCGACGACGACCTTTTGGAGCCCCATCTTAGCGGGGGGTTTCGGGGGCAGTGCCCTCGAAACTAAAAAAATATGTAAAATTTCCTTGTAAAATATTGTAATTTTGTAGTGAATCTGGGATATTCATTAGGTAGATGATATGACGATAGAAGTTATGTTTAATTTAGGGGTTTTTCCCTAGAAGGAAACCCCTCGGTTCATATGAGGGAATTGTATTGCGGATGTATATGGTATGTATATTCTGAGCGAGAAATAAAAAGGGGGACTGTGTGAGAGAGTATAGGATATTACAGTGGATCTGCTATAGGTTGTGTCTCTTCATTTTTTTGGATAATATAAAGGAAGTAAAGGTTGTTTCTCCATGGATGTAGCCTAAGCTGGGTGAACCACATATATCTGTGTCTCTCTTGTTTTGTATGCTTTCTATGTTTGTATTTCCACATGTTTTTATGTGTTCCATTTCTTTGTAACATATAATTTTCTAACAACTAGTATCAGAGCCGAAGGTTTATTTGGCTGATAAAATCGCAGGAAAGAAAGGTTCCTGGTTCGAGTGGGAGAAATGGCAGAAAATGGTAGGTTTAGGTTTGAGAAATTTAACGGCCAAAACTACCAACTGTGGAAGATGCAGATGTAAGATTATTTGTATAAGAAAAATTTGTACCTACCTTTGAGTGGAAAAACAAAGAAGTTGTCGAGTATGACAGACAAAGAATGGGATATTCTTGACAAAAAGGAACTTGGAACAATACAGTTGTGCCTTGCAGCGTCGGTAGCCTTCAATATTTTGAAGGAAACAAAAACAAAGGGTTTAATGATGGAATTTTCAAAACTATATGAAAAATCATTGGCCTCAAATAAGGTATTTCTTATGAAACTTTTATTTAATATGAAGATGTCAGAAGGTGGATCTGTTGTTGACCATTTAAATGAATTTAATACGGTTGCCAATCAGTTAAGTTCTGTAGGGGTAAAATTTGATGATGAAGTTAGGGCTTTGTTATTTCTATTCTCATTGACAGAAAGTTATAATGGTTTAGTTATGGCCATTAGTAACTCTATCTTTAGATCTAGTACTTTAAAGTCTGATGATGTTGTCGGTGCTATCCTTAGCGAGGAAATGCAATGACAAAGCTCCGGTGAGACATCAGGTAATGCTTTGAGTGTAGAGGCTAGGGGAAGAAAATGGAAAAAGGAAAGAGCTCAGGATATCGCAGTAAATCAAGGAAAGGCAGATCCAAGTCTAGATGAGGGATAGTGTGCTAGAAATGTGGGAAGAAAGGACACCTAAAGAAAGTCTGTAAGTCTCGGAAGGGAAAAGGAGACACACAACAAGAAAAAAATCATGAAGAAAATGTGACAGATAATGTGTTACAATATTCTTTGATTCTTTCTTTAGAAAATGTTATTGATGCCTATGTGGTAGATTCAAGGACCTCATTCCATGCCGCACTTGATAATAAACATTTTCATGACTATGTTTAGGGAGATTTTGGACAGGTTCATCTGGGTGATGATAAAACCTGTAAAATCGTTGGAATGGGTAAATTTCTTATAAAAAAAGAAAGAATGGAAACCAATGGTTATTAAAGGAGGTAAGGCATGTTCCAGATCTGAAGAAAAAATTGATTTCAACAGGGAATAGAAAAATGAGAAAAGGTTGGTACATTCTATTTATGCAATGGTATTTATAATTGTGTTAATGCTTTAACTTCCACAGGAGCATATGAAACATTATGGAATCATAGGCTCAGGTACATGAGTGAGAAGGGCACAAAATTTATTCACTCAAGAAATTTGTTGCCAAGTTTGAAGAATATTGATTTGGATTTCCGTGAGAATTGTATTTATGGAAAACAAAAGAGAGTCATATTTATTAGAGTTGGGAAAGAAAAGAAGAGTGAAAAATTAGATCTTGTGCATACAGATGTATGGGGAGCTTCTCAGGTATCATCTCTTGGCGGCTCTTGTTATTATGTACTTTTATTGATGACGCAACTTGAAAAAAATGGATTTATTGTATTCAAAATAAATAATATGTATTTGATACTTTCAAGAAATGGAAAGCTTTGGTTGAGATTGAGACAGGAAAGAAGTTGAAGTGTCTCAAATCAGACAATGGAGGTGAATATTGCAGCAAATATTTTGATAGGTACTATTCAGAGCATGGAATTCACAGAGAAAAGACAGTTCCAGGAACACCACAGGAAAATGGTGTGTCAGAAAGGTTGAAAATGACAATCATGGAGTGTGCAAGGTGCATGAGATTGCATGCAATATTTCCTTTAAAATTTTGGGTAGATGTTGTAGATATTTTTTTTTATCTAATAAACAGAGGGCCTTCAAGTATCTTGGATGGTGGTATTCCAGAGGAGGCATGAATAGGTAAAAAGGTAAAATATTCCTTTTTAAAGCCTTTTGGTTATGAGGCCTTTGTCCATATTAATAAAGAAAATGTAACAAAGCTTGAGGAAAAATCAAAGAAATGTACCTTTATTGGAGATGGTGTTAATTATTTTGGTTATCTCTTATACGATTATGAAAAGCACAAAATAATAGGAGGAAAGATGTAATATTCAATGAAAAGGTCTTGTATAAGGATCAGTTGCAGGAAAAGAAATAGGAAAAAGAAAACAAAGAATACACAGTTCTTGATGAGATCACAGAAAAATTAAAGGTGCTTGAAAATAGTAATAATCAATAGCCACAACAACAAAAAATACCACAACAACAAAATGCACCCCAAACACCTGAAAGTGGTGTCAGAAGATCTGCTACGATAAGTAGACCCCTTGAATGATACTCTCCTTCATTATATTATTTATTGTTGACTGATTCTGGTGAACTCGAATGTTATGAAGGAGAAATGCAGGTAGAAACCAGGAAGAAGTGGGAGCTAGCCATGAAAGAAGAGATGGAATCCTTAATACATAACCAGACTTGGGACTTAGTCAGGTTTCCTATAGGTAAAATAAAATTGCAGAATAAATGGGTTTACAGGTTGAATGAAAAAGATGGAGGAAAATAGAGGTACAAAGATAGACTTGTGGTGAAGGGGTTTGCACAGAAGAAAGGTATTGACTTTGATGAAATTTTTTCTCCTGTTGTTAAGATGACTTCAATCAGAATTATTTTAACTCTTGTAGCAGTGGAAGATTTGTATTTTGAATAATTATATATAAAGACAACATTTCTCCATGGAGATTTGGAGGAATATATCTATATGCATCAAGCACAAGGATATGAGGTCAAAGGGAAGGAAAAATTAGTGTGTAGATTAAAGAAGAGTTTGTATGGCTTAAAACAGGATCGAAGGCAGTGATATATAAAATTTGACAGGTTTATGTCTGAACAAGGTTATACTAGATGTCACTCTGATCATTGTGTTTATCTAAAAAAACAAAATTGTAATATTACCAAAATTTCACATGATATTTGGAATATCAGAGTTCTTAATAAACTTAATTAATTAAGTAAATAAAAGGGTGGAGGGACCCACAAACCTCAAAGATGAATAAAATCCACTTTTAATGTGTGTATGTGGATATTCCAGATCTAGATCTAAAACATGGAGTAGTGGAGCAACTCCATTAATATGAAGATCATGTCTCATTTATGATATAGATCATGGAGGATGAAGCCGTCAAATAAGATCATGGATCTTAAATGTAAAATCACGAGGATATTGAAGAGGTCAAATAAAATCATAATGCATTCAAAGTAAGATCATAAAGCAATTATGATAAGTTAGTTGAGAAGGGGTGTACCTAATGAGAAAATGATGGAGGAAGTAGTGCATTTAATGCACATATGATGGAGAGGTTGATCATCACATGTGAACATGATGGAGGACATGGAGAAACAACACAGTCAACCATGGAGACTTATGTCCACATGTACATAGTAGTTATGGAGTGGGCCAAGGCTATGGAAGACTCATGATCTCTATAATGAAGGTGAAGGCATAATAGAAGGCAGATTTGGATTCTTGGATTCTTCTTTGATCTGTTTAGTTTTGGATTTGTCTTAGGACATTTCTATGCATGCTTGAGATGTTTAGCTAAGTCTGTAATGATGTTTAGAACAGGGTGTTTCCGAGTGAAAATCCCACCCTTACACATGGGGGACTTATGTGCCTACTCTAGGAAGGTTTTCTATTGGGCTCTATTCATTATCAGGCATTGGTGCCATCTTCAGGAGGTTGTTTCTAGCATTCCAGCTAGGAAACCGGTGGAGGATCCATCCTTCACTTTGTACTTCATATTCAGTCTTCCAAAAGCATCAGATCTGTATCTGGCATTCAAGACATTATATTTTACCTCCATGCATCAACAGTCCCTTCAAGGATTGCGTAGTCCAGTCTTGTAGATCTATTGGAGGAAGGAAGTTTTTAGCCTTTCAGCTGGAAATTCTATGAGGGATAATCTCCTCACATTGTATCTATTTTTTCCATCATTCTGGAGCTGTATTGATATATCTAGCAGTAGGCTATTGAGCCTCCATTTTTTACAACGTAGTTTTCTGAAGCTGTTGTTCATCCAGCGGCTATTTTCAGTGGAGGAGATTGGAGGAGCTAGATCTTGAGCTTTTAGCCCAAGGATCTAGTGAAGGGATCAACCCTTCTTGCATAGAGCTGATTGTACATCATTGTAGCCATCATATCATCAGTTCATGCAGCAGATTTGCATACCCAACAGCTACATAGTGCAATCCCTAAGAGGGTGATTTTATTAGATTGATAGGTCTGAGAATTCCTTTCTGGGTTATCTTGGGTATCCATCATAGAGCCCAGATCTACATTTTGAGCATCATCAGAGGTCCCATACTACCTAGGTCCAAATTTCTTTATTTCTAGCAATTTTAGTCCCAATAGTTGCAGCAGGGACAATGCATTTTACCTTCCAGAAGTTCATCAGTTACAGAGTCCCTCTTGTGGGATCATTGCAGGGTCATTATAGGCCATCCCTTTGGCTTGAGTGTCTCATATTTTGAGCACTGTTGTACTTTATTTTTCACCTCCCATATAATAAAATGGCTCAGATTCTCGGTACATTCTGATGTTGTCTTTAGATTTATTGTTTACTTTGTTGTAGTTCTCATATTGTGTTTGAGTATTACTGCATTCTCCCTTTTTGGGATATTACAAAAATTATGGCAGCTATATTATATTATTATTGTATGTAGATGACATAATTGTTGCTAGTCTAACATGAAGGAAATAAATGTGCTCAAAAGAAAATTGGAAAATTCATTTGCAATGAAGGATTTAGGAGCCGCAAAACAAATCCTTGGTATGAAAATATCTAGAGACAAAAAAAAATCAAAAATTAACATTGTCTCAGAATGAGTACATACAAAAGCTGTTGGAAAGATTTAATATGAAAAATGCAAAACCATTTAGTACACCTTTGGCTAGCCATTTGAAACTTAGTAAGGAGATGTGCCCCAAGGCCCAGGAAGAAATGGATTATATGTCTAAAGTTCCATACATCAGCAGTTGGAAGCTTAATGTATGCAATGGTCTATGTTGGCAATATGATGCAGAGTGTTGTCCTTGATGGCAACCCACTTGATAGAGTGTTGTCCTTGAATGGCAACCCACTTGATGAAGATGATGGAAACCTACTTGATGAACTTGTTAAATGATGTAAATCTGATGTTTCTACAGAGAGTACAGAAGGTAATGAAAAAAGGAATTCAATATGTGCTAGATCTATGATGAAAAGAGTATGTCTCAAGGAATACGCGGTTTTGTCTAGGAGAAGGCGCATATGCACGCGGGTAATAACGTTCCAAGTCGCGTATGGGCAAAAGCGCTCATAAAGTGCAAAACCAGGGGTAACCACCATGGTATTGACCCATTGTATTGGGTAATGATTCATCTAAATGACCCCGTCTAGGAATACCATCAGAAGGAATGTGGTTTTGGCTCATGGTATTGAAAAAGGGTAAACCTATATAAAGAGAAGAAATTCATTGTGCAAATCATGGGTGTGGGAGCAAGATGTCTGAGCTTGAATGAATACTTCTCTCTGAAGTATATCTAAATGGAAAGGGTTACAATTGAATGATAGATCTGAATGCATGAAGCACCTATGAAGAAAATGATGAAGAAGGGAATCTAGATCTGAAATGTATTTGTATTTGCTACATCTGTTTATGGAATGATTAGATCTAAGAGGAGGCGAACATCTGTCTGACGTAAAGGGTAAAATCTGTGTGATGTGTCTGTTCTGAAGAATTGCAATGACCTAAATGTCTGAAGAACCATACGCTAGCTTGCCGCAGAAGAAGCGCGTATATACGCAGCTTAGTTGAAGATAAAGCGTGTATGCGCAGTGAAATTAGCTTTGTAATATGTACAGAAGTATACGCGGGTTTGTATGGTAGAAGGCGCGTATATACGCGGGATCAGTGATAGGAAAGCGCGTATGCAAACTAGGGTTTGTTGAAGCATGGGGTATGAAATGTTTGATCTGTTCTGCTGTGTTACTGCTATCTGTATTCTACAGTTCTGAGTTGTCTATATCAGTTTGGTTATATGATTAAGCTTAAATGCGTAGAGTGGGTCCAGTCTGAAAATATTATGAAACGAAGCCTACAAGTTGTACTCTATTTTGAGTTGTGGGATCCAGTGTGAAAATTGATGAAACGTGGTCCATAGAGGAGCTGAGGGTTGTAGCCTTCAGTCAGGGGGTCGTAGCTCCCTTTCAGGTGAGGCTGGTAAACGAGATCAGGGGGTCGTAGCTCCCTTCCAGGAGAGGCTGGTAAACGAGAGCAGGGTGTCGTAGCTCCCTTCCAGGAGAGGCTGGTAAACGAGCGCAGGTGGGTGCCTGCGTGCTGGTAGGAGGCTGCGCCAGCACATATGTTATAAGATGTTTTCTCTATAATAAAATATTGAAGGTTGAGCAACTGCAGCGGTGGTTTTCTCCCGTCTTGGGTTTCCACCTAAAATCCTGGTGTTCATGTGTGATGCTTATGTGTGATGGTTTATACTGTTTTTACTGCACATGTTTACCATTTGTTGAACATCTAATGAATGAATGATGGAATGATATAAGTGAAGAATTAATGGCATAATTAGATCTCTATGTATACGCGAGTTTTATGAAGGATATCCGCGTGTATACGCTAGTTGGCTTCAACAAAGTAGCGTATGGGTTTTAGAGCATGAAAAAGTAAAAAGTTTTAGTTTTCCCTAAATACTGATTCACCCCCCCTCTCAGTATTTTTCCCAACAATTGGTATCAGAGCAGGTCCTTCTGCAGAAGCTTGATCGCTTGAAGGAGATCCGTCGCAATGGGAAGTCTTGAAGGAGTAATGTCTCTAAAGCCACCTCTATTCAATGGAAGCAATCTGATATTCTGGAAGGTACGAACAAAATCATATCTGCAAAGTCTTGGTGCAGATGTATGGGCAATCGTGGAAGAAGGCTATCAATATCCGGCAAGTATTCCTACTGATGCGGCTGAAAGAAAGAAGTATGAAATCAATGCCAAAGCAGTGAATGTATTATTAGGAAGCATGTCTGAACCAGAATTTGCTAAAGTGATGCAGCTAAATTCAGCAAAAGAAATATGGGACAAAATCATTCTGAGCTATGAAGGAGATACAAAGGTAAAAAGTGCAAAACTCCAAACTCTTAGAATTGAATATGAAAATTTGAAGATGCATAGTGATGAAAGTGTTGCCAGTTTCTTTCTTCGTCTGGATGATATTGTAAATCAAATGAGAAATTTGGGTGAAACCATAATTGATACTACTCTAGTGGAAAAGGTCTTAAGATCCTTGACTTCAAAATTTGACTCTAAAGTTTCAGCTATTGAAGAAAGGCAAGATATGCAAACTCTTACTATTGTTCAATTACATGGTATTCTGACTGCTTTTGAAATGAGACAAGGAGGTCCTTCTCAAATCAAAGAAGCTGCTTTTAAGGCATCTGTAAAAGGAAAAGAAAAGGAAGTTGTCAAGGAATCTAGCTATATATCTGAAGAAGAAGAAGAAGCAAATTTTGTAAGAAGACTCCAACTAGGAACTAGAAGGTTCAAAGGTAATCTTCCTTTCAAATGTTTTGATTGTGGAAGAGTTGGTCATTATGCTGCAAAGTGTCCTTATAAAGAAACATCTGCTAAAGGAAAAGAAGTAGCAAGAAGGAATAAGAATCGATCTAGCACAAGAAAAAGTTACTATATTAATGAAGACAGTGATGGGTTATCTGATAGTGAGGAAGAATGTGAACAAGACATTAAAATTCTCATGGAAAAAGAATCTAGAGAAGAAAAGGATACTTTTGTGGATGCTCTGGAAGACAATGATTTTCTTGAAGAAAACAATCAACTCAAAGTAAGCCTAGAAGAAAATAACATAATCATAGAGACTCTTGAAAATCAGCTTGAAGCAAAGGAAAAACGCATTGAGGAATTGGAGTGTGAAGTAGTAAGTCTAAGGAAAGATAATGAGAAAGTAAACACTCTCAATCTTAGATTTGCTAAAGGTTCAGAAACCTTAGATGAGATTATCAAGATACAACGGTCTCCTCTTATAAAAACAGGTCTTGGATATACTGGGGAATATTCCCAGACTTCAGCACAAAATTATTTGAAAGCAGCCACAGCTGGTTCACTACATTCAGCCACTCAGCAAGGGAACAAAGGATCTTTCCAGGTAAAGCATGATCATCTCAATTCAAGGAACACTAACAAAGAGATCTTTCAAAGAAGCTACAACCAACAGGTAAATTCAAATAGAATATTTCATGATCGTAGAAATTTCTACTTCAATGGACAATGTTTCTCATGTCACAATTTTGGTCATAAAGCTATTCAATGTGTTGCATATAAAACCATCATGACAAGAGAAGCAAGAAAGAAAAGGATGAATATTGAACCAAAGAGGAACACCTATAACAACTTTTATCCTCTGCAAAACGAAGTTGAATGTACTTATTGCAATAACTTTGGTCATGAAGAATCTGAATGCAGGAGCAAGGTCCAGCCAAAAGAACATGTTCCCTCAAGCTCTAAAGTGTGGAAAAAGAAAGAAATACCAGTTGAAAATTATGGGATAGCGTTATTTGCAGAAGGTGAAGAAAATCAATGGTACATTGATAGTGGGTGCTCAAGACACATGACAGGTGACAAAAGAAAACTTCTTGCATATAATTCTCTAGAAAAGGAGAAGAAAGTTACATTTGGAAATGATACTCCTGCTGTAATTAAAGGAAAAAGGTCAGTATTTCTAAAAGAAAAGGTGAAGGCTAATGATGTCATGTATGTGGATGGATTAAGGCATAACCTGTTAAGTGTAAGTCAAATGTGTGATCAAGGAACAGAAGTGGTCTTTAGTTCAAAATACTGTGTGGTTCGTGATCTTGATACAGGTAAACTCATTATAAAAGGAAAAAGAAATCCAAGCAACCTGTATGTACTAAACGACATAGATCAATGTTACTTGAGCAAGTCTTTAGAAAATTGGCTATGGAAAGAAGGCTGGGGCATCTGAGCTTCTCTCAAATCAACAAAGCCAGCAGACTTCAAGCTGTTAGTGATCTTCCCAATGTTAATCTACCAGAAAGTATCATATGCAAATCTTGTCAATTCGGTAAGCAGACCAGAGTACGATTTAATGCCAAAGAAGGATCATCAAGTGAGCCTCTTGAACTCATTCATACTAACATATGTGGACCTATGAGGAAAAAGTCACCACGTGGGGAAGAATACTATATCTTATTTATTGATGATTACTCTAGAATGTGTTGGATCGGGTTCATTAAACACAAAGATGAAGCATTTGAAAATTTTCATATCTTCAAAGCATTGGTAGAAAATGAATTAGATCTAAAAATCAAGTGTCTTAGATCTGATCGAGGAGGAGAATATACATCAAATTAATTCTTTGAATTTTGTGAACAACATGGCATAAAAAGACAGTTCTCTGTAGTAGGCACTCCACAACAAAATGGCGTAGCAGAAAGAATGAATAGAACAATTCAACAAATGGCTAGAGCTATGCTTGATGATTCTGGAACTCCTGACATGTTCTGGGGTGAAGCAGCACATACAACAGCTAACATTCTCAACAAGGCTCATGTTCGGGTAAATAGTGAAAAAACTCCATATGAACTCTGGTATGGTAGTTCTCCCTCTGTGAAGCATTTTAGAGTTTTTGGAAGTAAATGCTTTATCAAAAATAATGATGAAAAGCTTGGTAAGTTTGAACCTAGATCAGATGAAGGGATATTTCTTGGTTACTCATCTACAAGCAAAGAATAAAAATGTTACAATAAAAGGCTTTGAAAGATTGTTGAATGTATTGATTTTGTTATTGATGAGTCTCCTACAGCTCCTAAAGAAGAAAAACAAACAACAAAAGAAGATGATGGTGACTTATGTCCTTCTACATCAAATAGAAATGATATAGACAGTGGATCCAATGAAGAACCCAAAGATGATCTATCTGAAAAAGCTCCATCCAGATATGTTCAAAAGAATCATCCTGAATCTCAAATTTTGGGAGACAAGGAATCAGGTGTACGAACAAGGAGAACTCTTGTGGGATCTTCTAGTCATCTGGCACTTCTATCCACAATTGAACCACAGAATGTCAATCAAGCTAGAAAAGATGAATGTTGGAAGCAAGCCATGAATGAAGAGCTTGATCAAATTGAAAAGAATGACACTTGGGAATTGGTACCAAGACTAGATGATAAAAATGTCATTGGAACTAAATGGATTTTCAAGAACAAGTTAAATGAGAATGGGGATGTTGTAAGAAAGAAAGCTAGATTGGTTTGCAAAGGGTATACTCAACAAGAAGGTATAGACTTTGAAGAAACTTTTTCTCCTGTAGCTAGACTTGAAGCCATAAGAATGTTTCTTGCTTTTTCAAGTTATCAACAAATCAAAGTTTATCAAATGGACGTTAAATCTGATTTTCTTAATGGTGATCTAGAAGAAGAAGTATATATAGAACAACCGGAAGGATTCATTTTGGGAAATGATGAAAATCTTATTTGTAGACTTAAAAAGGCTCTATATGGTCTCAAACAAGCTCCGAGGGCATGGTATTATCGTCTTGACAAATATCTTCATCAACAAGGATTTTCAAAGGGGTCTGTTGATAGCAACTTATACACAAAAGTTGAAAATGATAAACTATTGATTGTGGTTGTATATGTTGATGATATCATTTTTGGGAGTAACGAAGAATCTATGAGTCAAAAATTTTCTTCTGTCATGAAGCAAGAATTTGAAATGTCCTTACTTGGGGAACTAACATTCTTTCTTGGCTTGCAAGTACATCAAACTAGAGATGGTATATTCTTATCACAAGAAAAATATCTTAAGCAAATTCTAAAGAAATATGGCATGGAAGAATGCAAACATGTAAGTACACCAATGATAACCGGATGCAGTCTCAGTTCTAATGATGATTCTCCCACAGTGAATCAACCAGAGTACAGATCGATGATAGGAAGTTTACTCTATCTCACTGGGACTAGACCGGACATTATGCATGCTGTTGGGATTGTTGGACAATTCCAAGCTAATCAAAGTCTCACCTTGAGATTTGTAAAAATAATATTCAAATATCTACGAGGAACTCGAAGACTTTGGTGTATGGTATCCAAAGAATGCTGATCTTATTCTTCATGCTTACACTGATGCAAATTGTGCAGGAAATGTTGATGATCGGAAAAGCACGAGTGGTGGTGCATTCTATATGGGACCTCGATTGGTATCTTGGCTCAGCAAGAAGAAAAATTCTATTGCATTATCTACAGTAGAAGTAGAATATGTGGTTGCTGCATCTTTTTGCACTCAACTCCTTTGGATGATGCAAACCTTGCAAGATTTCCAAATAAAATGTACACCTCCTGTCCCCATTAAGTGTGATAATACAAGTGCCATCAGTATCTCAAATAATCCGGTTATGCATTCAAAGACCAAGCACATTCCCATCAATTATCACTTCTTACGTGAACAAGTGCTTGAACAAAAGGTGAAGTTGGAGTATGTTCCTTCCAAGGAACAAGTTGCTGATATATTTACCAAACCTCTGCCCAGGGAAGCGTTCGAGTATCTAAGACAGAAACTGGGAGTAGTCTCTGCCAGTCAAAAGAACAAATCTGCTTAAATTCAGAAGATTAAATTGAATATGCGATTTTGATGAAACACAGTCGCGTATACACGCGAGTATATTAACATACATCCGCATATGGATAATTGCTGACAATTTTTGGTTGAGGGAATTCGACATTTTTCGATCGCATTTAGTTATTACGGTTATATGTATTTACGTGAGCATCTGATATGAAGAAGACAGGTACAGGAAGGACAAGTTCAGGGGGAGATGAAGGAATGTGAAAATTTCTATGATTCACTTTCCATACGCGGGTTCAGTGAACGAAAGTCGTGTATACACGCGAGTTCCAGCAGACACAGTCACGTATGCCTTGATGATAAGAGAATTTATATGATAGTTGAAGATTTGGAACAGAGGTTCAGGGGGAGCATCAGTCTGACTATTAATAACTCTATTATTGACTCTGTATCAGCTTATTTTCTCAGTTCTAAATAATGATGATATGATTCTTGGTTTCTTATGTTGAATATCATGGATGAGCCCGGATTGTTACTTGATGAAGAGTATCTTTTGGATGAAATTGAAGTCTTATGATTCAGAGATATGGACAGATCATGCAGAGTTTGTTGCCGATGGCATGTTGTTGAAGGTGTTCAGGTTGCACAAGCAAAGGGGGAGCCTTGGTCACATTGAAAGGATGTTTGGATGCACATTTTCAGGGGGATCCCTAGCCTTGCTGAGTATAATGCATTTTTGGAATTATGATGATTCTGATATATGATCTCTCTTGAGGTCCTTCTGGTATTGGTCATGACAAGTCATATTTGTAATTTGATGAAAAGGTCATGTTGAGACCTATGGTGTAAAATTGTAATATTCAGTCATATAAGGACTTGTTCATTTTGTAAACCCACTTTGTTGGGTAGTTGAGTCAAAATATGTAAACCCACTTGGTTGGGTACTTGAGTCTCCTATGTAAATCCACTTGGTAAAGATCTTTGATGTAAGTATGAGTCTTTGGTGATAGGAAGGTCATAGATTCATGTAATTCATTGAAAATATGTTTGAAAATGAGGAGAAAAACCTTGTGCTGGTTTTGATCTGCCCTTTTCCCTTGATGTCAAAGGGGGAGAGTGATATGGTGTTTGAATAAAGGAAAAGAATGGTGTCAAAGAATGAGGAGAGCAACATGGTGTCATTGTGTCTTATTGTATCTATCTGTTGTAGTGATCAAACACCATCCTGGTTGCCATCAAGTCCAAAGGGGGAGATTGTTGGCAATATGATGCAGAGTGTTGTCCTTGATGGCAACCCACTTGATAGAGTGTTGTCTTTGAATGGAAATCCACCTGATGAAGTTATTCTTGACTTGGTAAAAGATGTAAATATGATGTATCTACAGAGAGTACAGGAGGTAATGAAGAAAGGAATTCAATATGTGCTAGATCTATGATGAAAAGAGTATGTCTCAAGGAATACGCGGATTTGTCTAGGAGAAGTCGCGTATGCACGCGGGAAATAACGTTCCAAGTCGCGTATGGGCAAAGCGCTCATAAAGTGCAAAACCAGGGGTAACCACCATGGTATTGACCCATTGTATTGGGTAATGATTCGTCTAAATGACCTGTCCGGGAATACCATCGATAATGTGGTTTTGACTCTGTGGTATTGAAAAGATAAGCCACATACTAAGGAGAAGAAATTCATTGTGCAAATCATGAGTGAGGGTGCAAGATGTCTGAGCTTGAATGAATACTTCTCTCTGAAGTATATCTGAATGGAAAGGGTTACAGTTTAATGATAGATCTGAATGCATGAAGCACCTATGAAGAAAATGATGAAGAAGGGAATCTAGATCTGAAATGTATTTGTATGATTAGATCTGAGAGGAGGCGAACATCTGTCTGACGTAAAGGGTAAAATCTGTGTGATGTGTCTGTTCTGAAGAATTGCAATGACCCAAATGTCTGAAGAACCATACGCTAGTTTTCCGCATAAGAAGCGCGTATATACGCGGCTTCGCTGAAGAGAAAGCGCGTATGCGTAGTGAAATTAGCTCTGTAATATGTACAGAAGTATACGCGGGTTTGTATGGTAGAAGGCACGTATATACGCGGGATCAGTGATAGGAAAGCGCGTATGCAAACTAGGGTTTGCTGAAGCATGGGGTATGAAATGTCTGATCTGTTCTGCTGTGTTACTGCTATCTGTATTCTACAGTTCTGAGTTGTCTGTATCTGTTTGGTTGTATGATTAAGCTTAAATGTGTAGAGTGGGTCCATTCTGAAAATATTATGAAACGAGGCCTACAAGTTGTACTCTATTTGAGTTGTTGGATCCAGTGTGAAAATTGATGAACCGTGGTCCATAGAGGTGCTGAGGGTTGTAGCCTTCAGTCAGGGGGTCGTAGCTCCCTTCCAGGTGAGGCTGGTAAACGAAATCAGGGGGTCGTAGCTCCCTTCCAGGAGAGGCTGGTAAACGAGAGCAGGGGGTCGTAGCTCCCTTCCAGGAGAGGCTGATAAACGAGCGCAGGTGGGTGCCTGCGTGCTGGTAGGAGGCTGCGCCAGCACATATGTTGTAAGATGTTTTCTCTATAATAAAATATTTAAGGGTGAGCAACTGCAGTGGTGGTTTTCTCCCGACTTGGGTTTCCACCTAAAATCCTGGTGTTCATGTGTGATGCTTATGTGTGATGGTTTATATTGTTTTTACTGCACATGTTTACTGTTTGTTGAACATCTAATGAATGAATGATGGAATGATATAAGTGAAGAATTAATGGCATAATTATATCTTTGTTTATACGCGATTTTTATGAAGGATATCCGCGTGTATACGCTAGTTGGCTTCAGCAAAGTAGCGTATGGGTTTTAGAGAGTGAAAAAGTAAAAAGTTTGATAAAGTCCTAAATACTGATTCACCCCCCCTCTCAGTATTTTTCCCAACATTTAGCATATGAGAGATCACCAACATAGGCTCTTAGGGGCATAAGTGTGTTGCATATGCAGGTAGCCCCATGCAAGGCTACTTTGCAAAGCACTTCCTGACATTCACAGGTGCGTTGGTCACATTGAGAGCGATATTCTCATTGTTCCAGAATCTCCACTTGGCCAGTGCCTTCTAGAAGAGTTCACATGTGTCAAGCTTTAGATCCAAGTGTCCATTTGACATCTACATGAATGGAAACATGTCTTGCCTATTTTTTGAAAGTTGTTGATTGCAAAAGAACCTACATTTCATCTATAAATTGACAACATAATTAAGTGTTTGAAGAGGAAGAATTTGAGTAGAGAAATGCTAGAGAATTTTCAATTGAGAGCTTGATTTGTGAAGCTACTGCTGGAGAGATTTATGCTATGATGAGACTTGGGAACTTTGCTGGAAGGTCAATTCAAATCAGTCACTAGGTTGTAACCTCTCCTTCTATCATCAATAAATAGTACTTCTTATTCTTCCCTACATGCATCTATGTTAACTTTGATTTTCCATATTGTAAGATCTTGGTTGATGAATGTAGTTTATGCTTTACTGATTTGGCTAACTAGCTTGAATAGATATCTATATTATTGCATCTTCTGTTGTTTCAGTGTTCTTTCTTGCAGGAAGCATTCAACTCACAAACTGCTTGAATTTGAAGCTGCAACAGAAGCGACAAAAGGAACCATTTGGAAGCGAATGAACAAGTAAGGCTCCAATCCTCTGTGTGTATCTATTTTGGGTTAGGAGAAATGGTATTATAGTCTTTCACCTATTTTTCTAGACTAACACCTGTCTAGGGAAGCGTAATTTTTCCATAGATTACAATTCTGGTCCAACAAACTGGCAACTGCACTGGGGAGAATTTCTCTTAATTCTAGGTGTTTTAGTCTCTGATTTGCTTTGTAAATCCACCCAGTAGCTATTACACATAAATATTAGAATTTTTTAGAGCTTAATTTGCAAAGACAATGAGTTAAAAAGTAGTATTTTTCCTTGTCTACTACGCCCAATGCACCCTTAGACTGGACACAGTGCTTTGTAGAGCACTATCTCCCTTCCAAGCCTGCGTTGCAGAACACTGTCTCCCCTTGGAGACCACGTTGACTCCTGAAAGTGACCAAATTCCCTTGAATTTGACTTTGCAACTTGCTTCATTTTTGTTTGCTTCTGTGTTTTGAAAAGCTCTATGCTCAATTGACCAGTGACTCTATATACTTCTTCCTCCTTTAGTTGAAAATTTGTTCAATGTTTGTTTAGAAAAGTTTTTCTTTATCATTGAAAATTTGATTTCAAAGTATTTTTTATGGTCGCATTAAGAATCATTTTCTTTCGAAATAGGAAATTTTCGTAAAGTATTCATTTCCTTGATAGGAGAAATTGTTGTTGGAATCCTCATTTTTCCTTCAAAAGAGAAATTGTTGTTTGTATTCTTTGTTTCTCGAAAGTAAAAATCATTTTGATTATTGATCTAGTGCACCTAGTTTCTTTTCTACATTCACAACATTAAATAAACTGAAAAGAAAAACTTGCATTTGCATGTAGGATTGTGTGTGTTTTGCAAAGGAGCATTAGGAAATCTGCATTTAGTTTGTGATTCATTGATTTTATTTTTGTTCATTGATTTTTTTGCTCACAAATTATTTTCTCTCTTACCTTAGTAGCTAGGTTCTTCATTGAAAAAGCTGAAAGTGAAAATTTGTTTACCAGCCTTAGCTTGCATTTGAGGCTTTTCATATACATCATCGCGGTGAGCCTGAAAGGAAAATTGTTAAGAAAGATCAACATAAAATAAATCTCAATTTACTTAACAATGCATTGGAACCATAACGATAACATTTAGAAGGTCTAGGCTAGAGACATGTTACGACGTCGTAAAACATAGCAGCTGTTGTTAACTTGTCTGCGCTACATTCTGAGTGTGATACCTCACTCCACGTACATAATTATATCGTAGCTCGTCCACATACTCTCGGGTATATCGGGCGGTGTTACAGTATGATAATTATAAAGGGGTGCTTTCACTGTGCGGTTTCGCATCAGACAACGCTAATATGGACTTGGGCCTCCACGTACTTTCAGGTATATTTGGGAGGAAAAATTTTAGGTGCTATCCATCCATAGTGAACCGAGTCGGCTGCCCTGAAATTGTGATACACCAAGCACAACATTCGAGGAGATTACCTACCCATACTTCTTGGTTCACCAAGAGGTATTTTGCAGTTCACAGTTTCTTGGTAAACCCTTTTGCCTAGCATTAACCTCCTTTTGTTTATTTGTTTATTTGGTTAAAATAAATCAGTAATCATGGAAGAAAAAAATCCTATCCCCTGCCATTCGCGTAGATTAGCTTTAAAACCACCTTTACCACTGGAAGTTACTTTTGGTAGGTGAAGGTGATCACGATCTGCCGAATCAAGTACAATTCATACCTCTAGCGAAACATCATCATTTAAATTGGAGCTAGCTTAAACTATTTCCACACATCTTAGTTCATTTACTATTGTCGAAATGGAGTCTTCACAGCTACCCGTGGTCACGGTCCATTCAATCGCTGAGACCATACCTCCTGGACCTGACATTTTTCAATCAAAAATAGATCCAAATCTTGTCTCTTCTTTTCCATCACATTTGAATCCTAAAGTCGAACAACCGGAAGTTGTTCCTACCTTGGTCATCCCACAAATTTATGTAGCAACTGAAACTCCTATATCACACATTCAACCGTTTGAAATATATTTTGGGCCTGACAGTGAATTTCTTCCTCCTGGTTTAATTTTGATTGAAGAAATACCACAACCTGATACACCTTTAAGTCCAACCCATTTTGGGGGAGACCTTTACCTATACCAGTCTTTTCCTCAATAATTTTCATCTACTTTTGTTGATCCCATTTCCATTCAATCTCCCATAGATTTTGGAGAGCATACATTTGGTCATACAACCATGTCTAAACCAACATCTTCGGTTTGGTTTGTTGTTCCAATTATGTCAGCTCCTACCCTCTCTACTCCGTCGATGTTCACAACCTCACCAGAGTCATATTTGCATGGTGGCCCTTCGGTCCCAACATGTTACAAATCATTATCTGGCACTTTCTCTGGTACATATTCAAAACCATGGTCTTTACAAATGTCATCATCTGGTGTTTTAACTGGTAATCCTATAGTTAATACTGAACGACTTGATTCATTACATCCATCATCAGGGAAATATCAAGTCGGTCCTTATGGGTCAATTCCTTTAAGTACCATATCAACTAGACTCCCAACATTTGGAGAACAATATTTTCCATCTTATTATCCTCCTTATGCTGAGGGGAAACCTTTGGTCACCTAATACGACAGTACTTAGTCACATTTTGGTAAAACTAATGTTGACATGAATGTTTGTCAATGGCAACCCACTCTGCCTATCCAACCACAAATGGTTGTACACTTGTATGAATCGGTTCAACCTGTTACAC